>JADLZK010010368.1:0-127402 GCA_015847255.1 Hyparrhenia diplandra
ATAGAACAATTTCAAATAAATAACAGCATGTGTATGTAATCTGTATTATTTGTGATGCCCGCCCATCTAATTTAGGTTAGTTAATCTCTTGGAAGTACTCCTCTGTCCAGAAATTTAAGGGCTCTAAGTTTGTCCTGAGTCATCTTAGTTGCAAGGAAAGTGTATCCCTTCCCTCAAAATTTCTGATTATAAACGTTTTGGCTTTTTTTTTGAGATACACTACTTTTACTATGTATCTAGACATAGTGTTTTAAATGCATAACAAAAGCAATGTATCTAGAGAAACCAAACATCTTATAATTTGGAATGGAGGGAGTACTGAGTATAAACTCTTGTCAGAACTAAAGACAACTCAAATCCCTTATTCGCAGGCGGAGTGACTCAGAAACACAAAGTTTGCCGTTGCTGATATATGTCAAGAAATAGGCACTGCAAATTGGCATAGGCTAGATACTATATATCAAATAAGTAAAACAGCTTGCAGTATCTAATCTGTGCTTGTGATGCCACACATTTTAATTTGGACTTTTGCTAATCTCTTTGAAATAAGCTCGGACGCTAGGGTTTTTCAGTTGCTAATATGTAACTGCAAATTTGTAGCTGACTGTTGATGGAGCTGTATCCATATCACATACAATTAATGAAATTCGAATTGGGGAATGTTTATTTGTTTTGCCTACATTAGCTAGATAGTTAGATCGGTACTGGAAGGCATGTCTAAAATAAAAGGCTGCAATCTATAGTTTTCTTCAAAGTGAAATATTGTTGCATTTAGCAGGGGTGATATTGGACCTGGTGGAGGGAGGAGGGAGAGGGAGAGGGAGAGGGGAGGGAGGAGAGGGTAGAATTACTTGTTAGACAGGCAGATCCCTTGTCTTTAGGTTGAAAAACTGATAGTTTGGCTACAAGTATCCATGCTGCCAGGGATTGCTGTCTACTCTGCTTATTGTGTTGTTTTTGACCAATTTTTCTTATTACAGGGATTGCATGTCAAGTCAACAAGTAGTTGATTTTGTACATAAGCAGCTAAAACTGTAAGTGGAGCACATTGCTGTGTTTTTTATACTTTTACACTTCAAATTCGTCCCCTCATCTGCCTAATAACTTCACAGGAGGATAAGCTATCCAGTGTGTGTGAGAAAGATGCTCAACCACTGTGTAGCACCTACATCTGGTGGTGAAGGATGTGATAACATGACCGTTATCCGTGGTTCAGTTCAAGCCAGCTTCAGCTGTTGCTACTTCTAGCAACGAAGTCTGCTATCACTGCAGAAGAGATGCGGCCCAAGGTAAAGCTTTCCTTGGACTGAAGCTATTGCACTAGCAGTGTTTGAAATCTCAGCATTTGTAAAAATACCAAGTTCCTCTTTCAGAATTTGAGCCCTTCCTTTGTGAACAGCAGCTTGATGGCCCAGACTGCCCCAGAAGTAGGCGTAAGTGGCACACCGTGCTGTGGAGCTCTAACCGGTGGATGATAGACAAAAAGGATAAGTGAGTGGTGTATATAAGAAAAGGATTCTATTGACAATCTTATAGGGTTTGTTCCTTCTTTCTAGTGTTGAGAGCCGTCGCAACCTGTAATACATGGCATGTTGGTTCTTAAACTGGTTTTTTTGTAGGAAATGCATTGATGAGTGATTTGTCACGAAGTTAGCTTAGCTTCTCAAAATCACTTGGCGGTGTCAAAGGTTGTTTGAATCAGTAGTAAATTCTTAGCTTAGCATTACTAATGACCAGCAGCAGATTTGCTTGCAAGAGGAGTTAAATGAAATGGGGGCAAAAGCAAAGCACAAAATACTTAGAACAATGCTCAGAATGCTTGGAATAAGCTCCTAGCAGAAAGCAGCCACCGCGGCGACTGCGAGCGTCATAACCATGCGGCGCTCCTGGTCCCCCAGCGCCACGGCGGCGGCCTCTTCCTGTGCGCCGGTGCTCCAGAACCCTTGGAGGTGGCGTTGTGCGGGAGCGGGTGGACAGTGATGGCGACCTTCATGCCTTGCAGGCGAAGCCGTTGCCGCAGATGAAGTAGTAGCGGCGGGCCTCGGGGGCGGGATGAAGTCCTTGCCGGAGGCCAGTTGCCGGCGAATGTGAGATGTCGTACCCCGCGGCGGGCCGCTGGTACCGGAACGCTGCACAGCAACGGTAGCGGGAACGGAGCGCTACCGCCCGCACTGGTGGAGACGGAGCCATGGGAGGCGGGCTGCTACCGGCACTGGAGGAGGCGTGGCCATGGCCAGTGGAAATGTTTCTCTCTGTGTCGCTCGATTTGGGCTGAATGGCGGGTGCAGAGGAAGGAGGCTGGAAAGAATCAGCAGACCAAAAATAATATACCCTCAGCACACGCGACAAACACATAAAAGACCAAAAACCTGTTGCAGCTTGGACCCGCGCAATTCATCCAACTGCCTGGATAAGCCTGGTGTTCACAATGCCTGCGAGCCTGCTTTTTCGGCAAGGAATCAGAGGTGGAGGAGGAAGAACAGCTATGGTTCGGAGAAAGAGTTCTTGGACAGAGGTGGAAGACGAGTCTGTTCTTCTCTTCGATGCCGACGTCTTCTGTTCTTCCTCCCTTTTATCGGCATCACAGGCTGCTTCTTGTCTCTCAGGCGGCCCACTGGGCCTAGGGACAGCCGCCCGGCCTAGCTGCCTGTTTACAAAACCTCGAATCGGATCCCATCTCACGGTAGAAAACAGATCGCACCCATCCGTCGCCGCCGCCGCAACAACCCGCACCATCTCCGTCTCGCCGCCGAAAAAGATGGTCCAAGAGCGCATCTCCTGCCATGCCGACCTCCGAGCCGTGCAGGACCGCTCCGATAGGCGCGCCGCATGCTTCTAAAGCTCGTCTCTCTGGAGTCCGTGAACATAGCGAGGGACTCGTATGCACTCCTCCGCAACCTGACTGAGCGGAGGAACTGGCGGATGCTCCGAGATGGATATGGACTTCCTCTCGCTCGTGGCAAGCGTGGCGGTGGAGCTCCACAAGATGAAGCTTGCTCTGTCTCCCCTCCTTGATCAGGAGGCCAAAGCCGGTCCCAAAGACCTCCTATTCCTCAAGAACTCAGCACTTGCACTCTTAAGTCTGTGGGAGGACGCTAATGAAATAGTCAAAAAATGTGTTGTTGAGCAGGATGTGTTCTTAGGCAATGCTGAAAACGTGGGCGGAGTGCTAGAGATTTTCGTTAATCAGGTACTGAAGGGTACTCGCAACTTTGCCTGGCTTCAGAACGTGTCCCGCCCCTTGCTCAATGAGGTCGATGTTCTCTTGTCGACTCCAGTTTATTTCCTTATTCTCAGTAGACTATCACTGTTTTCTTGCCAGCTCGTGGCCGGTTGTGATGAGTATTTTGAGGGCGTGGCAAACAGCTTGACTATGAAGCACTTAGAACTGTAAGGCACTGGGTTTGATGGAGAACAATTCAAAAGGCACGCAACTTCTGTGGTGTGTGATCTGTAGTGTCTAAAAAGGACATTTGATGCAGTATACTTCACAGGGGTACATAACAGCAGAAATTAAGATAGAATTAGGGAACCTTTTCCCAGCTGTCATTTCCGACAACACGGATTTCTAGTTGTGCAGTAAAACCATGTTTCTGTAATGATTTTTCCGTAATATTTGTGGGTTTGTCATTCACATCATCCTAAGTGAAAGTAATTGCAAGTTATGCGCTAACACGAGGAATGAGAAAACAACATCATAATACAAATCATTGAAAATCCATTGACATCATCCAAACATAAACGGTTTGCGTAAACATCGCAACATTTGAGAGCTGTCTCTTATTTCCTCATAGTTCTAAGTCGCTTGCCACATTTTAAAAAATATACTCATCAACGGTCAGGAGGCGGCAAAAACGGTGATAGTCTCCCCATCGGGATCGTGGAAAGCGAATGAGTCGACAATAGAAGGTCGGCGGATCGAGCACGGACGGGAGATGTGCTGAAGCGAGCAACATTGTGAGTACCTTCATTACGGTCAGCGGTATCCTCTACCTCTTTGCCAAGATCTTTCACGCCGCCTAAGAGCCGAAACACATCCTCCTCATCGAGACAACCTTCTCGACTATTTTTCTTCCTTCGCCCCCGGACGTACAGCGTAATCGCCGAAGTTCTTGAGGAGCCGGAGGTCTTTCGAGGGAAGCCCCTTCGGCTTGGCCTCCTCGAGAAGCGAGGAGGGGATACAGATCATCCTTGATCTTGTGGAGCTCGGCGCCACGCTTTGCCATCAACGGGGAGGAGATCCATCCGGTCACGGCGCGGTACCTCGCTCAAGCGGTTGGGGCATTGCCGGTCCCTCCTCAATCGGGTTGACGAGGAGTGCACACGAAGTCGCTCGCCATGCGCCGCGAACTCGAGAGAGAGGCGAGATCTACGAGACACGTGCATGATCGGAGGCGTTTCGCGGGGCTTGGATGTCGGCATGGCGGAAGATGCGCTCGTGGACCATCTTTTTCCTTTTTGGCGCGCCGAGGCGTAGATGGGGCGGCGAGATGGTGCGGGTATTGCTACGGGCGGCGACGCGAGATGGGGATCCGACGAAAGCACATCGGGTAAGGGAGGGCAGGCAGGGCCGTGGGTCGGATGGTTTGAGCCCTCGACGCCTCGGAAGTTCTTTTCTCCAAAGTTTAAAAGTTCATTACTTCCTCCTCCCTCATCTTTCACCATACCGATTTCGCCTCCCCTAACGCTAAAACCGCATATTAACACCTCCCTCATCTATTAAATCCGTGCACATTTGGTCCATGGCAGGTTTGGAGTCCGGTTTTGGGCACCGGTGGCAGCCACGTTGGATTTTGGCTTGTTCAGCTGCCCTGGGTTCATGAGCACCCGGTACTGACGACGGCGACCGTGAACTTGGGCTTCACCGCGCCCCAAGCACGTAGGCCCTCGAAGTGCAGCGTCGTCCCCTCAGCACCGCCGGGCACCGACGCCACAAGGGTGCTCGCCTGCGCCCTGCCACCGGCCCGCCGGCGCCGCCGTACCTTGTTCCCGACACGGAGACATGACCGTGGGGCTGCTGCTGCGCGACCTGGTAGAACTTCTTCAGCATAAGGGTGGGAATGGCATGTGTGTCGCTCAATCAAAGAAAAAAGTTGAATCTTGCAGTGGTGCAAGATCAATCAATAGTTACGTCTCCGGGACTTCAGCGTGAGCTGGCTGCCTGGATGAGAGCTGGAACAGGTCGGCAGTGGCTGGATTCACAAGAAGGTGCCCTTGTTCGGTAGGTGAACTTGACGGTGCAGGTTTGTGGTAGCCATGTCGGTGGGTACACTATATGAGCGACGTCGATTGCCGGCCTGCGGATGATGAAGTTGTCAAAATGGATGCTCTCCGCGACGACGTGTGGCTTCTGCGACCTGCTGGCGCCCCACAGCTGCGAGCAGTTGGAGGTCCCTGCCCATGAACGAGTGCGAGTGCCCGCGGCGACGCCATGGGCTCAGCGCCCGGGTGGAGTGCACGGACGTGGCCGTCTTGGTCTCGCCGTCGTTGGAGGTCCCAGGACGGGCTCTGCACGTAATAGATGGCCCGCAGTTCATGCCCAGTGGTGAGAAGGCTCGCTGGGAGGCGCTCAAGTGCTCCGCCTGCGGCTACCACAAGGAGGTCCACGACGACGGCGGCGGCGCGTGCGGCACCGCCGACCGGTTTAAACCTCGGCCTCTCGGCCGGGCACGGCAACCGCGCTGCTCACCGCCTCCTGGCGCCCGCCATGGCGCACCCGCACCACAAGAGCAGCGGTGGCGGTCTCCTGATCTCGAGGACGGCCCTACAACGCCTACGCGGCGGCGCGCTCTCCCCGGCGGCACTGCTGCCGCCACCACTACTACCACCAAAGCGCCTCGAAGGCCTCGCGCGGGCGGTGGCTGGATGGGGTGGAAGGCTGATTGGTGCGGTGGGGCGATGGGCGGCGCTGCGGAAGAGATACCGAGCGGAAACAACAGGAAAAAAAAAAAAAAAAATAGAAAAGTCAACGTGGCTGCCACCTGGACCCAAAACCGGGCTCAAACCAACCATGGACCAAATGTGCACGGATTTGATAGTTGTGGGAGGTGTTATATGCGGTTTTTCGTGTTCAGGGGGAAATCGAACTATCGTGAAAACTTTATAGAGGCAATGTGGACTTTTTCCTTCTCCAAATCCATCAGCAGCAAGCGGGGTGATATTCGATGAATTCCTTACATAATCACGGCCTGTTTTTAACACTGGCCTGCAAAACCCCACTGCAATGACTGAAAAAAGCCCAGCCCATATAGAGCCCTATAGTACTACTAAAAGGACATCAAAGCGAGGAGGACAGCACGAAGGCCAACATTTGGCATTGTGATGGCGTTTGAAGTTGACAGAACAGGGCGGCGGCGCGGTAACTGATTTTCTGGTTCGTATTTGTCATCTTCTAGCCGCATTGCTGACAAAGTAGATGCAATCTGAATCAACAATTAATCTTGTCTGCGATGATCCGTTCATTGCTGTTGCTGCATTAGTTTGTTCTGTCCCCATCGCCTAGAGATTGTTTCACCACTCAATTCCTTCAACTCTAATGAAGAATATACTTGCATCACGCTCGAGGAATTAAAGGGGCTGAATATCGAGCCAGCTCGGCTCTTGATTGCCTCGACTCGTTATACAAACGAGCTAGAAGCTGGCACAAACAAGATTGAATGCCTC
Organism: Hyparrhenia diplandra; assembly: GCA_015847255.1. Taxonomy (NCBI): domain Eukaryota; kingdom Viridiplantae; phylum Streptophyta; class Magnoliopsida; order Poales; family Poaceae; genus Hyparrhenia; species Hyparrhenia diplandra. The sequence continues at coordinate 6,664 of JADLZK010010368.1, forward strand.
CAGGCTAGCTCGTTTGGCTCGAGGCAAAGCATAAAAACATTTACATAGAGATGATAACGTAAATCAAACAATAAAAATCACATGTATATTTAAAGTGAAATAATAAAATACATGTGATTACATCAATAAATATAAACATTCACAATCATCCATGACAATGATTAATCATTATATGTTGATCGATTCCACTGTAACACACTGGTGTTTTAGTCTCTCTAATACATTTCATCATGAGCATAAGCATAATTTCATAATATGCATTTGGTTGTTGGGTTGTTGTGATTGATGTGAGCTAAGATCTTATGTTTTAGAAAGTTTTGTTAGTGCCTCTTTGCTATGCTTGTGCTTCCAAAATTTTCTATTTCAAAATCTAAAGCGAACTAGCCAAAAAAGTTTGTATACATGAAATCTTCAGAATTTTGATGAGCAATAGAAAAAAGTATCTGGTGAAAAACCCTAGCAGCTTTTTCTGCCTCTTCAACAGTTTCGATGCAATTTTCAGCACATAGCAGACACAACATGATCTCCTGCCTCATATCTAGATAGATAAATAGGGCTTGTCAGCAATCTGAAGTCTAATTTAACAATAACGCATATCTATTGTCTACTACTATTTTAAATTACCAGACTGAATTAATCAGATATACTCACTTTAGACCAGTTCAGTAATATTAAACTCTAAATGAATGCAGGATCTGTCAGAAGCTGGTGTATGAAGCTCTCGCCCCACAGCCACATTTGCTCTGCAAAAGAAAACCATTCTTTGTATCGTTCATACGCATGGCATCCTCTGGTTTTGACAAACACAACTTATATTCTGGGCAACGGCTATTGTAAGGGATTTGGTGCGGTTGAAGAATCATCTTCCTGGCGAAAGTAACTTATCCAATTCTGGCCGCAAGTTCCTTCCATTAATCAGAGGAACCAACAGAAGGTGTTAGCTTCAGTAAAAAAAAAATGTCAAAAACAAACAGATCTTAGTCTACTATATATTGAGATAAAAGTTGGAATATTCTGCAAATAGAAGCACTATACACACAGGAATCAGGAAAAGGGAAATCCATGCCACAATTAAAAATTGAGATCACAATTAAGTTCATTGGGATTCGTACCATGCTTCCATCATGGGTGCAGCCACTGGAAAATGAAATTAAAGAGCTTGTTTGGCACAAATATGGCTCATCCTCATGTGCTCCTAAAATGGCTCTTCAAGTGCTCCTCCTGAAGTGTTTGGTTCAGTTCCTCGTTCTCAACCAAGCGTTTGGTCCAGCACTTTTGCTCTTCCTCGAAAGTGTGCCGTGAAGTTTCTTCTCTCTTTCTCAGGCGAGTTCCAGCCCTATCTGTGACAGAGTGAATGGCGTCTTAGCTCTCAACGCAGCAATGGTTAATCTCAAATCCATTTTTACACTTTACTACACTTAAAAAAAAAACCAATCCGAAAAATTGACTCATTCGTCCAAAAACAAATCCAAAACCATTCTAACATTTTAGTTGTTTTAGCCAAATGGTTTATGCGGTGCGGCGGCATCACTTTAGCTAGCCGGTTACGCTTTTATTGTTGTTAAACCGTTCTCATCCATTAAAACTATTAAATCAAACCATTATAGATATCAAACTGTTTTGAACAAACTAAAAAATTGAACACATAAAAAAAAAACGGTTCAAACCAAACCATTACCACAGGCTGAGCTGGCTCTGGCTGACTCCGCGCTTTCACGGGGGCCAGGCCGGGGAGCCAGTCATGGCGGGGAGCCAGTCATTCCCATAAATCTGCTAAATTCGTGGTGTCCCAACAAAAAGTGGGGGCACACCTCCTCGGGCAGCAAAACACTCCTCGAGCCTGACGCTGGCGATATTATTGGCGCTTTGTGCTCTGTTGCTGTCTCCTCCTTCTCCCTCCGCGCCGGTCCGCCCACAGACAGACAACGCCTCCACTCTTCTTGCCCCTTCGCTTCTCTTCTGCTCACACAACCAAACGTGAAGCTCGCCCTGCGGCCCCAATGTCGTGGCTCCCTGGTCGTCGCGGGTGCTGGGCTTCGCGCTTGGTCCGTCCGCCGGCACGACCACATCGTGGGCGCCAACCATGGGTGGAACCCCAACATCAACTTACTCCTGGTCTGGCAACCAGACCTTCGTTAACGACCTCATCTGTAAGCAGCACTTTGCCCTGCACTGCCTGCATTAGATCCATTGCATACCGAGCAGAGCTGCTGAGCTCTCGTTCGTTCGGGGCCCCTGAATGCTGCTTTAACGCCGCTACTGTTAGCGCTGTTCGGCGTTCCGGTACCAGAAGGGGACGCACAACGTGTTCGGTGAACGAGACGACGACAACCGCACCATGGCCGGGGTCGCGGCGGCAACTGACCTCCGGCAAGGACTTCATCCCGCTCCCCGAGGCCCGCCGCTACTACTTCATCTGCGGCAACGGCTTCTGCCTGCAAGGCATGAAGGTCGCCATTACCGTCCACCCGCTCCCGCACAACGCCACCTCCAAGGCTCCAACACCCGTGGGGGCACCGGCGCACAGGAAGGAGCCGCCGCGGCGCTTGCCCAGGACCAGGAGCGCCGCATGGTTGGCGACGCTCGCAGTCGCCGCGGTGGCTGCTTTCTGCTAGGAGCTTTATTCCAAGCATTCATTGAACATTGTTCTAAGTATTTTGTGCTTTGCTTTTGCCCCCATTTCATTGGTGTTTTTTAAACTCCTCTGCAAGCAAATCTGCTGCTGGTCATTAGTAATGCTAAGCTAAGAATTTACTACTGATTCAAACAACCTTGGGGCACCGCCAAGTTAACTTTGTGACAACTCATCAATGCATTTGCCTTCACAAAACCCAGTTTAAGAACCAACACGCCATGTATTACAGGTTGCGACGGGCTCTCAACTCTTGAAAAAGAAGGAACAAAAACCTATAAGAGATTGTCGACTATAAGAGTTTCTGTAATCAATTACTGATAACTGATAAGCAGGCTTTGGAATGGAAGGTAGCATAGTGACTCAATGATAACTTACTTATAAAATGTACATCCGATTCAGAAAGCACATCAAAATGAGCATTTCATAATCAATTGCTGGAAAAACAAGACTGCAAAAGTTAAAGAACCACCTCTGGATTTCTAAAGATCTTCGAGGATTACATTCTTGCCAGGGTATTTTCTACATACTGATCTGGAGCCTTACAGTAATTCACCAGTACAAAGTATAGCGGTCAAAATGAATTGAATTTATAGAGCCCCACAAAAAAAATTGTCAAAAGGTACAGCCTCACAATGTGTTTACCCTTATATTTTCAGTTTCAAAAACACTAAAAGTGTATAATCTGACAACAGCAAATCATAAATCATTCATCTAAATCCTACAAAAGTAACTTTTCCTGAAAACTTTAAAAAAAGGGGGGTAATGTGCCCCAATCCACATTAATCATACAATTCTCTCTTGTCTCCATCGTTGAGCATGTGCTATTCTGTCATATTGGCACCTAATCGATCTTCACTGACGAAGTATCAACCTAGTGAACCAGAAGCGGCTAGAAACCAATTGTGCCAGTCAGCACAAAAAAAGGCATAGGAGGCGAGCAGCATGTAGCCAAAGTACAAGATGCCTGACACCAGCTTAGTAATCTGCAGTTTTTTGTGAAGAAGTAGAAAGCAGCATACAGGAAGAGATACAGGGCGGAGGATCCTGAGGTAAGGTAAGACCTCCACCACCACGTGTAGTCCTCACTGCAGAGCTGGAAATAGCAGAGCACGATTGTGATCCGCACAGGTGATGATGAGGATCACAAACACAAGGAAGAGAAGAAGCCAAATATGTAATAGAACTGGTGAAGCCAGATGGAGTGAGGATGAAGAAAAAGTTCAATGAAAACTGCTCCAAATGGAAGGACACCACCAATCAGAATAGTGAAGCGGGATTCATGTACCAAGCCTGCTCAGGGATCTGCAGGTGGAATCTTTACATTTTGTCTTGACTGGAGCTTCCATGGCAGGTTTCTTGAACCCCAAGATAGCTCCCCAACAAAGACAAGGGGGGTACTGAGATGCCAAACCAGAGAAGGACCAAAGGCAAACATTGTGGTGAAAGGAACAGCACCAGATGATCTCTCCCCATATAAGAGCATTCAAGATGAAGAAAAATCACAAATGCAACCCCCAGGAAAACAGGAAAGCTGTTTGCGGGGTAATCTTCTTCCACTCTGAACCTTTGAACATCTTGTAGAGGCGTGAAGATGAATAGCCAGCAAAGCAGCCCCATCAAAACCCAGACTAGAAGCATTGCAGTCATCAGTCCTCCCCGGTTTGATGGAGAAACTTAACACAGCAAAGATCATTGTAACCAGGAGCATTCCAAAGAATTGACGCCAGTGCCCACACATAAACACAGAAAGCAAGTCAGAGTAGGTTGGAGGACGGAACCCCCCATGAACAACTTCAGCCTGTTTCCTCTTGTGCTTCTTCTTGAGTTTCAAGCTGATTGTATCTAGAAATATCTCTGTAGAGAGTCGCGGCATTATCATGGCAACCATGCCAGATAGAAAAGCACGATCATGAGAGTTCACAATAAAAAACCAGTGAATCTGATCATCAGTCATTAACAGGTAGGTGTCCCAACATGGCGGCGCCCACTTGATCGCGACTCTCCTGCAAGATTAGTGGAGGTCCCATTAAAACCATCACAACTAAACATTCAAAGAGTAGCGGCTATAGCAGCTAAACAAATTTTAACTAAACAGTTCTTAAACCCAGTCTCGTACCTCAAAAGCGAACATCATATGTGAATATGATTTCCCTTGTCAGCTTCAACATCCTGAGGAGAATCAGAGTTTGTTACAAATTTGCTGCATGAGGATCACAGGTGCTCGCTTAGTGTCTACACCATTCCATTTATCGTCAATCTGATGCTTGACACTGGTAAAATATGAACCAAAACACCTTAGGTCCATTTCATAAATCACAAAAAGAATAAATCCTGCCAAACAAAGTTAGAAGTAAACCTGTGTGGGTTGACCTCAAATCCCCACTATTCTAGAGAGTTCGAATTCTCATCCCCTGTGATACTTCACACGCCAAATGACAAATGGTTGTGGATGAAGAATTTTTCATCCTTAATCTGAAAAAAAAAAAAAGAAGCATCTGTGTATGAGAATTTACTACTCAAAAGGATTCCAACAAAGAATCAAAACCATTGCATATATAAAGAAAAAAAGTAAACATTAACTGAGCATAAGGACTTACTCCAGAATACAGGCCTTTGAGACCAACATGATATCCACCTTGATAAGCAAACACTTTCTTTATCTTGCCTTTGTAACAGGAACAACTAGTGGGAGGTTGTCCAGAATCCTGTGATACAATTTATATAAGGTATAGGAAATTACTGTGTCAACTGAAGTACAACACTACCCAAATATGTTCATAGTCCTTACATGTTCACTCATTATTCATCCTCTATCTTTTCCTTGAGCTCCTTGGCTTCTTTTCTCACCGATCTTAAACTTTGCAGACAATCTGACACATCTTGGGCTCTAAACATTTTTGAACTATACCCCAAATAACAAGCAGAAGGACACATTTTATGTCATGCACATACCCAAGAGCAAAACCTCAATTAATCTGTTGTGTCATATAAAAGGTACTAACCACATAGGAGAGTTCTCAATGCGATCACCACGAAGAACCTCCACCAAGATTTTCGGGCTATGTCGCTATGGTATCTGGCTTGCAGAATGGAAGGGGAAGTAAAACGGTACTGGAGCTGAGTCTTGGTAGATGTCAACTTATTCACCTTCACTGGGAAGCTTGAATCACCCTGTGGGGTAAAATTAGAAGAGTGAATAAAATGCTATCATATCAGTAATCTAAAAATGACACTATGTTATATGAGATTAATAACACAGTGAATGTCATTCCTTTTGCCATGAGTGATCCTCTACAAGATACCTTATTACATATATAATGTTACACCTCATTTTAGGATTTAGGAGTCTACCCAATTAAACTGTTGTGTAGTCTGGCACAGATCAGCTCCTTGCTCCGGTGCCGGAGAGGAGCATAGGAAACAGACCACCCAAAAAATTGTGGCTTCCCTACTTTTAATTTTGAGACTAGAGATAAAAAAAATGAAGCGAACAGGAGCTCCACCAAACGGGAGCTCAAGCAGAAACTACATCGAAGTCTAAGCTTGTACTTAAGCTTCGGATCAAGGACCATCATCTGGAAGACAGGTTCAAGTCTATCTTATTTAGTGTACGGATACAGAAAATGGCATGTGTTTGACTTCCCCACGCGGCACACAATTCTGATCACATCAAAAAGTATAGCGGTTATTTTTTTTTTTCAGATAAGGACAAAGATCACAACAGCAAACCACGATAGAAAGGCTGCAAAAGTGCGCGAATTGAGGTGCAACATGTGAATCCCAAACCCAGGTATGGAACCATGCTAGCTAAAACCATACGAACGAATCGAGGACGCTGCACACCGCACACGAACGCTCGAGCTGGATCTGCGCATACCAGCCCCCGAACCGGCACCGCGTTGACTAGATCCAGCTCCGAACACGAACACAGCTGCACAACCACTGCGAGGGTGCGCCGGAAAGCGCAAGGACCCAACAAAACAAACCTTGGCGAATCGGTCGGACGACGCCAGGGAGGTAGAACCCGGCGGCAGGCGCGGCGACGGCGAGCAGGACTGCGAGCGCCGCGGCCCCACCGGAGCATCGCCGGCGTCCGCATCGTTGACGGGGCGGGAGAATCACCGCCCGGTAGGGTGGGAGGGTAAAGCTCCCCGAGCCGAGATCTGCGCGGCGAGCGAGGCGGTGGGTGGGGGGCAGATTCGGTGACATTGCCCGGTGACATTCCCCGTGACATTGAGTCACTGACGTGTGGGACCCGTCTTTCGGGCCCACGTGGGTCCCACACGTCAGTGACTCAATGTCACCGGCAATGTCACCCGGGCAATGCCACCGAATGAAGGTGGGTGGTGATGGCTCGCGGCGTGGCGCGCGAGGTCGGGCGGGTGGGTGGAGATGGAGAAGAGACGACGACGCGCGGCGCTGCGAGGAAGGAAGCTTCGGGTGACGGGTGGATCTTCTGGGGTTTTTATCGATAAAATAGTTTTATTGACGCTTAGGTCCCTGGCTAAACGTTTAATTGCTTGGATGGTGTCGGTTCGTTTGGTCCTAGTTTGACCTCGTATGTCGTGGCACGTGCGAGGGAGGTGCTTTGTCGGACGTGACCTGCAGGCCGCAACGGTGTTTGGTAGTGCATGAATCTTACTCGAATCATCTTAAATTTGAGTAAATTTATATGATAAAATTATAATATCTAAGATGTTAGCTTGATTCGCTCTAAATTAAAATTCATTTTTAGTTTTTGGGGATATAATCGCTTTTCTACGCACTCAGTTATACACTACATGCTTATATGCATAGCATGCATATAGAAAAGTCAAAACAACCTACAATTTAGAGCGCAGGAAGTACTAGTACATGTTATTGAATTCTTTATTTATAATATTTTCATAGTGTATCAATATGATGTCAATTTTTTTAATTATTTATAATTTTTAGTTAAACTTGAGATGTTTTTAACTCTTTGTGACTTTTCGAATGACTTACACGATTGATGAAGTATGTTGATTTTTTAGTCTCTATAAGAGTTTTGGTAAAGGTGCTCTTTTGATATAAAAAAAAATTGTCGAACATCCATTTGAACTTTTAAGTTTATGTAGTCGAGATGAGCTCCTATGTGGTCTTCATCCGACATTTTCTAAGAAGATGTGAGTAAATTGAACCCATAGGTAATAAATCAAGAAAATAAAGAGAGAGACAAAGAAACTATTAAAATAGGTTTTTGTTAGTAAAAAGTTTAGAAATAAATTGAGGTTCCTAATACAAAGTCCTCGAAATGGCACCGTGCTCAACAAGTATTTTTCTTGGATTTATTTAGGTATTTTTGACACTATGCATTGTTATGCTTGGCGTAGCCCTATGCGACGAGGAGAGCGTCTGGGTGACTTCCTTGGTGGACTTCAAAATCTTGGAGCTAAATGCTTGCTAAGATGCTCATAAGGGTAGGGTTTCTGCGTATTTGTGTGTGTTCATATGGGTGAGTGTATATGCGTGTTGGACGTCTGCGTTGTACGTGTGATCTAAAAAGAAAAGTAATATAGAAATTTATTGAAGAGGGGAATAAATTAGGTTGCTAGATTCTTATTTTATTAAGTTGCTAACTTATTTATTTAATGACTTTATCATTATAGAAAACAATGAAGTTGCTCTTAGAACGATATATATTGGTGCTTCAACACTAATAATAGTATATAGAAGTGCACTCTACGTGACATAATAATGTTTTCCTTTTAGTTTCTTCTCAGTGCTATTATGACCTTTTTTAAAAAGAAAAAAATGTACCAGTGCATCAATATCTTGGTGACAGACAAAAAATATTACCTAATTAAAACTAGGGTTTCAACAAATTAACCACATCTGCCGCCATCAGCGCGGGCGTCTTCCTTGCCTCAGATGGCCCTTTGGGCGAGAGGTGGTGGAGACTATCTCTCCTGGGCCGGGTGGTGGTAGTCCGATGGAGGTTTAGGTTTTGGTGTCCGGACACGGGCGCTGCAGGGCGCGGGCGGCGTGCTTCATGGAATAAGGTCCTGGAGTGCTTTCCCGGCTGGTGCTCTTGCTTCCAACACCGGCCGACGAGCACGCGGAGGTGGGAGTTCACTTCGCCGCTCGCCTATGCGAGTCGCCGCCGGCTTTTCATCTCGCGCATGGTGAGAAGGGTCGCCGGCCTTGTGTTTCAAAGGTACAGAGGACGCTGCGTTGTGGAAAGCGGGAGGATGGATCAAGCTCGGCGGCGGCGTGGTCGATCCACCGCAGTGCTTGCATCCAAGGTCGGGCGGAGTTCGTGGCGCGGACGACTTATGGGCGTTCAATAACAACCCCGCTCATCCGGGTGTTTGGCGTCTCACTTCCACATCAAAAGCCGTTGTGTGGTGGGCTTCTTTTCGCCATGGGTTCGACTATAGCATCTAGAGTCGCATGCGTTCTTGGCGTCGAGTTTCGGTTTTGCATGTTGGTTTGGGACGGGTTTGTCCTCCATATCTTTTACACGTTCATATTTGTACTCTTCTATCTTTTTAATTAATATACAAGTACATTTTATAAAAAAAAAAAAATCTTGAAGATAATAGGAGAGTGCATAGTTTTTCTATTGATAATTTGCTTGATGGTGAACCTATCACTGGTTAATTGTTTATACAAAATTAAAATGGAAGGGAACCATTTTGCAAATGTATCATTCCAAAAAAGACTAATGATATGTTCTCAAGGTCCATAGTAGAAGAAGAATCATTAGCTACCGTTCATAATAGTTCTTCCTCTCTAAATTTCTTCTGGATTAACATTTGTTTTATGCTGTAAAAAGCCGAGAAGAGCAATCTTTTTCACACTCACACCTCCTCCTTGTCCTTGGTGCATCTTAACCGATCTAAACCATGGTTACATTGTAGAACTACTATATATGGTGAACGTATACATATTTTTCAACTACATCTACAACATTAAAAAAAAAAACCTACCTACCTAGTTTGGAACGAATATACTACTCCATTTTTAAATTATAAAACTAAATGAAAAAATAAAGAAAAATAAAAGACTTATAATTTGAAAGGACGGGATTAGTACAACACAACGGGTGTCTAACTACAATAATCAACTAGACATAGCACTTGAACATATTACCAAATTAAAATGGTTAGGGGATGAATTTAGTAGTAGACTCGATAGAATAACAATTTTCTTAATAAAATATTATCCATCCTTCATTTTCAGTGCATCGCTAAATGGATTTGACACGAAAATTTGCACTTAACAATATGTAAGGACTTGTTTTCAAGTAGTGAACGACTAATAAAAAGCCTTTTAAGCCATGCTTGGTAATGCATATGTCCTACTTTACCTCCATCGGATTTGGTGAGATATGCATGGAATTTTGAGCCACACATTGGCCGATGTCTTGAGCAACAAATAATGGTTTATTGGGCAAACGAGGGAGGGTCTTCCCTTTAGAATTTAGACATTATTTTTGCCCTGCTTCCAAAAAAAATAGTCAATAAACACTTTTTTGTAGTTCGAGTCATCTTTTCTTTCCATTAGTATTGTAGTAGAAATACGTGGAATCAGTTCTCTTGTCTTCTAGAAGTTTGTATATATAATCTCTTTTCCCTCTTGGTCAAGCAAGGAATGCCTTTAGCCGGTCAGACAAGTTGAACCCAACGATCATTGGTGCCTTTAAACTTCTTGATACATACGAGTCCCTATCCCCAGTCCCTTAGGATTACCATGATGATCTGTTTCAAATGAGACCAAATAGCACAAATATCATAACCTTGTCACAAATTTTATGTAGTATTCCATTCGAAAAGGAGTATAATTCTAACAAAAAATAGTAAAAAGCATACTATTATATCTTAAACTTATTAAAATATATGACTTATATCATTATAGTATACCTATTTTGTGTAATATACATTAATATTTTTATTTATACATTTGATCAAACCTAAAATAGTTTAGGAATTTTATTTTTTTTTTAGAGCCAAATTAGTATCTCTGAGTACCTCACTTTTCTAGAATGAACGCAAGAAAATTAACAATATTTGTTGTACCAGGAATTTTCCTTGCCTCCCAGCGCGGTCGCTACACGCTCGTGCAGCCGTGCTTGCTTACCGGCATCGCACGATGCGCCGGCACGCACCTGCAGCAGTTGCCACCAGCCCACCACCCGGCGTGGGGTGTTTAGTTAGTGAAATATTTTTGGGTTGCGTAGCGACAGCTTTTAGTTTGTATTTAGTAATTATTGTCCACCACCGCGGTGCCTTTTGCCTGATTGACCTCCCACCAAAAACCGCGATTAGTTTTTTTTTATTTGGATCTCGGCCAGCGATTTGATGCCGCTTTGAAGACTTTTCGGGTAGGTGCATGGACCGAACCTCTTGCCTCTCACGACCCCCGAATATCCATCGGATCTCGGCCAGCAAGCCCACCTCTGCGACCGCACCCCGCTGACCCGAATATCCCGCCCTCCGTCCCCGTCGCCTCAGAAACCCACCGCCGCTGCCATCCCCCCCTCCGTCCGTCTTCCAGAATCCCTCCACCACCCCTCCGCCCCAGATCCTCCACCACCTCCGCCCCGCCTCCGCCGCCTCGGCCGCGGCCATGGCGGCCGATCCCCTGCTCGCGCTCCTCGCCGGCGCGCTGCTAGCCCGCTTGTCGCTCGCGGCCCCGCCGCGCCGGCCCCGTCGTGCCCGCACACCAACCTGACGGCCAACTTCTCTGCCGACCTCACCATGCTGCAGCACCAGCTCCGCGGGACGGTGCGCCTGGCCGCCGGCGGCAAGTGCGCGCTCGAGCTCACCCGCTTCGACCTCCTCGCCGCCTCCCCGTCCGCGCGCTTCTGGGCCGCCGACGGGCCCGCCATGGCCGAACTCGCCGCCGGCCGCGCCTCTCGCCGCTCCCGCTCAACAAGACCTTCAAAAACGCCTCCCTCGAGCTCCCCTTCGCCCGCCCGCTCCCGCGCCTCCTCGCGCTCTACGACCCCGACACCTCCTCCGACTTCGGCCACGTCTTCCTCCCCAACGGCACGGGCTCCGATGCCGCCGCCGCAGAGCCGGCGCCCACCATGTTCGACAACTGCATCCCCTCTCGGAGACGGAGACCTACCGCCTCCGCTGGACGCTCAATGCCTCCGCTGGCACCGTCGAGATCGGCCTAGAGGCGGCCGTGGGCTCCGAGTACTACATGGCATTCGGGTGGGCGGACCCCAAGGCCAACTCCCTGCGATGATCCACGCCGATGTCGTTGTCGCCGGCTTCACGGAGGAAGGTACCCCATTTGCCGAGGACTATTACATAAGCGACTACACTGAGTGCACGCTGGGGAAGGAGGACTCGCCTGTGTCTGGGGTTTGTCCGGATAAGGTCTATGAGGACGGGAAGAACGATTCAGTCTTGGTGTATGGCCACCGGCGGGATGGGTGTCCTTCGTGAGGTATGTGAGGGAAGCTTGATGTTGAGGATGCCAAGTATGATGTGCCAGTGGGTGCCACGGAGGAAATGGCCGTGCTTTGGGCCATTGGTAAGCTGCGGCCACCGGACACGATGCGCCCACATTACCTCCCACAGAACCACGGGGTCCCAAGGGACACGGCCTTTGGGTTTGCCCGGTTGAATTTGTCGGAGACGGTGGACAATTGCCTTGGACCCTTGGATGCTGACAATAAGGAGAGGATCAGGAGAGGATCATCGCAGATCGCGAGACACCACTCGTGGTGACATCCGCCCCAGCCGTGCACTACCCAAACCCACCGAACCCTGACAAGGTGCTCTACATCAACAACAAGGAGGCGCCACTGCTAAAGGTTGAGAGGGGTGTGCCAGTGAAGTTCTCAGTACAGGCAGGGCATGATGTGGCACTCTATATCACTTCAGATCCCATTGGTGGTAATGCTACAATGAGGAATAAAACAGAGGTCATATATGCTGGTGGGCCTGATGCTCATGGTGTCCTAGCATCCCCAAAAGAGCTTGTTTGGCTGCCTGATCGAAATACGCCTGACCTAGTCTATTACCAGTCACTATATGACCAGAAGATGGGATGGAAGGTTCAAGTGGTTGATGGAGGCCTTAGTGACATGTATAATAACAGTGTTATTTTGGATGATCAACAGGTTACTTTGTTTTGGACTCTCTCCGCAGGATTATAAATCTATATCTATAGCAGCTCGAGGTGAGAAGAAAAGTGGATATCTTGCTATTGGGTTTGGGAGTGGGATGGTGAATAGCTTCACCTATGTTGCTTGGGTGGGCGATGATGGGGTTGGGCGAGTGAAAACTTATTGGATTGATGGAAAGAGTGCAGCAGGTATCCACCCAACATCTGAGAACATCACATTTGTCCGTGCAAGTCAGAAAATGGCATTATTACATTTGAATTTACTCGCCCTCTTAACCCTTCTTGTACGGGGAAGGTAGAATGCAAGAATATCATTGATCCAACTACACCACTTAAGGTTGTCTGGGCCATGGGTGCTAGCTGGTCGGGAGATGATCTGACAGACAGTAACATGCATTCAGTCACAAGCAGTCGACAATACGTGTTTTGCTGTTGAGAGGTTCGGCTGAGGCAGAACAGGATTTGCGTCCTGTCCTGGCTGTTCATGGGTTTATGATGTTTGTTGCCTGGGGCATCTTGCTCCCCTGGTGGAATAATGGCTGCCCGGTATTTGAAGAGCTTGAAAGGAGATGGGTGGTTCCAAATACATGTCTATCTGCAGTATTCAGGAATTGCTATAATGTTTCTTGGCGTCCTTTTTGCTGCAGCTGAGCTCCGTGGCTTCTTTGTCAGCTCAGTGCATGTTAAGTTTGGTGTGCTGGCCCTATTATTGGCAGTTTTGCAGCCACTAAATGCTAAATTCCGGCCTAGTAAGCCAGCTAGTGGGAGGTTCCATCTCGCAATCGAATCCTGTGGGAGTACCTGCATGTTATCACAGGGAGATCAGCAATTGTGGTAGGAATCGTGGCGCTTTTCACTGGAATGAAGCATTTGGGCCATAGGTATGACAGTGAGAATGTAGAGGAGCTCACTTGGGCCTTAATGCTGTGGGTGCTTTCAGTTATTGTTGTTGTGCTGTGCTTGGAATATAAGGAGGTCAAAAGAAGGATCGGTGACAGAAGCACCAGAGGGCACTGGGTATTAGGCAACACCGAGGAAGATGATTCAGTCGATCTTTTGCATCCTGATGGTACAGCCAGGAATTCAGAATCTAGCGCTTCTGGCGTAATGGAGGTGCAGCTTGAACCTCTCACTAGATGATGTAGATCATACTGTCAGATACAAATACACCCGTTCCATATTTTTTCTTATACAAATGATAGTTCCACTGGCATGAAATTTTCTGGTTCAGAGGAGGCTGAGCTGGAATTCTGATGGTTGTTTTATTATAGCAGAATGGTTCCAGTCTAGATAAGATGTTCAAATTCTGTCAAAATTTCGTGCATCACACTGTTTCCATTGTATAGTGTACATTTTTTGACAATAGACAGGTATAATTTGCCACAATGTCTTAGCGATTCTTTCTGCTATTCAGATTTATAGAGGAAAAGAATTAATTGAGGTGCTCATTGAATGTTGCGCTGGGTATTGTTTTCAAAAAGAGATTGCCATGAATTCTGTACCATATTCAGAAATCTGATTTGTTAATCTTGAAAACAAGGCAAAAAAATATGTTGATGTACAGGCTGCTTGTTTTTTATCTGTGTCTCCCGAGATGTAAAATATACTTGAAATATACTTGAAGTACCCCATTCTTCTCCAGAAGCGATCCATTATGATGGCAATGGCAGTACACCTTTTGGTACCACAGATATCTGCATTGATGCTTAGTTTGGCTTGTATTGTAGGATGCGTTTGCGTGTGCGCCGAATTCGGTCGTGCTGACTCTGGACCTAAAATTTGTGAATCAGGCATAGCTGACCACGAGGAGATCTCAGTTGCATTTTCCCAGAGCGGGACTGCAGGAAGCGCCGTGGTCTTTTGCCGCGGAGGTGTGAAGTGGCGGAACCGAGATGGGAAGCCGCCGTGCCGTGCCGTGCGCCGTGGTTTGGGTTCCCGCACCAGAGGTGGTGGCGTCGCCCCCTGCCCTGTGTCTGCGTGCGGGCAGGGCGTTCAGAATTCCGATGATCTGAACAGCGTCGCTCGAAGCCGATCGCCGTGCCGAGCCGAGCCAACGCTTTCCGTCTGGGCAGAACAGCGTCATCCTACATGGGCACGTGGACCACGCCGACGATGGTCTGGTGAGCGAGTTTCTCGTGCGCTACCGCCCCCTCCTTACCGGCTCCATTTGGTTGTCCCACAAACGCGCCGGAGCGGTCAACGCTAGTAGTATGTGTTTAGTTAGAGATAAGAGTTTTAATTGATTCATTGTCCTGTTTATAATCTAAGCTCACACAACAAATGTGTTTATGTATGCGTTGTAAAGTTGGATTCTAATGTATGGGAACAGATGATACACGGGGGCATATATATAGAATTAATAATATATTATTCCGTAGATTACTCGAGAGGAGAGGAGACGCAAGGATCCACAAGAGGGGTCCGTGCTCGGATACGCACACGACTACCAACCATCTCCATTACATGTTCTCTAGTCTACTAATAGCCAGAGCTGCCCTCGTCTTCGTCACGAAGGTTGTGTGGACTTGCAGTTGCAGCTGGTTGAGCGCTACCGAGTCGGAGTTGCAACTCCAATTTCCACCCCAATTCCCCAAAAGTTCCAAAGGCTAGGGATTTGCAGTCACTGGAGCGGAGCATGGAGAAGGAAGACAGCGGCCTCCAGCTCCACCACACCATCCGAGTCCAATCCCCAGGTCTGATTCCCAACTCGCCACTCTTTTGCTTCAGTTCCAATCCTCCCAGGACAAATTCAGTCAGTTCCGATCCCCCCTCGTTTTCTAGGGTTTAATTCTCGTATCACCTCCATCCAGTACAGTTAATTCACGCGTGCCTACAACTAGCTCCCCAATCTGGGGCTCTGCTCTGCGTGGTTTGGGGCTTCAACTTAGCGTCGCGTCTCGCTGGTTGCTGCGGATTCAGCTGAATGGCTACATCCAGCAGCAGCTTACAGAATTCTAGTCAACTGTGTGTTTTTAAATATATCTTTTGGGTTCTCTTGATTGGTAAACTCTACCTCTACTAGAACTAGATGCTTTTCTCAGTGGCATGAGAATCGCGATTTATTATTATTAAGTACACATACAAGCCCTTTTTTGGGAACCTTTTCTGATTTCAGTGGAACCCATTAAAGCAGACCCTGAAACAGATTGTTCGGCAGAAGAATCATTTGGCATGTCCGTACACGGATGATTGGAAGTGGGTGAACACTTTTCCCAACGACCACGTGGAACAACATATATCATACGAGTATATATTTATTTATTTATTTATGTGAACAATACGATAGTACGTTCTAGAGTTTTTTTTCAGAGCCCAAATAATGGCATGAAATTCAAATCCCTGTTTCTGGGTACCAATCTCATTTTGTGCTCAAGGATCCTACCTACCAATGTATGCGCCCATGGTATGTTAAACTCTTTGCATGAGGCGAGAGACATCAGTTACCTGAAGTTTGCCACAAACTCTGAATAACCTACTTCTAAACTGATCAAATCTCAGTCCATATGTTCATTCCTTCTCAAACTACACTCATCATTGTAAATCCTAGCAATGCTGGTCTATAGGTCTTAGATCCGGTCCCCAGTAAGGCAGTAATTACTGGAAGAACCAATAAATCTTGAGCTTCTTTTTCTTTTCATTTTGCATATCACCATGCTGTTCGCGGCCAGCGTCTCTGAATTTCCAATTTTCCTTTGCTGCGTGTAACAGATAATAATATAGCAACAATGGGGGAGGAGACCTCGCAGGAAAATGGCACAACGACGACATCGTTGAGACGGAAAGCAGCCGAGGTGATCGCCACCTCCCTGGAGACGTACCGGAGCAAGCCGTTCTCCTTCTGGCTACTCCTGTTCCTGAGCAGCGGCGCCATGCTCACCGCGTTCCCGGCGTCGAGCCTGCTCTCGCGGCTCTACTACAACGACGGCGGACAGAGCAAGTGGATCCTGTCGTGGGCGGCCGTCGCCGGCTGGCCCCTGCCCGCGCTGCTCCTGCTGCCGCTCTACCTCCTCGGCAAGGCGTCGCCGACGCCGCTGTCGCTGACGCTGTGTTTCTGGTACGCGCGCTCCTCGGCTTCCTCAGCGCCGCCGACAACCTCATGTACGCGTGGGCGTACGCGTACCTCCCAGCGTCCACGGCGTCCCTCGTCGCCGCGTCGTCGCTCGCCTTCTCGGCGCTCTTCGGCCGCGCCATCGCCAAGAACACGCTCAACATGTCGTCGATCAACGCCGTCGTGGTGATCACGGCGGGCGTGGTGATCGTCGCGCTGGACTCCGGGTCGGACAGGCCACCCGGCGTCACGCCACGCCAGTACGCGCTCGGTTTCGTCCTGGACGTGCTCGGGTCGGCGCTCCACGGCCTCATCTTCGCGCTCTCGGAGCTCGTCTTCGCCAGGGTCCTCGGCAGGCGCTCCTTCCACGTGGTGCTGGAGCAGCAGGCGGCCGTGTCGCTCTGCTCGTTCGTCTTCACCTCCGCGGGGCTCGCCATCGCCGAGGGCTTCCCGGCCATGCGGCGCGAGGCGGCACGGTTTGCACATGGTGGCGAGGCCGCGTACGCGAACGTGATGGTGTGGACCGCGGTCACGTTCCAGCTGGGCATCCTCGGCGGCACCGGCGTGCTGTTCCTGGCGTCCACCGTCCTCGCCGGCGTGCTCAACGCTGTCAGGGTGCCCCTCACGAGCATCGCTGCGGTGATCTGGTTCCATGACCCCATGAGCGGGTTCAAGATTTTGGCTCTGGTCATCACCGTGTGGGGGTTCGCGTCCTACATGGTTGGCCACTCTGGTATCAGGAAGCCGTCGAGAAGTTGATAAAGATACCATACATGTCCAGAACTTTGTTTTAGGCTGGATGCAGTTTTTTTTAGACCAGCAATGCAAGGGCGACCCACCCTGGTCTGTTTTCATGCCGGGCCAGCCCGTAGCCCAACAGTGAAGCCGCATCTCCATGAACAGGGTACACATTCAAGCGTTCAGCAGCTGTTAAGAATAATATAAAGACCATCTTATCTCAAATATACTCCCTCTTTCCCAAAAGACATGCAGCTCTCACTTCGTTAACGATTTGAACTTTGACCAAATTTATATAAAGGTTACTGATCCTTATAATATAAAATAAATATCAATAGATTAATGATTGAATCTATTTTTATAATAAATTTTGTTTGATACATAAATATTAATATTAATTAATTACTATAAACTTGGTTAAACTTTAGTTAAATTGACTAGCATGAATTCTATAGTTGCATGTTTTTTTTTTTTGAGACCGAGGGAGTATATCATAGATTTACAATTGGCAAGCTCATCACATTATCACAGTAAGATAAATAGGATATATTTTTTAAAGGATATAGAATATATTTAAAGATCATTGCCAGCTAAAAATAGTTTATAAACTGCTGGGCATTTTTAATCTTTTTTATGCAGTTGCATGTTGGAAATTTGGAACTTTTTTTTTGAGAGCTGGGCTGGACATCCTCTTGCTGCTGGGAGCTTCTCACAATGATCTCAAAGATTTGAGCAATTGATAATTTTTCTCTACCTTTGTCAAGTGGCTCAAAATCACATTATCACTGAATAAGATGTTTAAATAGGATATATTCTTCTTTTAAAGGAGATAGAATACTGCTCTTTTAAATTTAAAGATCAACAAAGCATAAAGTTTTCTTTTTGCCATGAAACATTATATGCAGCTTAAAGGTGTTTTTCTGTAACAGTTTATAAACTGCTGGGCATTTTTAATCTTTTTTTAGCACTCTCCCTTCTTCTGCAGCTGGATTCGAAACTAATACAGTCGTAGCCTGTTTTTCCTTTATTCAAGGGGCTTTAAAGAGAAGCAAACATGCCGAATAATTTTCAGTCTTTCTTAGCAAACGTAGTGTCTTCTTTTAGTACTGTTGTAAATAAGATAATAATATCTCTCTCCATGCCTAGGTAAGTTAATAATACTTCTTTTAATACTTGGCTACAGAATTTATCGACACATAATGCCTGTCTAGTTCCTGTGGGAGCAGACGTCATGTGTTGGGCCAAGATGGTGTGGTTTTTGATAAAATATAGATGTGTTCTATAATACAGGTCATTTACAGGGTACATACTGGACCAACCAGTGGTCGCTGTTCCAGAAGGAGGATGAGCGGAGCTTTTTGCCAAACACAAGTTTTCTTTTTGGAAACGGTAACAATGGAAATTTTCGCCAAGCATGGCCGGAGGTTTAGCAATAGGTTATTATGAGAAACTTTTTGCTTTATCTTAGCCATTTTGCCTGGCTTTGGTGTGCTTACTTTGAGGGGTGATGGAGTCTTTTCCAAAGTATCATTTGTAATAATTTTGGTCGCATACATCCTCCGATGTAGAGGCTGAGACCTTTTTTTTATTTGTGTAATAAAAATAAAATCCCTTTATCTAAAAAAAGGGTAAGACAATTTATAGTTAGAATCACTTTGAGTCAAACTACCTTAGACCAACTTTATAAAAAAGAAACATATATCACACAATATAGATATATTACAAAAACATTTATTTTAAGATCCGGTATTAATAAGGAGTAGCAAACAACAATTTATATGCGCGAGCAGAACTCTCTACAGCAACATAGGCTAACGTAATTAGAATTGCCTAGGCTACGTAGGCTCGTTCCTCAAATCTTTAATGGGTGCTCATCTAGGTAGGGAGCAAAAACATTTTATGATTAAATTTAAAATAGTTTAACATATAGGATAACTCTAGTAGTTGATTTTTCTTAAGAGGTGGGGTAAATGGATAGGCTGCTCGATTTTTCCACGAGAAACCCGATGGAAGGCGCGGAGACTTTTGGCCTTGGGCGGCGGTAAACTAATAACTCCTTCGGAAATCTCTCAGCTGGCTTTGATGGAAATCTAATTCTATATAAACAAATCACATGTCTTGCTTGAATGCATTGGGTTCTCCTCGCTATGCTCGAAGGTTCCCATGCTAATATGTTAGCTGAGCTGAGGTGTGCACTGACGTGTCATCAAGGGTATAAAAGCTGTGTTGTTCCTCTTCGGGTGCTCTGTGTGTAACCTCGTTGATCGGTGTGGTCGGAATGTTTTAGGTCACAAGACACAGAGTGATCGTCTAGGTGTCCATGTCAGTACACATGCTGGACGTCTTTCTCTGCTGCGTTGGCTGTTATTACTCCTAGAGCGTTCGAGTGGAATAGAAGCAGCCATCCCATGGCGTCGGCGCGTCGCTGAACACGACAAAGTACTAATAATCCCCAGACCCCACAATGCCGTGTAATGTATCTCGTTCGGCCGTATTTCTCACTGTTCTTTGATGAATTCTTCGTCGACCCATATGTGAACCGTGTGTCCTTTTGCAGGCTGTACACGCCATTTCAAAAATCTGGCCCGTAGTGGAGAGAAATGGAGATGATCACCGAAACAAACGCAGGACATGTCAATAATTCACTACCAAAATGGTGAAATTCTAGTCTTTTTTAGTTAGTAATAGAACATTATCACTAATCATAGCACATGAGAATATCACTAGGAGACATTTAGTAGAAAAACTTTATACTAAATTTTGAATGACAAAACACTAGGAGAAGCCCACCTCGATCCCTAAGCCTAAACTCTGGTTGCAATTCAACACATACATAGGGGTTTTTTTTTTTTTTTTTTTTTTTTTTTTTTTGCGATAAGGAAAAAATTCCATTGATACTAAAGCAGATTACATCCTCTCATTACAAAAGTAAACCAAACTACTCCATCACCATTGATGGGAGACAAGAAACCTTGAAAAGCCATAAATTCCACCATATAGGATCATCATCCCAAACGGATATGCCACGGACGCAAGCTCCGATCGTTGAACGAACAGAGCCATCTCACCATCCACCGTCATCCTCATACCCATCACTTTTGCAAAAGAGGAGTAAAACTGCTAAAACTCCATATGGGAACATGATGAAATTGGCACCGCCGATTATGTCGTCGAACTCATCGTCGTTGCCTTCATCGATTCGTCATGAGAGAACACAAGTCCAACCGACATCCGGATAGATATTGGAAAACTAAATCTCACTCAGCCCATCGCCATGGCTGCAAAGAACCACACGAGACAAAGGAAGGGCTGGAGTACCTTATTCTCCATCAATGGTGATGCCTTCGTCTTGCCATCACCGCCGAGGAACGACATGCTCCATTGCTCCATCGATGATCTTGACGACGCCGCTTTTACGCCGTGGCCAATTTCTTCGATTGGATCTCCGGAGAAACCTTGAACCTTGAAGACTTGATCAACTAGAAAAATATTTATTAAACAACAAATTGGATCCCCACTCCCTTCAACCCCCGGCGTGATGCTGGAGGAGAAGGAAGGGGGACCAGCGGTGGTGGAAGGCGGAAGCCGCCGGCGGCGTCCCCTAGGGTTGGGGCAGCGGCTCCCTGTTCCCTTTTTTCCGAGTACAGTGTAAATTGGTGTACATAGGGTAGGGTTTAAATATGCGTATTCTTAGGGGTGATTGCCTGCGTGTGTGGACGTCTGCATTATGATGTGTAATTATAAAAAAAATACATGCATATATTATGCACCCCCTGGGTACTATACTAATAAATAGGAGTATATTCTAGAGGTAAAAGATGGCAACAACTGATAGACCGATCATGTGCTACGCAATCGAGTCAGCAAAATGCATCTATCACAGACAACAACTGATAGACCAATCATGTGCTACGCAATCGAGTCAGCAAAAATGCATCTATCACAGACCATACCAATGCAAGAGAGAGGAAGTACGCAGTACGTACATCCTTGTCCGCACAAAGATCGACTGCTTCTCGTGCCTATTCTACCAATGCAACATGACAGGGCCACAATTAACATTTATAGCTGATTGGTCGAGAGGAGAACGTCGCATCCTAGCTCCCGACAAGCTGCGCTATATATACGCCCCGTTGCAACGGCGTTCATGCATCACCATTCTATCTATCTACCGCCATCAATCAACGGCATATACAGAACGAAGTAGCTGCACTTGCCAAGCCACCAAGCAATGGCGGACTTGTACCTCGCCGTTACCAGATTAATCCTCGTGCTCGCCTTCTGCTTCCTCACCGATCAGCCAAACCCGAGCACCCCTGCAGGAGCTGCTGCCGCCGCCTTCATGGGGGTTGCTGTTTGTTTGGCCGTACTCACCATCTTCGTCAGGATGGCTCCTGATCCTGATGGTGGCGCCCGAGCCGTGGGCTTTCTCCTCTCGGCCATGGCATGATGGTCACGTTGGAGAAGCTTCTCATCTCCACCGGCGCTGCGGCGGCAGCTGCTTCGCTTGCTATACACATCTGTGCAACGACCACGTACTAGCTAGCTATAGCTGTGTGCAAACCAACATCTCCATACAAACCAACGTCTCCGTACACTATGAGACGTTGATCCAAAGGACACAGGGAGATTAGGTGATTTTCATTTAACCGCCAACGTCTTTAATCACACTTTTGTAAATCTCTTCCACCTACCCCGTTGTTGATTTGCACTAGATATGTTCCCTTGTAAAAATGATTGATATTATGGCAAAGAGTGATATACATGTGCTTTGCTTAGTTATATTTGCTTATGGTACGGTGATTGGATACACTCAAATTACTGTACTCTTTCCTCCCGTCGCAAAATAAACACACATTATACTTTAAGATAAGAAGCCAAAAACTCTTTTAAATTTTACTAATTATGTATAATTTATAACTTCAATTAAATTCATCATGAAAGTATATTTTACAATCAATGTAATGATATTTATTGCATATCATAAATATTAGTACTTTTATTTATATTCAATGGATATCTTGTAGTTGGATGTCCATGGATATTCAATGGATATCTTCTAGCTCAAAAAATAAACTAAAAATTCATTTTCCTCAACCAAAATTCAAAGTCCTAGTTTATTTGCTAAAATCCATGGATGTCCAACTTCCAACTTGACGTACATGTGAGTCATACACGCTTTCATCATGCATGTGCCGTTGGGCAACCATGACCGACCATGGCATCGCCCCGACCAGCCGTTGGCTCACGATGACAAGGGAATCTTTCTCCCGTAAATTCAATCCAAAGCAAGGCGGAAGCAATTGGGGGATGTTTGGAGATGGGGGCTAAAAATTAGCCCCCTCTTTTTGGCTGAAATAGCCCCCAAGGAGCCAAACATGTGGGGCTATTTGTGTCTAAAGTGAATTAGCCCCTTCAAAAGGTGCTAATGGGTTTTTGCTATGGACCATAAAAAAGATCCAAATAGGTCAATGGAAGACACCGAAAGAGTGGAACAGGTACCGAGAAACAAAAACAAAGCACCAAGGTCCTGTTTGGATCTTTAGCCCTTGAGCTAATTTGAGTGCTAAAGTTTAGTCCTTACTTTGTCCCTTTAAGATGTTTGGATCCATGGACTAATTAAAGGCTGAAAGGTGGAGAGAGCGTAGAGAGAGAGAGAGAGGTGGGGGGGGATTCAAGGCTAAAAGATGGAGAGAGAGTAGAGAGAGGGCTGCTTTTTATGCCCCCATGGAAAATTAGCCTCATTAGCAGGCACTAATTCACTTTAGACCCAATTAGCCTCATTAGTTTGTAGCTGCACAGGATTGTTTGTTGCATAGTATTTCAGAGCTATGGACCGTTCGATGAGTGTCTTCTTGAGCGCAAACTTAGAGGAGTGGTTTCTCAGTTGTCCCTGCATATTTCCTCTCGATGCACATGTATCTATCTCAAACCACATATGTTTAAGTAGATTAGAGTGAAACTTAGTTCAAAATGAATACACTCCAAGCCACTTCAATACATGTGAATTGTGGCAAATAGTTCACATGTACTAACAAGTAGCAACATATTACAATGACAACTACTACGAGCGGCCATCGTCAACCCAAAATGGCAGGACCGGGACAAAACACCAACCAAGAGGAGACGAGGATGCACAACTACTTGATGCACGCCACAATGATGAGCCAATTTTTTTTCCCGGGAAGGAGAGCAAAAGATTTATAATTTTACCGAGAAGGAGCAAAACGAAAAGCAAAGGATTTATATTAAACATACACCTTAGACTAAACAATTTCTTCACCAATTAAATTTATATTAGCGCGGAAGGAATCTCGGCGTGGAACGGCCGATTCTCAAAACAATACAACATTTACCCTTGAAACAACTATAGTACAAATGACCGACTCAAATAGTAACTAAAACAATGCCCGTAACCAAGTAGGGTGAGACTTTTTGAGACTTTTGCCAACAGTCCCTAGAAGTTCGGTGAGTTTTTTTTTCAAAAGTCCTAGGGCTAAAAAACTCCTATGACTAATTAACCAAACACCCCCATAATAGAAAGACATCTTTTCTTTAACTTTGACATCTTTGACTCAATGATTGTTCTCCTGCAGCATAGGGTTAGCTTTGATAACTGAAAAAATTCTAATGACACCAAGGGTTGTTTGGGTGATGGTTTCTAGGACCGATAACTCGGCTGATGTTGTTTTATTATAGAGAAAAAAACACTAGATATGCTTATAACTTTTCCCTAATTTATCCTTTGTTTAGACTCTAGAGCACGCATTATTTTTTTTATATGCTCTGCTCTCACCGTAGTTAGTGTACCTGAATCTTGCCAAGTGATGGTAGTGGACTAATTTCAGTTTGTTCCACTACATCGTAACTTGACTCTAGAGCTTGTAGATGTCGACGATCGATAGTGTTAAGTAGGGAGATCCTCTCTCCCCCGCTTTGTTTGCAATTGCCGCCAACCTTCTTTAGGGAGTCATTAATTATGAATATCGGGCATCTTCTCCCTCCTTTCCCTCGTAACTTGGATGCTCCCATCCCAATTATCTAATATGCTGATGACATTATTCTCATCATGCAAGCCGATGAGGCCTAGTTGCTATGTTTTAAATTTTTTTTGCGAGAAAAATTGAGCAGTCTAGTGGGTTTAAAGTTAATTTTCATAAATCTTACATGATGCCAATTAATGTGGGAAATGACAGAGTCTCCACTCGGCCTCCTCCTTTGAATGCACTATGGGTAGTTTTCCTTTTACTTACCTTGGGCTTCCAATGGTCTTGACTAAGCCCCAAGTCAAGGACTATGCTCCTCTCATCCGAGAATTGAAAGAAGAATGTCTGCATCCTCACAATTTTTGTCTTATGCTAGTCGGCTACAACCGGTAAATTCAAAGTGATCTCCCCTCCGCCTACCTAGTACATGTGTTCTCTTAAGTTGCCGGTTGGAGTGATAGATACCATTGACAAGCATAGAAAGAAATGCCTATGGAGAGGAAGTGAATTTAGAAAAAAGGTTATAATTTGGTTGCACGGGATCTTGTCATGATTACTAAGAATAAATGTGGCCTTGGAGTTATCATTCTAACCCTTCAAAATGAGGCCCTCTTGATCAAGCAACTTGATAAATTCTATAGAAAAGAAAACATTCAGTGGATCAAACTTATTTGGCAAAGGTATTATTCCAATGAGGTTCCTCATTTGGCTAGAGAAAAGATCTCCTTGTGGTGGAAGGATATTCTGAGACTAAACATTAAGATGAGAGGTGTAGCTTATTGCAATCCTATTAGCTTTTGGCATGATCTCTTGGGGGGCAAAATCTACTCCCAAGAATTCCCCAAACTGTTTAACTTTGCCATTAATCCAAGTATTTCTTTGTGGGGATTGAGGAGGAGTTCCCAACTGATTGATTGTCTCAAAATCCCCATGACAAGAGCAACTTATAATGATTTCACGGAATTCTGAGAATGTCATCTCCCAACTTCAAGCAATAGATTAGGATGCTAAAGACGTGTGGGTCTCTTTTTGGGGACATAATTACACCTCAAGCAAATTCTATCATCATCACTACAGATCCATTCAGCCTCATCTCTTTGTCATATGGATTTGGAAGTCCAAATGTGTCCGTAAAATAATTTTTTTTTTTTGCTTGGCTGCTCCTAAATGATCGACTCAATACCGGGAATATGCTTAGGAGAAGAAATAAATTCTTGCGGGGATGATATAATTGTGTGCTTTGCCGGGATTTAGTTGAAGAACCTTTGGAGCATCTCTTCTTTGAATGCCTTTCCTCGGTTTGTAGGTGGTACTCCCCGAATATCTCCCCGGAATCTAGACGCCAACATTCACCATAAGCTTTATTATGCCAAGCAAAGCAATTTGGTCAGCCTTTCTTCATGGAAATCTTCATGGTTGCCGCTTGGTGCATCTGGAATGAGAAAACGATCTAGTCTTTGATGGACGCCCTCCATTTTTTGCATCTAGAATGAGAGAAATGATCTAATATCCCAGCTTTGGCGCTTGGAAGGCTGCATTCAAAAAAAGAAGTGATTGCTCATCGATCGGAATCAAGCCTTCGCCGCACCACTTTCGATCTCCCTATGGCTCAATGCCTTGTAAATTATTTTTGTTTTTTTTTGGCACTTTGTTTGATTGCCTAACCCGATTGTTAGGCCTTTGTAAGTTTTTCCTTAAACTACGACTTACGTCTCTATCCTCCTTTTTAATTAAATTCATTTGGGGGCTTTGCCCCACGGATTCGATTCAAAAAAAAATTGTAACAATGTGAATGAAGTGATATGATAAATTTAACAATAAAGTGGTCGTATCACGGGTGTGGTTATTGGGCCTGTCTTGCTAGAATTCAAGAAATCATCCGGGGATTTCCCCGCGTAGGTTGGAAATTATTATGGCCTATTCATTTGAACTTAACTATATTGTACAAATGTTTCTCTTTCATAATAAAATATCATCACCTAGCTTAATTAGCCATAGAAACCATCGGCCGAATAGGACGATTTGGAGTATTTCTTTGCAGTTCCCAAGCTTTATATGCTTGCACGTTGATACAAAGGTAGCACTCCCTCCGTCCACAAAAGAATGCAAATTCTCATTTTTGAGAAGTCAAACAGTTTTAAACTTTCATAAGAGCGAGTTGTTTTGTTTACGTGAGCCTAAGGGTAGAGGGAAACAATACGTAGAGCTTTTTGAGTTATGCAGAGGGAGGCTTTCCTTTCAGATACTTAGAAATACCAATGCATTATTAAAAACTCTCTAACAAGCATTGGAGTGCGATCAAGAGCGCTTTCAAAAAAAAATTGAGTAGTTTGGAAAGGAAAGTTCCTACCATCGAGAGGTAGACCGGTGCCGATTAACTTGGTCTTGTCTAGTCTTCCTATGTTTATGATGTCCTTTTTCGCCATCCCTAAAGAGCTATGGAAAAGACAATCGCTACTACCGTTCTAGTTTTTTTTTTTTTTTGACAATGTGATGAACACAAAAAAGTATAGACTGGCTAAGCATCCTTTGTAAACCTAGATGTTGTATGGGGCACTAGGAACTTCGAATTTGGAAATCTAGAAGAGGTGTTTACTTAGCAAATGGTTGTTCAAGCTCTTTAATAAGGATAATTTACGGCAATAATTGCTTAAGAGGAAATATGTCAAGGGTAAATGCTTACCTCAGATGAAAAAAAAAGGCGGAAATTCACATTTTTGGTCCGGGCTGATGGATGCAAAGTTAGAACTGCTACAACATGGGTCGTTCAAGGTTCGTAATGGTCAACAAACAAGATTCTAGGAAGATGTATCGTCGGACAAGAACCGCTAACGTAGAGATTCCTGGTCTTGTACAAAATAGTGAGGAAGAGAGGGGTGTCAATGACTATCGTGCTCAGCTCAACTCCTTTGAATATCTCGTTTAGGCGGGGTTAGTAGGGGAGAGACTAGAAGAGTGGCTCGGGTTGATATTTTTAGTGGTACCGGTAGAGCTAACTAGGGACAAAGACATTTTTCAAATTGAAGCTTTCCCGAGGGGTCTAACTATGAAATTTTATGTGGGACAAAAACGCCACGTCAGCAAAACCGGACTGGTTTTGGCATTTTGACCTGAAGTGAACGGGTTCGCAAGTTTGAGGGGCTAGATACTTGGTTTTGTAGTTCATGGACCTATTTAGCATAGTTGTGCAAGTTCATGGACCTACAATTGCATTTAACTCTTTTTATTTGAAAACGAAAAGAAAAATGGACTTAGTCGCTTTATAGAGAAATAATGAAGAGGGATAAAATTGGGGGCAAGCATTTGTTCTGGAAAGTTAAAAAATAACATACCGTTGAGAATTAAAATTTTCCTATAGCACTTAAAAGGGGTAATCCTTACCAAGGATAATCTAGTGAAAAGAAGGCGAAAAGGGGATTCTAAATGTGACTTGTGTAATTTGGAAGAAAACATCCAACACCTTTTTTTGATTGTCGGGTGGCAAGATTTGTTTGGAACATGATTTTTATCACATTTAACATTCACGAACCAAAGAGCACTTCTCATATATTTGGTTCTTGGTTAAGGAGTTTTACTCCAAGAATAAGAAGTCAAATTATTGTGGCAATGGCAGCCATGTCTTATGCCATATGGTGGAATAGAAATTATGCGGTGTTCTAAAGAAAATTTTATAATCATAGATACTTTTTAAGGGAACCTTTTGGATTTGGCAATGGTTCTTTCTATCTTTTTTTTTTTTTTTTTTTTTTTTTTGAGTAATGGTTCTTTCTATCTAAAGAGGAAAAGGGAGAACTAATGAAAGAAGGCCACGACATCTTGAAGGAAGGGCGCTGAAGTTCGTTGGCTCCAAGAATTGGAGGAACTTGAAGAGAATGTAGATCTCCTTGAGTTGCATTTTGAAGTTGTTAGTCAATTCTCCGCATTTTGTGTTCAGTGAGCTAGTTTTGTTGTTAGTAAACTGATGGGGAGGTTCGTTTGTGTGAGGATCAAACTTTGCGCTCAGTCCCTGCATGTATGGTTTAAGCTCTAAGCATTCACGTGAATATTAAGGCTTGGATACTTTTATTCCGTAATTTAAAAACAGTTTAAACTTTAACTAAATTTATATTTAAAATATTAACTTTTATGATACAAAATAAGGATCACTTTATTAGTTCCAAAATATGTTTTTATAATAATATTTAGAGATACAAATATTAATATTATCTACTATAAATTTGGTTAAACTTAAGAGTTTGACCGACACACATTCCATAGTTGTATTTTTTGGGATGGAGGAACTGAGGAAGTGTATGCTAGCACTGGTGTATACAAAGCCTACCTGTATGCAGGGGGCAGATCCATGCAAATCTTTCCTAGCCATGTAAATCCTTTAAATTTTTAGCCTAAAATAACATGTTCTGTACTAATTAGCCCCCTGAATCCCAAAATAGTATGTCCTTAACTAATTAGCCCTCCCTGAGATGGTGTTTCTGGATCCGCCACTGCCTGTATGAAATGCACCGATGCGACTCAGTTGACCATTGGATTTAGTCATTTACTCCAGAAAGTGGCCGGGCTCAGGAGAAGAAGACCGATGCCGCATTTCGGTTTTACCCATGTACCATCGTGCCTGCATTAGTGTCCCCCATCGTATCATCCGCTACATTTTCGAAAGGAACAACCTGAGCAACCTTGTGTTCCTCACTTCATATTGGAGGAGTTTACTAGGCTGCTTCTTGGATGCTGGGAGCCTGGGACGACCTGCCATTGTTTGTATCCCCATTCTTTCTTCTTGTGGTTGGCTGCTCTAAGCTTTCAAAGAAAATCTAAAAAAAGGTTGCGTGTTATCCAGGTTATTCCAATGCTGATTTTTGGTCGAACGTAGAGACAAACACACGACTTTGATAGGGGTAAAAAAAAAGGGTTGTGTGGAAGGCCGATAACCTTAATTTGTCTCATTACAGTACTCGTACATTATTAGAGCCTCAAACCTACATTCCACAAGTACTATCAAGCACGCCGCAGTTAAGAACGTACTCAACAGTCCGAGCTACTTTTGTAGATATTTCATCAGATCCATTTGATGTGATCATGTGAGCCAAATTTAGGTGCCGTTTGGTTTCAGAGACTTTTTTATATTGGTACAAAAAAAATCCTTAAAAGTCTCCCTAGGAAACCAAATATAGGGGACTTTTTAGATTTTTTTTGGGATTTTTTTATAAGTACGTAGTCCTATGACTTTTGGAAACAAAGAGAGCCTTACTTCGTCTCAACGAGTTAGCCAGTTACCAATAACAATAGGGTCCCATTTGCAACGTTATTTTTTATTTCTAAAGGCTAGCCCTAATAAAAATTTTATTTCTATTGAGTAAGGTGATATATCAGTAAAAATGATCATGTAGCATAAAAATCATGAGAGAGAGAGAGAGAGAGAGAGACTATACTGAGAGTGTTTTGTTGCATTCCCATGTGTTGGAAATTAAATAACACTTTAATTTATAACACCATACATTTTTTTTGAGTGAAATATAACGCCATACATTATGACCTACTCCTATGAAACTATGTACACCATGGAGTTCGTTTTATTTTATCACCAACACTTCATCCTTGGAAATTACATTGCAACGGAATGGGTCTTCTTTACACAGCTGGAGAAAAAAAGGCTACCTTGCGATCAACAAATAGATTAGCGAGCCTTTTGCCACTAGTGACGACGTTTTCTGTCTTCATCTCTCTTCTACTTCAGACGGAATACAGGTCAGGTAGCTCGGAAATACTCCCTCCAGCCCAAAATGCTTGGAAGAGATCAATATGCTGGACAGAGGGAGTATACCCACGAGGATAGTACAGGGAAGCTGTCGAATGGTAGGATTAATTGGACGAAGCAGAACAAGAAAAGACTTCGCTATCTCCGTGCCCTGGCATATGCATTTGCTTGTAGATAGCTAGAATTAAAGAATTACCTTTTATCCAACCGGTGCTGGGCTGCTTTGGCGTCCCGTGCGGTTTTGTGGACAGTCTGCTTCAGCTGTCGAATTGGTTTCGTGCGGTTCTGTCTCTTCTTCAGCTGTGAACAGTGCGTTCGTGCGGTTTTGTAAGTGAATATCTAAGGGAAGGAAACTTTCCCGCGTCCGCATCCTTCGTCCCATTCTCGCCTCGCCACGGTCCTCCTGTCCTGTCAAACAGAAACTCTTCCCACGAAAGCATTTCCTGCTTGTTTCGTTGCAGTTTTGCGCTCTGAACTAGTGCTTCTTTCATCCCTCACTCCCTCCTCTCCTTTGCTCCGCCCGACGAGGAGGAGGATGAGGATGATGTCTTCTTAATTTTGCCGGTCGAGCATGGGGTACGTCAACCCTTCTCTTCTTCAGGTGGCGGGAGCTTTTCTTGCTCCACTACATGGGAGAGCTATGTGTGCGAGCTGTTCTTCACCGGTGCAACGGCGGCGTTCCTGGCTGCAGACTCTACTGTCAACAGGGAATTTAAATGCTCTCGGACTCATGGTGACAGAGGTATATATCTCTCCTAATCGAAGAAGGCAGTTTTTTTTTTTTTTTTTTTTTTGAACAGGACGAGTTAAATTCTGTGTCCATAAAGAGATTCACGAGGTACGTACCTAAGAAAACACCAGCGGTTTACGACTCAGCTTGTTCGTTCATCTGTGTCCTTTCTAGCTATAGTGCAATGTTCTCTGTCGCGACCGGCCCTCAATCCTCGTGGAGAACTTCGTCAGACAAGCAAAGTAATTGCCTCTCATGATGGTGCAGTGCGTGCGTGCTTCTTCAGCTTACTCCGAATTGGTTTACGAACACGAAGTCGAGCTGCATCGTTTGCCTAACTAAAGATGGGTTTTACAGATGATTTGATGATCAGAATATAAGATCCAGTGAGAAATCTACATCTTTACAGTATCGACCATGGTGCCATGGAGATTTTACACGTCGGTCAAGCTGGATGGGAGACGCAGTACATATTTTAGGAATATGTAATCAGCTGCTCAGAGGTTTCAGTCTCTACTTGTAGGAATCCATTGCTATAGTACGCAGTACATATTTCTGAAAGGCACAGATATTTCTACAATCCAGAAAAAGTTTGTTCAGCTCCACAGGTGCTTTAATGGGTTGTTTGCAGAAATGTTAGTGCAGACTGCAGATGTGTATATGAATGATATCCAGATCAACGGATCGGGCATGAAAGACAGTGGATTCTGCATTTACAGATCGCGAGATTCGCATCCCTGCACGAGAGACCAGGAGGTGGTTCAGTGTTTCCGTGTAGGTACCTCGACAGGTGGCGGAAATAGATGCGGCAACGGCGGTACCGTGCACAGGTACCTCCGGCTTCTTGCCTACAGCGACGAAGCCAACGGGCGAACGTATTCAGGAGTTTGGATGCCTAAATATATGGTACGCAACTGGAACACGAGAAATATGATAAAGCATCGCTTTTTGGAGTAAAACAACTGTTGTCTGAATGTTCCTTATGTTTTCAAACTGACAGGAACTCTTGCAGAACGCGCGCTCCTGAACTAGCGTCGGAGGTTGCAAATAGTTCAGGGATCGCCGACGGCATCACGCACACGTCCATGGGAGGGAGGGATCCGCGGACAACGTGATTTCATATAGAGACCTTAAGCCTACGAACATTGTACTGGATGGTGGATGGCAACTGGCGAAGCTTCGTTACTCGCCGTGGGTGCGGCCGCAGCCCCCTCGTAAAAAAAAAAATAGCGCTTAGCATCTCAATTTTGCCGTGTACGCACCCCCCTAAGCCCAGCAGGCTGCATACCCCGGCCAGGCAGCCCCGCACGGCAAGTCTCTTCCAGGCTCCCAGCCCAAAGCCTTGCAGCCCAAATTTTACACATGCAGACTGTGCAGTAGCCAAGCTCTTGCGTATAGTCCAGCCTGGTATAGTCCCGTACATACATCATACATGCGTCGTTTCGTTTGCTCAGGTCTTGCATCGTTTCGTTTGCCCTACCGCTCGCCCGGCCCGACGCCTTGTCTTCCGGAGTTTCTATTGCAGCGCGGCGAAGGACGAACAGCCGCCGTCGCCGACCGCCGAATCGCCGATCGTCCGCACGCCGACCGCCGATCGTCCGCGCGCCGACCGCTGATCTTCTGATTTGATCTGCAGACTCCAAGGGATCAACGATCAAGTTCGACGTATACGGCGTTACTTCCAAATTCCAATCCAGGTTGGAGTCTTTACAGTACGTTCCTTCATTATATTTTTTTTTTTTTCTTTCTTGTATTTATTTTTCCTTTGGATGTCGATCTTCATTCCTTTTTTCTATTCCATGAATCCATTCTGTCATTCTCCATTGATCTATTTTATTATTAGAATTTAGATACAAATTACAAAATTAGGAGGCTCTAATTTGTTGTTGTTTTCATACTGTAGTGCTGGCGTCCTTGGCTGTTTCAATTTAATTGATGGCATCCTTGCATCGTTTTTTTTCAAAAGAAAAGAGCCAGAGCCAAATAGTGGCAATGATGGCAAGAGCTCATGTCCTGATGATATCAACTTGGAAGAGGAGATTAAGTTTGATCCAGGATTACGGAAACAAATTAGTGATTATCATCCTAATCTTAGAGAGAAGGTGAGAAGAAAGTATTTGGAGAATGGTCCTTGTCAGCCTCGCACAGCTCGCTTTCCTATGATAGACATTGGAGGAGGTCCAAGGAGGTTTATTCCAGAATGGTTTGATGAATATAAAGGGTGGCTTGAATACAGTGAAACCACAAATAAAGCATATTGTTTTTATTGTTTCTTGTTCAGAGAGAAGAAGGATGATGCATATGAAGCATTTGTTAAGAATGGTTGGCAAGGTTTCCATAGAAAGCAAAGGCTTAGAGACCATGCTGGTGATGTCAATGGCGCACACTATGTAGCAATGAAAAAGTGTGATGATCTGCTAGAAACAAAACAACACATTGATGTTGCTTATAATGTTGCGAAAGTGATTCTGCTAAAGAGAGACTATCTTACTCGGTTGAATGGGTCTATTGATGTTGCTAGAATATTGGCCAAGCAAGGATTGCCTTTTTCGAGGCCACGATGAGTCCAAGGAGTCTTTGAATAAAGGGAACTTCAGGGAATTTTGTAATTTTGCAGCGGAGCAAAATCAAGCATTAAGAAAAGCAATAGGTAAAAAAAAATCAGAAAATAGTCTTTTGATTGCTCCTGAAATACAGAGAGATATTGTGCAATGTTTTGCAAAGGAAGTGTTACAGGCTATTCTAGAAGAAATTGGGGATGATGTTTTTTGCTTGCTAGTTGATGAATCCAGAGATGTTTCTTGGAAAGAACAAATGGCAGTGGTCTTGAGGTATGTAGATAAATGTGGAGTTGTTAAAGAGAGATTTGTTGGTCTTGTTCATGTGACTGAAACAACTTCAGCTTATCTTAAGTCTGCAATTGATGCACTATTCGCTGACCTCAAGTTAAGCTTTAAAGCAAGTTAGAGGCCAAGGATATGATGGTGCTAGCAATATGCGAGGTGAGTTCAATGGCTTGCAATCATTGATCATGAGAGAAAATAGCTCAGCTTATTTTGTTCATTGTTTTGCTCACCAACTGCAATTAGTTCTTGTGGCTATTGTGAGGAAACATAGAGGGATTAGTGATTTTTTTAACATGATTTCTATCCTATTGAATGTGGTGGGTGGGTCAGCTAAGAGAAAGAGAGTTGGTTAGAGATATTAATCTTAAAGAAATGAGTAAAGCATTAGGATGTGGGCAACTTCAAACGGGGATAGGGTTGAATCAAGAGCAAAGTCTTCAAAGACCCGGTGATACTCGTGATACGACACGGTGTCCCGATCTTCACGACGTAGGATCGATCTTCAGATAACTAGCTTCAAAGAAGCCAAGATAACTTGCTGCAAGCAGCGATAACTAGTGCAACCTGACGAATAAAACTCGAAGCCAACCACCGTCTTTAACCGGCAACCTGAATCGAGGATTCGCCCAACCACACTCTCAAAGAACCAACCAACACAGCCTACAATCAATCAAGGAGAACCTTGAAGGGAGTAGGAGCACCAATTAGGAGCGGATGAAGCCGCTGCTTCTGCAATCCCGCGAAGGAAATCACAAGAGCAAGGGGTAGAGATCTCTCTCTGAATTTGTTAGCACTCGGGCTGAACAAAGGGGTTCTATATTTCAATTATCAAAAGTCTGAGATTACAATGATGCTATGGAGTATTTATACTACTAACATCCCTACTAGATAGGTGTAAACTCGGGATGGAAATGAAAAGACTAAGAATGTGAAAAGGCCTCCACGAAATCAACTCCCGAAGTGGCCTCGCGCGGCTGTTGCCCTCTAGTGCAGTCTTCAGTAAATAGGCAATAACTCCTTAGTGGGAAGTCCAAATGACGAACGGTTGGATGCGTTGAAAAGCTAACTTGATGATCTTTCCAACCATGTATACCATGTACCATGACACGTTGTAGAATGGTACAGGTTTGCACTTAAACTTGGACTTCATGCTGACTGTTGAACTTCAGAGCAGTCTTCACTAAAAGAGGTCGGCAGCCATAACCCGAACTTGAAACAGGTCGAGGCTTGATTCATCAGAAAATAGACTTCAAGATCTTTCAAACAAGTGCTCATTCACATTCATATCTTTTGGGAATCAAAAGTTATGATCTTTTTCTTCAACTGGTCCGTTCTTCACCGAACTGGTCTGGGTTTCTCCTGAGCTGCTCTCGGTCTTGCCAAACTGGTCCGTTTTTGTCTTCTCGTGGATTTTTATACCTGAGTAAAATCAAAGTAGAACATTTAGGTAGTATATAATTCTCATTAAAAGTTAAATGAACTTCACAAAGTAGCGCGTGCACCTCTTGTTGTAACTTCTTAGCTCGGCTACGTGTAATTGGACCATCAAATACTTGGGCTGGTGTAGGCGTGTTTGGTATGATCGACGTGGAGTTTGGAACGTTTGACATGGACGTTGGCGTGGTCATATCACGTTGGAATTCCCACTATAAGTCTCTGAAAAGTTTGGTTTACATGTTTCCTGCAATAGTGAAGGTGCTAGAAATTGTGGAAAAGGATAAAAAGGACTGGAAACTTAGAGATCAAGCATCAAACCTTCTCCAATATTTCCAGTCTTTTGATTTTGTTTTCTATTTGCATCTCATGTTGACTATATTAGGGATCACTAATAGCTTGTCACTAGCATTGCAACGAAAAGATCAAGATATAGTGAATGCTATTAAATGTGTGAAATCAACAAGAAGCCAATTGGATGATCTTAGAACTGGAAAGTGGGGAAAATTATTGGATGATGTGCAGGAATTTTGTGACAAGAATGATATTTGCAAATTAGAAATGGAAGATGAATACATTGATCCCAAGAAGCACAGACATAAATCTGGAATTACAAACAAGCATTACTATCAAGTAGATTGTTTTAATGATGTCATTGATTGGTTAGTTCAAGAGCTTGACAGCCGCTTCAATGAGACAACCTCTCAATTGCTTGTTTGTTCAGCTGCTTTTAGTCCAAGGGACTCATTTCATGATTTCAATATAGAAAATTTGATGAGCCTAGCAAAATTGTATCCACATGATTTTGATTCTGGGCAATTGAGGGACCTTAGCCATGAACTTGGCCTCTACATATCTGATGTGAGAAGTGATGATAGGTTCCCTAACCTACAAACTATTGTTGAGCTTTCTAAAAAAGAATGGTGGAGATTAGGAAACATGATCGTTATCCAATGGTTTATCGATTGTTGAAGCTTGTACTTGTGTTACCTGTCGCTATCGCTACAGTTGAGAGAGTTTTTCAGCCATGAAGATTGTTAAAACATATTTGCGCAATCGCATTGGTGATCAATTTATGAGCAATTGTCTTATTTGCTATGTGGAGAAAGATGAGATGATGAAAGTCACCAATGAGGCTGTGGTTCATCGCTTTATGCAAATGAAACATCGTAGATTTGATGAAGATTAAAGGTAATTTAATGTGATATATGTTTTTTTTTCATTTGATCATTCTTTCTTCCTAAAATATTTGTGTAACAAATCATTTATTCTCTTCTTATAGGCTGCTCAATCTTCGGAAGACATGATATTGAAGAATAAATCATCGTGTTGACATTATTTAGTTTGTGCTACACCAAGTTAAACAAATATTATTGGACTTCTTTTTTTGGGTAAATATATTTTATCTCTTCTTTATAGTCGCACCCCCTTCCGTTTCGCTCTAGCTTCGCCGCTGATGGCAAGCCAAGGTGGCGGACTTCGAACAAAGAATAGGTACACCATAAGACAGATTTTATACTATTTGCAACATCTTTTTCTACTGCAAACTCACTGTGTGACCGTGGTGGCCTGGCGGGACCAATATGCTACCAAGTGGGATACATGGATCCAGAATACGTTCTGAGTGGCCGTGGTGGCCTGGCGGGACACAGGTTAAATGTGTGGATCCAGAATCACGACTACCTGTCTGCTATTGCAGGTGAAGGCTGTACTAATTAATCCATAGGAGAGTCATATGTCTTCTTCCACTACACCTTTGCAACTAGCATGTACTAGTACCACAAGACGATTTGTTAGTTGGTGCACACACGTGACAGAAAAAGGAAGAGGGAAGAAGAACTAACTTATACCACCATTTCTGAGAGGATCAGGGGATAGTGAATCGTTTAGTTAAACTTTGCATTGTGCGGGAAGTTCTTCAGCTAGAGCCTAGAGATCTCACGCCCCATTGTAATGGCAAACCAGAGTCAGTGTGTGGCCAAAAAAACACAAGCAGCTGACAACTTCTACTCCAACTGAAGACAAGGTATACGGAAGGGATGCAGAGAGGAACTACAAGTTCTTCTACGTCACGTCACGCTCTCCATCTTCCCCCTCGCGTTGACCGGGAAACGGTTTGTGACATTTTATATAGTTAATTAATAATTGTTCATAAATTTCAAAAATCAACGCTTGTCATCACATCAAGCTATATACTTCCTTTGTCCAAGAAAACATCCAACTAAGGGTTGTGTGTTGGCAGAAGTAGGTTACGTTTGACCAAATTTCTAGTGAATTCTATGACTCCCAGTTAATTTATTAAGAAAAAACATTTCATAGTTAATCAAATGGTATTTATTTGATATCATAAATATTGATATTTTTTATCTATAATTAATCAAACTTGAGATACCAAATCATGGTATTGTGCTAGAATTGTATGTTTTTCTGGATGCGGATGGAGTATTACTTAGCAAGCCTGGAGTTCCAATATAATTGTTGTTCTTTTTTTTCAACGGCGTACCATTGGCACACATTTCATATAATTGTTGTTCTTGCTCTTGCTTGCATTTTTTCTGGTTTTTATTTCATCTCCTGGATCCGTAACTGTGCAAGAGATGTTACCAAATTAAGTGCTGATGTGGCCAAATTCTTTTTTTTTGTGGCAGACTGTTTCGGTGTACTACGAAGATGTTACAGTCTTCACCATGCACGACCTGGTACATGACTTAGCAAGGTCAGTATTGGTTGACGAAATCCAAGATGCTAGAAAACATGGCGATACAGGAGAAAGCAGAATCCAATTTGAGTTACTAGATGATTGTACTGAGTCATTGCAGGCATTCACACAATATCCCACCAACATAAGAGGGCTGTGTTTTTTAGAAAGTGACAAAGCTATGTCTTATGGTGGTGCATCATCTTCATCTGCAAAGTTCAAGTCTTTTCAGGTCTGTGGCAAAATTGGGATTTATGATGATGATGTATTCTCATCTGCCAAGGACCTCCAAGTCCTGGATTTAAGTGAGTGCTCTATACGGAAGTTGCCAAATTCTATTGGCAATTTAAAGCTGATACCTTAATGCTCCAAGGGTCCAACATTCGGTGTTTCCCTATCATGTCATGAAGCTCTCAAAATTAACTTACCTTAGCCTCCGTGGGTCTTCTGCAATCTTGGCACTGCCAGATTCGATCGATAGGTGAAATGGAGGATTTGATGTATCTTGATTTGTCAGGTTATTCCGGAATAAAAAAAATTGCCAGTGTCATTTGGCAAGCTAACAAAGTTGGTGCATCTGGATTTCTCAAATTGTTCCGAGGTTACATATGTATCAGAATCTCTCAAGAGCCTCACTAATCTTGAATATTTGGACTTGTCATGCTGCAAAAATATTGGAGACCTATCAGAAAATTTGGGTAGACTTTTGAAACTGCGGAATTTGAACATATCAGATAGTTCATATACTTACGATGACTACTACTACCGGCCCAACGCAGAAGTTTTGGTTACTCTCACCAAACTTGAATGTTTGAATTTGACGTCAACAAGGATATCTAATACACGTAGAAGTATAACTATAATAAATCTATCTGAAGCTTTGAACAGGTTCGCCAACCTCAAGTATCTACAATTATCAGGTTTAGCAATACATTGGCTCAGAAAGGAAGGACCAATATCATTTAGGAATCTAACAAGTCTAGTTTACCTTGACTTATATATCATGGTGTCATGCTATTCGTAGTGTTCTGGACAACTTGGGTAGCCTTACCAAACTCCAGCATCTGAATTTGTCAGGATGTGCCCGCTCCTCCAAACCTTTGCTTGCATGCAGGATCTTCCAGGGAATTGGTGGATTTGGAAAAACCACACGTACCCCTGAAGGCAAAATCAATATTACCGGATGAGGTTGGCTGTTTTCTTTTGTCATTGCTCTCTCTTCTCAGACTGTCTGTCAATCAATTCGTTATTTCTTTGCAAATTACTTTCTTCGTTCCTTGGTCGTTTAATCTCATGCAGAGTTTACTTTGTCTTAGTCTTATTTTGGGACAATAACGACGCTCATGAATGACCTTGGGTTCAGACCAGCAAGTATTTTCTTGAGGTGCAGGTTCATCAGCGCAGCGCATGCATGATGCAGAAGCTGAGAGAGTACGTGCGTGGCACCCGCACCTGATTAAGCTGAGGTCATTCTTCTCTTCTTAGTTCTTAATTTGACCAATCGATGTATGCATGGATATGATGTTGCAGCTGCACAAGAGTGGTAAGCATGTCTGGCATTCAATTCGGGCTGTTAGCCCCGACTCAGGTGAACATGTTGCTGGTTGCGCAAGTAGCGATGCGGCATGGTTTTTACAGACAGGAGCAGCTTGGCCAACTCCTCTGACAAGCGGCCACTGGAGAACAAAGTACAACACTACAACAGATGAGTAATCTCAGGGTGTTTGGTTCAGGGATCATCACTACGTACGTCCTTCTGTGATAAGGTGATGTACTAAGCAATCACGAAGCTAAGTTGCGCATGAATTTTGATAACACTCCTAGTCATTGCATTGCATTAGCCTTGTGCATATATCATCGGGTATGAAGCTCTCATGAGGTAGTACCTTGAAATTAACCGGTAGCTCTTAGGATTTCTCGTATTGGTAAGTAGTTGTTTCTTTTTTTAAAAAAAAAAAAATACCCATCAGGATTTTGCAGAACTAGTCGCAGATGCTCACGTGTACGTGCAAGGCCCGAGCCTTGGATGTTGGACGCATCACGGGCCGTATATGATTGATTTCTTCCAGTTCGACACAATTTTGACTGTTCAGCTATCATTGCATTGTAGAGTCCTATATATTTGTTCAGACTTTAAAACTTTGATGACATCTATACATACAGCAAAATCCGGAGAACCAACCTAGCTAAGTACCAACAACTTAGAATTAGAACAAAGAATAAATATCTATCTTCATCAGCTCCCTTGCTCTCTCCCAGCGCTCCTAACCTCTTGACTATTTGATTTACTATATGTTATAGTATGAACAGTTTATTTTTTTTAGAAAAGGAAATATATTAATATGAACAGTACATTAATATAGTACAAATTTCACTGTTATGAGCCTTTGCTTCTCCATCGAATATCATATATTACCTTGTTTGCGATCTCGTATGCTGGGTGTCCGCCAGAACGCCCATGAGCATAATTAGGTAGGCTGGCAACATAACTGGATTTATCACTATTAAGATGTGATGTTGCATATACATAATGTGTAATTAGTTTCTTCAACGTCGTATGCATTTTCAAACATATTGCTAGTGAAAGTTACACCTTCTAGATAATTAACGTCAATGTCTAATGTTGCGTATATTTACGATCGAAGCGAGTACTGTATTATATTTATCCGTACGTATCGATGCAACACACAGACGACCAAGTGGGATTGACAACAGACAAGCTAAGTGCCGTTTTTTGAGGGAAAAAGCTAAGTGCCGTTTTGTCGTTTGGAATGCCTTTTGTTGTTTTTGTTTACGGGCTGCGCGGACATTGCAATAATTGCCAGCAGGGCAGCAGGCAGCTTCCTTTGTCCTAGCTGAGCCTGAGCCTCCAAAACACAAGCAAATTGACCGTGCATACCTATGCTGCATCGAACCAAGAGCAACGACGAACAGGGACATCCGAGCCCGACCGTTTTGGCAACTTCCCCGGCCGGCCGGGCCCATCTCAATCGCACGTATACGGCACACGTAATACTCTCCTGTGCAATGCCTGCCTAGCTATATATAGCGACGGACGAAGAGGGCAGGGGAAAATTGAAAGGCACGATGGATCCTAAACTCTCCTGTGGGTTTGCACTTGCCGCACTTGGCTGGTCCGCCGCATGAGCCCACACCTGTCTAGGGCGGCAGGTGATAGAGCCGCCCCAACCACCCAACTGCTCGGGGCCGCTATTATGTTTTCACAGGAGTTCTTATTATAATTAAGCGGGTGGCCGCCTCTGCCCCATGAATCACTGATCCTACCAGCACAGCAGTGATGTGTCCTCGTGAAGTCGCGCCGTCTACTCATCTCACAGTTTGCCACGACTGTCTTCATGTTGCTTCTTTATTATGGGTAAATTGCAAAAACCACATTATTTATGTCAGTTATTTGGATTTGAGTCTGTCCATTTACACAAAATAGCTAAATGTGAGCAGTCTCAATTAATTAAGTGACGAATAATATGGTTTTTGCAGTTTATTTCCTCCTTTTCATGTGCCATAGTGCGTTTATATATATTAATGCGCGCACCATATATTGAAGTAAATAAAGTGTTGCTCTATATGGTTTGAGTATATATATGTATCTTATTTTGTTGTGTGACGCTATACAAGAATAACAAAGATGGAATACGACACGTGTCTCTGATATTAGTTCGTGTAAGGTCACGTCTGAGGGTATGTCTTCAAAGGCAGCCTCAGTTTATGACCATCTCTAATGAGAGGTCAACTTATCACAAACATATACAAACAAAACGTGTCTCTATTGTGAGCTTTATCAGAGACGAATCTTAATTGAAACTTGTCATATATATGTGGCATAACATCAAAGACGGTGCTTGTGTAAAAAAACATCAAAGACGGTGCCTACTCACCATGGTCTTTGATTAGAAGGTACCAAATCAAAGATGGGCTCCGTATATCCTCATATGGTTCCTCATCATAAACCCGTCTCAACTCTCAAAGTGACTCACGTTTCTAGTGAGTGGAGATACAATTAATAAACCGATCCATGGCATTGAAAGATACATGTTGAGGAAACCCTCTTTCATCTGCTTTTGGATTGCCCTTCTTTCTTTGGATTGTTGGAGCATACTCTTCACCTCTTTGAGGCTTTGGCTGTAATGTTACGCGAGAGGCCGGAATGTAATTCCGTTATTAAAAAAAAAATCATTGCACCTTTTCAAATCTTTGAAAGCTTCAAGGCTCAACTCCAATTGCTTTTCTTCATGG
The DNA here is from genome assembly GCA_015847255.1 of Hyparrhenia diplandra. Lineage (NCBI taxonomy): Eukaryota > Viridiplantae > Streptophyta > Magnoliopsida > Poales > Poaceae > Hyparrhenia > Hyparrhenia diplandra. The sequence goes on from JADLZK010010368.1 coordinate 48,889, forward strand.
AGATTGTGATAACTCCATATGGATAGTACGAAATGAAGTGATCTTCAGGAACATACAAGCCTCGGTGCAACGCTGTAAAGTAATCTTCAAAGCAGAGTTTGCCCTGGTTATCTTACGGGCAAGAGCCGCGTATCATCCTTTCATTGACTTAGGCCAGTCTCAATGGGGGGTTTCATAGGTGTTTCATGCATATTAAATAGGGCGCCACATCAGCAAAAAGTTTACTTTTTGCATGAAACTCTTAGGAGAGAGAAGGAAAAAGTTTCATCTTGGTGAAACTCTCTTGGCACGAATACCAACTATCTCTCGAGTCATGAAATTAAATGCCTATGAAACCACAAGATGAAACTCTCCATTGAGAGCAGGGGGTTTCATCAAGTTTCATTTCATTTTATATGGCATGGTAGTCTTGGAAACAACGCAATGAAACTCACCATTGAGACTGGCCTTATGACTAGACTAGAAGGTTATGTGTAATTTTTTTTTTTTTGTACCTTTCTTTGCTTCTTAGGCTCTATTTAGGGAACCTATGTATTTTTCATTTGGCAATAAAAGTACAGTAGGGAATCAAATCCCTCGTGTTTTCATAAATAAAATATTTGTGTCATCGGGGTTCTCATCAAATTGCCTCCTTCTTTTAATTTCTCTTTTTGCGTACCAATATCCATCTCAAGCGTGCAATTCCTATAGCTATTTCCAGTGCATCTAAGAAACCAGTGTCCTTGTACCCTTTGAAGAAAGAAATATATCCGCCCTTGCACTTTCTCAATAGCAACATGAATAAGCATATCCTTTGCTTGCAATTGTTTTCTTACTAGATTAACAACATACAATACCTCATATACTTATGGCTATTGCTAATACTGTAACTTCATACTCGCCAAGTTCGTTATTTGCCAATCCTTTAGCCTCACAGCTCGTTTTACATCATTATCAATATCTCACACCTGACGCGGAGCCTCTCGAATGTCAGCACATTGAAATTTGATAGCTTTTACACTTTCAATATGACTCTCTCAATGTGTAGCTGACACTAACTTGAGAGTCCACCCACTTATGTTATCTTTCAGAATTTTCCATTTCTTAGTACAATTGGCAAAATTGTGTAGATGCATTGGATGATTAAAAAAATCTCCTTCCGTTGGGGAGGGCTGAGTTAATTGTACAACTCTGCCCCCCCCGCCCCCGTTTTCTCTCCCCGTTTTCTCTTCTTAATATAAAAGATACGCAAACCTTTTGTGTATTCAAGAAAAAATTCTTTACCTCTTCCGCAATTCTTGGCCATATCACAAAGTGTCAAGAGGCCATGAAAAAACAAGCAGTATAGAAAACTCTAGGATTTACATCTAAAAGTTTCTTTTGTACCTCTTGATGTTTGTCTTTCATATTCGACCCATTAGCATGGCCTTGTCCTCTCACATCATCTACGTCAAGACCACGCTTTACCTCATTCTCTAGCACACATCAAAAAGTCCTTGCCCAGTTGTATCATGCACGCTGCGTGTGCCGCAGTGCCAGCGGCCGGCGACGGGGGGCGAATTGGATGGAACACGCTCGCTGCTCGTGGCCCCATCGTCTGCCGCTACCGAGGTGCCAGGGGGCGAAGCCGAAACCACCGAAGCGTCGTCGTCGTTCTCTTGATTTCTGGGAGAGCCCGAGACTACAGGAGTGGGAGGCGAGAGATGGGAACGATCACGCAGGCCTTGACCGGACGCCAACTAGACGCGGTGTAATTCAGCGATTTTTTTTAAAAAAAACAAATCAGGTGAGAGCTGCCGATTATATTAAAAGAAGAGTCCTAGATTGGGAAGTACAACGAAACCACACCAAAAGAAAAGTAAAGAAAAAATCAACTATACTCACCCGATTGGATTGGAGCATCAACGCGGATTACCACTCATCGGCTGGTCGGATTCAGACCTCAACACAGCTAAGACTACACAAACACAGCGACACACAAATACGGAAACAGCAACATCCACCCCACTAACCGCACACGTGCGGTCGCCGAAAACCACTGACAGAATCCAGCGCCGAAGACAAAGAAAGGGGAGGACACCACCACACCGAGAAGGCCACCGCCTTGCAGGACCCATCGCCTTGATCTTGCCGCTGCAAGCCATCTGACGGAATGAAAACACCGAGACCAAGCTACTACAACGCGTGGGGGCCTCGCCACATCCACCGTTGGACTCCTCTCTTGTGTGTGCGGGGCCTCCTCGCCACGCCCGCCACAAGGCTCCATGCTCCGATCTCATTTCAAAGGTTGTCGCCCAAACAACGAGCAAAGATGCCCCACCCACAAAGATCATCTGCAGTCAACCAGACCGCCGTCGTAGGTCGACGTCCCCTCATAGCTTCCCCGTGCAAAAGGCCGCCGTCATCGAACCAAGTAGACCAAGGTTGTCGCTTGCGCCATCTTCCGACGTTGTACCACACCGGGTGGTTCCAGCCATCTTTGAAAAGACCGCCCGCGATCCACCGCAAGCTAGCCAAGTCGTCCCCATTGCCATTACGCAGCGCCGTCCAAACACGCGAGCCCAAGACCGCACTGGCCATTGCAGTAGCAAAGCCGGCCCGCCGCGATCCGCTGTGAACGGCCGAACGCCAACAAAGGCGACTTCGTCCACCAACAAGAAAGCGACCTCCTCGCCGTCGAGAAAGCCAAGACCCTTGACACCCGCCACACTGGCCGGAAAAGCTAACACCGAGCGGTCGCCGTCAAAGGAAGTGGACCCGCAACATCGGAAGCTGAGCGGGGTCTCTAGAGACGATGCCTCCAAGGAGGCCACGACGCGATGGCGCCCTCGCCGCCGTCCGATGGTTGGATAAGGTTTTCACCTAGAGACTTTATGAGGCAAGGTCTGTAGCTCCATCATGGCGTCCCCAGCGGGGAGAGCGGCGCCCAATGACGCCGCCACCATGCCACCAAAGCATGAAGTCGGGAAAGCCGCTTGGAGCATCAGCCCCCGCCGCACGCGGACAGCAAGGCACACCGGCACCACCGGCAAGACCTCCCACTAGAGCAACTCTCTTGATGCAGTCCCACGGTCGCGGCTGAAGACCCGCTCCTCTATCGCTCCTCACGGTCATCATCTCGCCTCACCACCGGCACAGCGCGCCGGTCCACCTCGCCGTGCACCGGCCTGGTCCGTCGTACCACCACCGCGCAGATCCGGTGCCGGCCTTGCCGGCGCCACCGCCCGCAGGACCCCCATCGTGTCTTGAGCCACCGCGCGACCCACAGCACTGCCGTCCACCCCATCCATCCGCGCCCGGAGCCGCGATCCACGTCTGAGAAGAGGAGACGCCGCCGAGAGCACGCACCGCGTGGATCCGCATTGGGACCATGGATCCGCCGGGCGGCGCGGGAAAGGCCGTCGGCCGCCATGGAACCGTACCCACCGCCGGAAACGAGGGTGGCGGTCGCCCATCGACCGCTTCCTCGCGAGAGCTTGGAGGAAAAAGGCCCCGCCGCCACTTTCCTCGCGGCCGCTTGCGGACTTCCGACACACACCCGCTCCGACGGTGGCGAGCTGGTTGGAAGGGGGAGGAGGGTGGCGGCGGCGGGCTGGGTTGCCGCACCCAGACGGCAGCGGGGCTAGGTATTTTTTCGAAAGGACGGCAAAAAGCTTTGCCGCGATTTCTATTAGGCGAATAAAAGAAAAGGCAAGTGCCGCCCAGTTTTTATTTGGAAACCGGTCGTAAAAACCATACAATTGTGGAGGGTACCCTACTCCACCCGCACGCCTAGGTACCAAGACAACTCAACTCACGCTACAACTAGCGCCCACTCAAACCACTTGACACTACTAAAACTCGGTCGGATTGGGTCATCGACACGAGTCACCACTCCACTAAACTTGGTCGAAAAAAAACCAACTAAAAAAGCTCAACACAAACTAACAACTTGGATGGGAGAAAATAAACATGACGCCGCTCTGTTGGATTGGGTCATCAACACGAGCCTCCATCCACCACGGCCGGTCGGATTGAGACGCCGACACAACTCACCCAACACAACCAAACAAACCTCCTCCACCCACCGCAGCACCCACACAAACATGACCGCAGAAATGAGCGAAACAAGTGGCCCCGCCACGAGACATTCGACCAAGTCACAAATCCCCAACGACGCCTTCAAGAAGGTTCTGACGTCCGAGCGCCGTGCGCCGCTTGTCCAAGAAGGACCGGGTTTCACCGAGGAGAGTGTCGGGGACGCGATGCCCTCAACGGGGGAACGACACCCACGGATGCCGCCATCGCCGGGCCTTCGCCCAAGAACCCACAACACGCATAACGGTCAAGAAGCGGGTCCCTACAGACGCCAACGCCGCCGCCGCCAAACCACCGAAGCCTCGCTCGGGGATCAACGCGCCCGGCCACACAAGCAACCGCAGCTGCGCCAAGCACCACGCCAACCAGCCTACACACCGAAGGTCGGCCTCCCACCGTCATGCACAACCACCAGCCACGCCATTGACGCCGAAGCCTCCACCCTTACGGCTACCGCCCAAGCGACAGCCCAACACATGGGGAAGGACAACAAAGACGAAGGCCGCCCCCCAACGCCAACATGAGCCCCAGGCCACCGCCACAAAGTGGCCACAAGCAAGAAGGAGGAGGGAACCAGCAGAGAGGGAGGGAACCCCGCTGCTATCCCCTACGCCGGCGCTGGCACCACCTCCAACCCAATCCACCGGTGAACCCCCAACGGAGCCCGGCGAGCCCCAATGGAGGAGCCGAGTATAGCATGGCCAGCTGCACCACCACGATGCCGCCGCCCTACCACTGCCACGGCCAGCCCCGCCACCACGGCAAGGCCGATGAAGCCGCTCCACCACCGCATCAGGGGCCGACAGCAGCCCCCACCGCACCACACCACTCCTCGTGAGCCGCCAGCCACCCCCACCACCGGAACCACGCCCGGCCGACCAGAACCGGCCAACGAAGGGAGCACAGCTCCACCACCACCGGGGCTAGGTAATTGGTGCATGTGATTCAGCGATTGGGATGCCCTGAAAATTTAGGACAAAACAGAGCGACAAGGCATATGTATTTTTTTTTCTTAGAAAAGATGGCGAAAGTTTTTTGTCTCTATTTTTATTATAGATGATAAAAGAGGAAAAACAAATGTACAACAAATTACAAGAGAGCAGTCTTGCAAATGCCTGCCAGACCTCTCCATCAGTCCATCCCCGAGCAACTAACAACAGAGAAACCACTGTTTTTCTTTAAAAAAAAAAACGCTGAACTAGACACCACAAGGCACACTCTGAACAAATCAGAATCGGCCGGCTATAAGCTACAAAAACGACCAGCCGAATATGCCTATTGCGTCAGCGGTCGCGCCAATGCTGTTGCGCTTCTGACTGTCTCCATGCCCGGTCGCCCCGCTCCTTCCGCCTTCGCTTGACACACGACGACGAGCCGGGTAGGGCACTGTACAGACACGCACAAATCCAGCTTGGCATATTTATACCTCCCCTCCCCTCTCCTCTCCTCTCCTTCCCCGTCTACACTAGCTAGACTCACCTCGCCTCGCCTGTTCTTATCCCTAAGGCTATAAGCTCCGGCTAAAGTGACCGATGCATGCATCTCCGCCAACACCCTTCCGCGCACGAGAACCGAGCTTGGGTCGGGTGCCTAGCCCGCCAGGAGTGCAGGCTGCCGGCGGGGTTTAGATTCCTTAATCGAACTCCCGTCTCTCACCGGCACTTATTCCCCTTAGTAATCTGCAGCCTCTCTCATGTGGGGGCTACAATAGACACTCCTGTCTCCTGTGGAGCTACGATGGTCTCGGTGATCTCTAGAAGGAAGTGGCTTCGATCTTCTGATCTGTGTGAGGTTGTAGGTCTCATTTATACACGCGTGGTGTGTGCGAGGATTGTAGTATAGATGTGTAATTGTGTTATAGCTGTAGTTAGATGAGAGGTTTCTTCCGCGCCACGCCGGCCTCCTCGTTGTGTCATGGGCTCACGGTGCTTCTTTTCTCTTCTCCACCGCGTTCCTCCCTCCCATATTCCCTCAATCACTCTCCTGCAGGGCCGACGTGCTAGGCGATCCTGAAGAGTGAAGAGCAATAGCCTTCAATGAGAGGCGGCCGGAGCCGGACATAACCTTACACCTTCTGATTCAGTATATCTGAGCAAATGTAACTTGTCTTCGTCATCGTCCTAGAACGTTGTGATTATTTCTCATCATTAGAAATCTTGATGGTCAGGAAAACCAAATTATTTTAATCAACTCCAAGCTACCTGGCTTTATTAGTTTCATTGAAGATTTCAGCTGATTTCAGAATTCAACCGTATATGGATAAACAAGTAACAAATACATGAACAGAGCAGAGACACATTTCCACGCTGGTAGATATATACTCTCTTCCTTTCAATTCATAAGACGTTTTTTTTTTTCTAAATACATTTACTATATATATCTAATTACAAAACACAATATATCTCTAGAAAAGCCAACATCTTATAGTTTGGAATTGAGGGAGCAAACATATTTTGACAGACCATATAGGCGATCGATCGAGGAACAGAACAATGGCGTGGAGGTAATAAACAGAGCAGCATGCGCATGGCTGGTACAGCGAGTTATTTCTGGTAATCTTCGCTCAAAATTGGGGAGTCCAATTAAAGACGAACGCTGCCGCCTAGGAAGGATCGAAAAATAAATTAAACTAGTGGCCGATAGGCAAACGTAATTGCATATGTAAATATGTGGGTGATATGACCAATAACCAAGACAACGAGAAACTTGGACGGTTATGTGGCCAGGTTTCCCACGGCGTCTCTCTCCTTGGTATCTCCGCTATTTGAAGAGATATGCTCGGATGATAATTCGAATAGCTTGGGATGTCAGCTATGGACTATGGTAATACCGACCCTGTTATGCTTCCTTACGACGCTAGTCACATCACCTGGGTTGTCGCTTAGCTATGCCTAATTTGTCACCTAGCTTCTTCTCATCTCTATATATAATACGGGCATGACTATACTCACAGTCACATACACCCGATTATCAGCATCATCAAGCAAGAGGGCGTGCAGATTATGGAATACAACTATTCGAGACATCCCGGCCTGAGCTAAAAACTCTCTTACTACACCATCGCCATTCGAGACATCCTTGAGGCTATACTCATACCGTTGCATGGCGGCTGCATGAGCATTGCATTACATGTACGCTGCATGCATTCCGTTCTCTTTTTTTCTTTGTTTTCGTGCAAGACGCTGGAGTACGTTATATGTATACAGTTTATGCGTAGTGATGATGGACTAATACTATGTTCGGTCCGTTGTGCTTTCCAATGATCCTTGTTTAGGTTGAACATCATGATATAGGTCATTTGCCAGAATGGCACCATGTCAAAGATACAGCATGAAGGAAATCAGTGTGCGATCCACAATAGTACGTCTTCAATGGTGAACGAGATCCCCTGCATTCAGGGGCAGCGACTACTTGATTCAATCAGGGCCATCTGACCGTGGGGAAGGAAAGAACGAGTCACGGATGGGCTTTACATGGGCTGATGGGCTGCCTCTCCTGGTTAATATGGTCCTTTGGATGGCAACCAACGGCACAAATACGCCGACTGTAGACTGCAATCGATGAGGCCGACTGCAGGGGAGGGAGGCTGACTAACAAGGATTAGCAGAGTCGCCATCGATCGCTTTGTCACCGGAAGGAAATACACGGCATTGAGGACAGAAACAAGCACCAAGTCTGATAAGAGCAAGTATAGTAGTATGTTTTAAGCCACCTAAACTGACGTGGATGAGAGAAATGAGAGAGAGGAGAAGCGAACTATAAGCTTACAGTCGGTTTAAACACAATTATTTAAAAATTCTGAGAGATGCAAGTGAACCTTGGATTAATTGTGAAGAACTAACTATTATATGAGATAAGCTGAGAGAAGACTGTAAAGAATTTTACCGCCAGCAAGCCGATTGCTATAACAATGGAGACCAGATCGTGAACATCGTCCATTTTTCATCAGTTGGGATTATATTTCAAACTTCTGGCACCACATTGCATCGGTAACATGGTGGGAAGCATTGCAAACCAGAGCGATGCGCACCAGCTGGGTACGCAACTTCTTACCAACGAGCGAGTGACACTGTTTGGCTCGTTCCGCCGCCTAGCCACACGGCCCACCCACACTGTCGATGCGGCTCGCCAAAAGTACGGCGGTGAAAACGAGCACACCAGACTTTTGGCGTGTACAATATTGGCGTACCTCTGCACAGCGAGTGACACTGCAGTTCTGAAGATATAGGGGGAGCAACCAAAGGCTTCCGGTACTTTTGGCACGGCACGCTGCGGCGGCACTCCGATACAACGCCATACTTGGTTTGCACCGATATTGAAGGAAATCAACAACCTACTGATGCAAGAAGAAGTATGTACGATTAAATGTAAGCCGTTTTGTTCTTTTTCTCTTATTATATATTAAACCAAATGTTTTTCTTTTCCAAATTTGACTAATTCTGTATATAAAAAGCGCAGAAACATCTCCAACACTAATTAATTTCATTTGGTTCATTAAATCCGTCGTTGAATATACTTTTCTAGAATATTTGATCGGTGTTGGAATATGGTTAAATTTTCAATTTTAATCAAACTTGAAGACGTTTGCTTGAGGGTAACAAATATAATATGAAACATCTTTTTTTAGTAAAAGAAACTCTTTTTTTTTTCTCAACAGAATGATAACCTTTTACATAATGGTAAGCCAAGAGCACATTATAGAAGCTTTCAGTTACATTCATCAATGTATAATCGAAAATGGTTTTTACCCCATGATATAAACTAAGTTGCATCCCCGTGCATCTTGGGAAGTACATCAACATTCAACAAGGCATGTTTGTGAAACCTAAGCACAACGCAACAAAAACAATATATCAAAATGAAGGCCTAGAAATGACAACAGCTTAACCGATGTTTTCCAGCATGTCGGACAAAACTTCCGTTTCAATTTCTCAAATGCTGGGGCTGTCTTCGCTCTCTGTCTTTGGAGGAAACGATGTCGAGGCTACTAACCATTAGCTATCTTCTTGCATTCTCCCACAATATTTGGCAAAATTCATAATGGAAGATGGCAAAGAAAACCCCTCCTGCAATCTAGCTTTTCTTTTAGAACCCCTGGCATCTCAATTTGGTGTAGCCTGCAAACTTAAGGAGGTGTTTGGTACGAGGAAATATTCCATTCTAGATGGTTCAGTGCATCATAAGTCTATTTTAGTTTGAAATCTGGTGGAATGATTTAGTTTCTTTTTCTAATAATAGTTATTAGCTTGTGAGGAAACAAGGTGGTGATGGATCAACTTATTCCATTCTACAAACCAAACAAAAAAAGTGAGGAGTAAGAAGATGGTTGAAAATTTCATTCCTCAAACTAAAAACAACATATTTGTATGTTCTCTTTTTCACGACCAAGTTGACAGATGCCTCTTGTATATTTTTCTTCATGACTAGAGGTGCTCTACTATGGATTGTGTGGCATTTAACTCAAGGTGGGTTACTAAAATATAGTTTGAATTCTGAAGGTAGATTCTGATAAAAGATCTATATATGTAAGGAATGTGTGAGGAGAAGAAATAGACCACATATCACTTGGCACCTAGGCAACGGTGGAGAACTTGAAGGCGCATAAAAAATATCAAATATTGCAAATTGAGAGCATTATCCTATGGCCTAGCTATGCCAAAGAGCGAATATGAAAAATTCAGGTATATATTAGACCATAAAAAGTTTAGATATAAGGGTGTTTTTGAAAAAAAAAAAAAAAGAAATGTAGCTTGTAAGGGGACTTTATTGACATTTTTAGAATTTAAAATACTGACCCCATTAGTTGTCTCATCTCTCTCTAGTCTCCCATCAAAAAAAAAAATCTCTCTCTAGTCTCTATATATACAGAAGTACATCTCTGGCATTCCAAGCGCATGCTTGGTTCCTTCAATTTTTTAGACTCAAGAGAGCCATTTTCGTTCTCCCATGCTGCTGGCAAGAAAATCCTTACCCGCATAGTTACAAGACATCATAGCAAGAAATCTAAACAGTTCACACTGTGTATCCTCGCTTAGCAAGAGGTTACAGCAGCAAGCGATGGAATCAAGCAGGCCCATTCCTCTCTCTCCTTCTCAGGAAGATCACAGCATTGAGCTTATAGTTGGATCCAAGCAGGCCCATACGGCTTGGCGCATCATTATGGGCGGCATGATTCTCCTTAACTTTACAGTCGGTACATCTGTCTGTTGGTTTGGTAATACTCAGGCACCCCCGAATGATGGGTTTTGGACAACCACTTTCCTGATGGTAATGACTCTGTGTTTCTTTCTTGGTGTCACAACCATCTACACTGGCGTTGCTGGGACTACTACTACACTCCATCCTTTGATTCAGATTCAGACGAGCTCCGATGACCCACCTTCAAAAGAAACTCATGATTATTATGTGTGAGTGCATATTTCGTAAATGTATGTCCCCTCTTTATATGCGATAGAAAATCGCTTATTACATGTACTACTACTTGTTAATTGTGTATATGTTTGATCAGTGTGCAGTGTGTAGTGTGTATTATGCTTGTTCCTGTCTTTTTGGGATAGCAAGTGCAAGTGTTGGGTGGTTTTCTTTGCTTATACGCTGTACCACACAGAACGACCCAGCTGTGGTCTAATTTTGTGAATCTTGAGGCTGGTGTTATGTGTTAGCCTTAAAACTTGCTATTGTATGTCATAGTGCTTGAACCTATTGTGCCCTCTTTAATGAAGTGTGAAAAACAGACTTTTCTAAATTTTTTTCTTTTTTTTTTTTTGAGCATAACTTTTCTCTACAAATGCCTATGTTTCGAAATATGTTTGTGTTTCGTATAAGAAAACTGAGCCAAGGGGCTGCTCGCTACGGCCCACCACTATCAGACTCTATGCCCATAATGGGCCTCTAACTAACAAAAGAGCCGAGCCCGTCACATTTATGAGAGGACCATCCCATCCGCACCCTGCCTGCAGAGGCAAAGCGTCGAACACATGGCGTGTGCCATCCTCCGCCGCGCGCTCTCTCTCACCGCCGCCGGCCACCGGCCACGCAACACCCCAAGTCGCCGCCGCGTTCGTCCTCATCCTCCGTCGCAGCACCGTCTGCCGGTGCGCTCCCCCTCGATGACCGCCTTCTCCGCCTCCTCCGCAACGAGATCACCTACCTCGCCGAGCTCCGCCCTCCCTACCCGGTAATTCCTCCCTTCCCTTCCCGCGCACGATTCACGTCTCGCGTTCGCAGCAGGACGCTCACGGATTCATCTGCTTCGTGCAGCCACCGACTAGCTTCAAGTCGTTCCTGGTGGAGGACCGCCCGGGGAGCAGTGGGTGCGCCTCCGCGCGCCGCTCCAGCGCGCCAGCGCCGGAGCCGAGGAGATCAAGATCGAGGCCACCATGTTCGACGGCGCCGCTGAGCCCGTCCCGGACGACGCGCCCCTCTTCCGCCGCGTGGAGTCGCTGGAGCGCGGGCCCCGCCTCCACCTCAGCCTCATCGTCGAGGTCACCCGGGGCGACCGCGTCCTCGGCTTCATCTGCGCCTGGCCCGACGACCTCGCCGTCCGCCACGTGCTCACCCTCAGGGCTGGCGGCAGCGGTGGTGGTGGTGGTGGGCGCGATTTCGGGTATGGTTTACTGCGCGGTGCTGTCAGCTGTGTGTCCTGCAATTTGTTCGTTCGTTTCCTGAGGTTTGAGGTTTCTGTGATTTGGTTCTGCAGGAAACTGGGGGCTGAGGAGAGGGAAGTGGTGACAGAGTTCTTGAAGGAAGGGAGGTGGACGGCGAACTCGCTGGATTCTTGCATGAGTACATGGCAAACAAGGAGAAGATGGAGCTGCTCCGGTGGTTTGAAGACTATCGAATCATTCCTTAACAAGTAGGATAAGACACACACAGCAGGTAATATGGGTGATGGATATGGATATCGCCTTCATTGTTTGTAAATTTAGTCTGAGTCCCTGTAGAAATGAGTTCAAGTTAAAGGCCACATTGTTGGAAAAAGGCCGAAGTATAATTACCCATGAATAATGGTACATGGTCACAAGTAAGGCCTGAATGTTGAGGGAGGGAGAAACAAACAATCCATCCATTAGATAGGGAATCATTTCAAAATTCATAGTATTGTGGGTATTCCCGTTTTAGTCTGAGTGGGGAAATGATGATGATGAACTAGCAGCTGTTTGGCAGTCACTTCAACGATTTCTTGTAATCCTTGCAATTCAGTTCTGTACTCCTGTTATGTACTATGTTTGGGAAAGGAAATATATAGCTACATGATTATTTTACTCAACACTAAGGTCAGACTAGCTGTAGACTACTTTGTAGGTTTAACTATAATATGATCTGAATTCAATAGAACTGTTCTTTGTTTTGGTTGCAGTGAATTCTTGCTGATCCATGGTTTTGGGAAATTCTAAGAGCAACCATGAGTATTATTATTGAAAATAAATAAACAACTTAACGGTTGTCTATTTGTTTCAGTACTCTATCATATGGTTATGCTTTTATCAATGACAATAAATATTATTATTGATTTGTTTCAGATCTTGCACCTTAGTTAAACCTCAAAGTATGTTGAGCTAGTTTGGCCAATGAGGTGTCTTTTGTTGTGGCTTAGTAAGGGGGCAGGACCTAGTAGTCTTGGGGCCAACTAAGTATACAATTTGAGAGCAATTGTTGGAAGATCAAACACTTGTAGATGTTTGTCTAGTGTTTCTCTTATCTCTACATGTTTCTGTCATACTTTGTTGTTGAAATATGAGTTCAGTAGATTTTAATCTATATCAATTTTAAATGCTATATCTGCAATCTTTTTTGTAGAATGTTTGATAACAAAGTTAATTTTTGGAATCATTGAATGCATGTTTGCTAAATTGAGTCAATTTGTACAATATTCCCACCACTTAGTCTGGGTGTGGAGATGATGATGATTATGACGAGAAGCTGGTTTGGTAGTCACCAGAAATGTTGATATTTGAAGACCTAGAAGGCTTTGACCCAGGATATATTTCTCTATTTGTCACCATATTTTGTTGAACAATAGACCTAAGAGAAATAAAAAGAAAAGTGCAAAATACATGCAGCCAGCTCGTGTTCTGTAAATTCAGCCTTGCTCTTTGGTTTTGAACCTCTAGTGTTTGTAGTTTAGTTTTTGAAAGACAACGGAAAACATGTGGTCCAACAAGACTGTCAAATGATATACAGCCATTTACCCATGGCCTTCCTGTGTGATTTTCAGTAGGTTACTGCTGTTAAATTGTTGTAGGCAACCCACAACCAGAAGCCCGAAATAAGTTTTCTGTTTTTGCCTTTGTGGGAAAATCTTCAATTTTTCATCACTGGAATGAGAAATTTGATTCAACTATGCACCTGATTAACCTGTTTTCTATTACTGTTCTGTATCCACAATAAGCCATGCTAATCATTAATCGGGGCCCTGAAATCTCTGAACCCTCTCTCAACTTTGCAGACACGCTGCCCATGTAAGCACGGCTATTCCCTGAACTGGGATCGAATCTGCTCCAACAGCTGGTGATGGTCTCCTGCAGTCCCTGTGATCATCCACCCTCTGCCGTGCTATCTGACTATTGATAGATGATGACCCGAAGCTCTCCACTCTCTACCTACTCAGATGTGGGCGACGAAGGTCCTGGGTTCCCGCCCACTCTGGCCCGTTTAGCTTGGCGGCTCGATACGCTTTTCTCTGGGCCGGGGTTCAGGTGGAAGCTCACCCATGTGTGGTTTGGCGACGGTATGGGCGATCATGAAGATGGAGGCTGTGGAAGGGGGAGCGGTGGGGACTCGCGCCAATGCTGGCGCCGACCGGTCGGCGCCCTAAGCTCACGCCGACCACCTCCTGAATTCGGCCCATGGACTGTTTTCGCCCAATGCAAGCCCGGACTGTTTCCCTTCTTCGTTTCTCTTGTGTGCGGTTCGCTTCTCTCTCGGGCGGCGGGCGGGCGGCGGCGGCTGTTTCCCCTTCTTCGCTGCGGCGGTGGCGGTGGCGGTGGCAGCTATTTCTCCTCTTCTTCATAGTGTCTGGCAGCGGTAAGCTCGCGATCGCATCTTCTTCATAGCGTTGGCGGCGGTGGGTTGGTCATTCACGAGGAGCTGTGGTTTCTGGATTCGGTGGCCATGGCGTTCTTCCAGACACTCCTAGATCAAATCTGGGGCTCTAATAACCACAGCCTGAATAAGCGATGGGCTTCTGGTTACGCACCCTCACACATCAATTTGATTGCTGCAGCTCTATATTGTAGCCATTTTTTCTCTTCAATCAATGTTAATGTGTAGATCTCTGCCTCTGCTGCTTCGTGACAGTGATGACAAAAAGGTTATTTGGTTGATTATGATTCTTAATGCCATTTAAGGATCAATTCATGATGACTGTATTTGTGCGTGTCTGAGCCAATGCAATGCAGAGTCCATACCAGCTCTTTTGCTGACCTTTTCATCCTCGATTTTTATTCCTGCTGTTACTTTCTGGCAGAGGTGATTTCGTGTCTGGTCCTTTGTGTTATTGAAACTTTTGCTCTACTAAGGATTTTGCACTATTGTTTATTTGATTTTGTTCATGGGATGGTCAGGGTGCAAATATCCTTTCATCTGCAGCTAAAAAGGATAAATGGCAAAGGGATAGATTTCATCTTGTATTTATGTGTCGATTGGATTTCTTAGTAGTGTCTTTGGCTCATCTGGCATGGCTAGGATAGCGAAAACATACGTTTCTCGATCCTGATGCTTGATTTTTTCAAGGACCAAACTTTGATGAGCTTTGTGCGAGTCCGACCGGTCAAATGAGTATTTTTTTTCCTTATTTATTGTTACAAGGTTATGGCCTTTTCCGTTTTTTTGGGTTATTTAGGGTGGCTGTGATGAAAAAATGTTCGTTTCTTGATGCTGAGACTTGATTTATTCAAGGACCATATTTTGATGAGCTCTCGTGCGTGTGAAGTCAGCACTTTATATTCTTTGCTTGACAACTATGAACTTTTTTTGTTTCCCATGGTATATTTGAGTTCTCTTTGCCTGAAGTGAATGCTATTGGTGGCTTGTCTGCTGTGATATTTGGTTGAAGATTGGAACCGGTTGCTCTGGTCCATTTCATGACACTGAGTCACTGACTGTGTTTTGGTGGTAGAGATATCAGTATTGCCTTCTCTGGATGAGATATCAGTATTACCTTCGCATCGAAAAGTATGACCTTTTCTGTTGTCCCTGGCTTATTTGGATTTTTGCTTAGCTCAGTTTTACTTTCTTTGTTCAGTTATGGTGACAAGACAATACTCTCCAAAACAATGCTAGTGGTTACTTGTTTTTATGATTTTTGGTTAGTTCTCAAGTTGGGCAGATTGCTCTGCACGGCTTATCAGTCGCATTCTCAAATGGCAATATGTCATCATAGCTGTTCTGGATGATCATATTAGTATGAGTGGTTATGGATCCTTTTCTTGAATCGAACTGTCGTACAGGTACTTGGGTTCTTTTGTGGCCATCGAATTGTCATACATAAACCTTGGGTTCTTTTGTTGTGTTTTTGTTGCCACCTAGCTTCCTCGTTCATATACGGCCACGGTTCCAATTATCATACATTGTAGAAGGGAATAAACTACGTGTATTCCTCCAACCCTAGAAGGGTGGGTATATAGTTGGATGTACATGGGCCTCTATTGGGCCTTCACTCATATACACTAACACCTAGCCCGAACTACCGGCGCAAGCGGAGATCAAGGCGGACAACAAAGAAAGCAACACACATACGGGGCCCCGCTTGCCACAACTAGCCACCGGGTGACGTTGAGGTGGATCGAACTCCGAGAACGCCCCGGAGGAAGACCCTTGGTGAAGATGTCGGCAAGCTGGGAGGTGGTCGTACATGAAGTACCCGAACGGCGCCAATGGCAACCAAGTCTCGGACAAAGTGCAAGTCGATCTCCACATGCTTTGTCGGCCGATGCTGTGAACGGGTTGGTGGAGAGGTAGATGGCGCCGACATTGTCACAATGGAGACAAGTGTGGTCTTGGTCGGTGGGGTGTAAAGCTCGACCAAGAGCGGCGGGACGCCTCCGCCACACCGTTAGCAACGGCCGGTACTCGCCCGCAGACTTTGGAGCGGGGAGACAACCGGCCCCGCTTTGGCGATCAGAGGCGAGGTTGCCGCCGAGGAAGACGGCATACCGGTAGAGCGGCGAAGTGTCCGGACATCCGGCCCGTCGGCGTCGGCGTCGTGTAGACGACGAGCTCGGTGGAGGGGAGACCGGTGAATAGCCGGCGGAGTCAATCGAGTGCCACCGGACATAGCGGAGAAGGCGCTTCATCGCGCAAGAAGATGTGGCTCCGTGGAGGGAGACCGGTGAATAGCCGTGCCGGAGTCAACGGTGCCACGGACATAGCGGAGGCGCTTCATCGCGGCAAAGATGTGGCTCCCCGTGGATCATGCATGTGAAGGCGGACACGCTGAGCGCATATGCGATGTCGTCTTTGGTGAAGGTGAGATATCGCGAACGCACCGCCTGCATTCGGAGCGGTAGGATCCGCCGCCGGGGTCACCTTCGCCGGAGAGCTTTGTCGGTATCAAGGGTAGCCTGGGGCTTGTAAGCCGTCATCCCCGCCCGCTCGAGGATATCCGAGCATACCGTCATTTGAGGTGCAGAACAGCCCGAAGGCGAGTCTCAACAAGGACCCCCGGGAAGTGGTGAAGCGGACCGAGATCCTTCATAGCAAACTCCCGCAAAGAAGAGATGACGCCACAAGCAACTTCGATTTGGAGGCCGGAGGACAATGTCATCAACATAGAGTAGCCGGTGCGGATCTCGGCTCCATGGCGATAGACCAACGAGAGATGTGTGCGACTTTCGCTTCTCACGAACCCCAAAGTGAGAAGGAAGGTGGCAAAACCGTGAGTACCAAGCACGAGGAGCCCGCCCGGACCATAGAGTGACTTGTTGAGCCGGGCAAACCGGATCGGACCATTTGGAATCCACAAACCCGTGGCCGGGCCGACCGCGATGAACCGTCTCTCGCACAAGGTGCCATGGAGGAATGCATTCTTGACATCCAGTGATGCACTTGCCAAGAGCGAGAGAGCAAGTGAGAGGACTAGCGGGCTTCACCACCGATTTGAAGGTCTCATCATAATCAACACCGGTATTTGGGTGAAGCTCCGGTACCCACCGAGCCTTGTATCGCTCGGGGGCGCCGTCGGCCAGCGCTTGTGCGTGCGAGAGATCCACTTGCCGGTGACCACATTGCCGCAAACGGACGGCACAAGGTCCCGCGCCGGTTGGCAAGAAGAGCCTCATGCTCCTCTTCCATCGCGGCGTCGCCCGTGAGGATCCCGCCAAGGCGGCGCGACAAAGAGGTGTGGTATCGAGAAACCGCGAGCCGCTTTCGGTGGCGAAGAGGGCCGCGGTCGAAGAACACCGGCCGCATCTGCCAGTCACCATAGGGTGAGTGTGACGAGGATCCCGATGGATGATGGGCGGGTGGTACACGAGGCTCGGAGGGGTCGACGGTGGGCGGCGAGCGGCGCAGCCATCGGACGAGGGGCCGCGGAGCCGGGCCGGAGGCGCCGGGCGCCCGTGCGGATCGGACGGCGACGGTGGACTGCATCGGCTCCATGGCGTGGAGGGGCCCGCGAGGGCAACCGGAGGTGCCGTAGGTGGCGCCATGGCCTTAGCGTGGTACAACGAGTGGTACCGGGGGCGCGCGATGGCGGTAAGTGGCACCGGGGGGCGGCGTGGCACGGCGAGTGGCGGCCGGGGCCGCGCGTGCGGAAGGAAGTGGTGGGACGGGCGCGTGGCGGCGGGTGCCCCAGTACTGTGGAGAAAAAGCCGAAGAGCGGGCGGTGGCTGAACGCCTGGTCGAGGAAACATGGACTCCAACTCGGGATCGGGGAGGCGTGGAAGAAGAGTACGGGAAATCCGACTCGTCGAGGCGACGTCTTAGGGAGATAAGCACCCGGCGAAGTGAGGTCGTAACAACGGTACCCCTTATGATCGGGAGTAGCCAAGAAAACACACACAGGTGTGTCGAGCGGGCGCCAACTTGTGAGGAGTAGTGGCGGCGAGGTTGGGGTAACAAGCACAACCGAAGACACGGAAGTGATCATAGCGAGGAGGTGTACCGGAGAGGGCGTGGTGTGGAGTGGGGAGCGGGGAGGCCGTGGAAGGAAGCCGGGGTTGAGCAAGTAGGTGGCGGTGTGTAGGCTCTCGCCCGGAGCGCAGCGGGCAAAGAGGCTCGAAGAAGGAGAGTGCGATGACATCGTTAGGTGGTGCGAATCATCCGCTCAGCTTTTGCCGTTACGGGAAGAGGTGTACGGGCAAGACATCGCGGGAGTGAACACCATGAGCGAGAAAGAAGGAGCGGGAGGTGTTGTTATCGAACTCACGCCAGTTGTCACCTTTGGACGGCCTTGATGGTGAGGCCGGCGAGTGGACACCCGAGCAAAGAAGTGGAGGAGGGGTGGAAAAGTCTCGGACTTGGCGCGTAAAGGAAAGTCCAAGAGTAGTGAGAGAAATCATCGAGTATGACCGGATAGTACTTATAGCCTGGAAATGCTAGGAAGCGAGGAGAAGTCCACGGATCACGGTGAACAAGAGCAAAGGCATGCGTCGCACACGAAGAAGAAGAAGGAAAAGGAAGGCGCACATGGCGACCCAAGCGGCACGCATGGCGAGATGCTCATCGAAGCCCGAGTGCAAGGAAGGTGGGCACTACGACCCGAGCCGAGCCAAAGCGTCGCGACCGGGGTGACCGGCCCCGGCGGTGCGGTAGAGGGAAGAGGGAGTAGTGGCAAGGGCACGTGAAGTGGAAGGCGGTATAACGGAGCGGGAAGGCGAAGGGAGTAAAGGGGGGGGTCCGTCACGGAGGAGTGGACGCCCAAAGGCGGAATCCTTCACCGTGAGACTGTAGGAGTCGAATTCAACGAACAAGAGTTGTCGGTAGATGGCGGCGGATGGAAAGAAGGTTATGGACGATCCGAGGAGCAACAAGGACAGGGGAAGACGAAAAGGACCGGAGGCGTAACCCACGGAGGTGACGAGGGAAGACATGACCCATTCCCAACCATAATCGAAGAGGGACGGGAAGGGTGAGGAGGGCGAAGAGAAGAAAGGATCTGCGGCATGAGGGGTAGTGTGGAAGGAAGCCTCGAAGTCGGCGATCCACTCGGTGCGGGCGGGTGGTGCAACCCCATGGTGCTGAATGAGTGCGCCCGGTGCCGGATCCACCCCCCCCGGGGCGGGGGGGTCGGGCTGGCGGAGCGAGGAAGGCGGAGAAGGCGCGGGCGGTAAGGCCGCCCGGCGACCATGGCGGCCCGGCTGTAGCGAGCGAGGCCCGCCCATCGGCGCGCCACGGCCATGGGTTACCCGAGGATGGCGGGGAGGACCTCGGCTTGGTCGCGGGAGGCCCGTCGGGGAGAGAGCCGCTGGCCGCGAAGGGCGCCGGCGGTCTACGGCCGCGGCCCGTAAGCGCGCCGCGGCAGAAGCGAAGAGGGAGCGGGTAGCTTGGCGCTGGGGTGCCCGTCGCGGTGGTAGGGCCCGCGCCGCGCCGTCTGCGAACCCCAGCGCCCTCGGCGGTGGTGCGGGCGGCGGGGGGAGAGGGGCGGGCGGCATTAACGGCGAGTAGGGAGGTGCGGGCGCGCCACGGCTGCCGGCGACACCCACCGCCTCCCCGCTCGGCGGGGAAAAAGAGGGTGGACGCGAGGGTAGAAGAGGCGGCGGCAGCGGGGCGAACGCCGAAGGGAGGCCGGGCGCCGAATGGGGCGGGGGCAGCGGCGACCCGGGGCGGAGCGGAGAGCATGAAGTGCTGCGCGCCGGCGATATGACGAGTGAGCAGCGGCGGCGGTGTGCTTTCGCGCTCCCATGCGATGGCAGCCGCGCGAACCGCTCTGGGCCGCGACCTCGGTCTTGGCGGAGGAGGGCGCGGCGAGCGCCGGAAGTCGGCTGTGGCAGCACGGTGGCAAACGGCGCTGTTCGTGTAGAGCGGGCACATCCGAGGGGGCATCCCCATGCTCTTTGGAACAGGAGGGAGCGGGCTGCAGGGTCTTCGGGCGGCGTCGGGGTCTTTGGGTTGGGCGGGAGGTCAGCGGCTGCGCGGGGCCACGTGGGGGAAGAGGCCGGTCGGCCCTGCGCCGCGTCGTGGCAGCGTGGGGGGGGACCGACCGCGCGCGTGCGGGCCGCGTCCGCGAAGGGAAGAAGAGGGGCCGCGTCCGCGTCCGGAGCTCGCGGTCGCGCGAGCGCGCCTGAGGCCGCGCCTCCGCGCCGGCGCGGCGCCCACGCCCGCGTAGAAGAAAGTCGGGGCCGCGGCGTCGCCCGGGGGCAGCGCGGCGCGGCAGCGTCGCGCCCCCGCTTCGCGATGGCTGGGGCCGGGTAGGAGAGGAGGGAAGGAAGAGGAGGGGCGGCGCGTAGGAGGGGAGGCGGCGCCCGGCGGCCGGCCAGCCATGGAAGCGGCGACGGCTGGGAAGGAGAGAGGATCGAACTCTAGTCGATACCATGTAGAAGGGAATAAACTCGTGTATTCCTCCAACCCTAGAAAGGTGGGTATATAGTTGGATGTACATGGGCCTCTATTGGGCCTTCACTCATATACACTAACATACATGAATCCCATTTGGAACCCTGGCAGGATTGTTTTTCAAAATGCATTCTAATAGTTCTCATATATATATGAAATGTTGTGTGATGCAGTAGTTAGTTTTGTGAGTTCTCAAAGGGTTTCCTATAAATGGTACTCTGTTATTCCTGTCAATTTTAACAGTACATTGAAGGCATTGTGAAGGTCAAATGCACCTCAATGGCTGCAATGGCAGTTCGTGTTTATCTTCATGTGTTTAATCGATATTTTAGTAGTCCATGAGAAAAATATAATTAAGGGTGTGTCTGGGGTGTAACTAGATGATTTTTGGATGTGTTTATGAAAGGGTTTATGATTCTCAGTGTCAACTTGGGATCTTCAGTGATCATCTCATGTTATTGAAGTTTATATTTGAATTTGTTTGGACTTTGCAGGAGCCTGACGAAATGATTCCTATAAATGGTATCCACTGTTTCAATTCATATATTTGGGGATGTGCCTTCTTCACCTCTTGTTGGGCTTCTTCAGGTGCTTCTTCGTTGTTATTGTTGATGGTGCATCCTAGTTAGCAAACTGACTGTCTGCGACTTGCCATTTTCCTTCTACATGATTAAATATAGGTCCATTATGAATATGAGATTGGCCTGTGTAGTACAATTACTTATTGAAATTTTGGTGTATTAGATTCTGTGCGAAACATGATAGGCTTCATGATCTCACCGAACACACTTAAACTTGCATGAATGTTCTTCCTTAATGTGCTTTTGTTTTGTTTTTTCCCTGAAAGATAATTTTGAAACTTGATGCAGGACAAAATCAATAACCGCGGCCCTTCGCCAGTCCTTCAAGCCCAGCGACTAAGCGCAGGTACGCCCACTGCTTCTTCTCTTTCTTGCTGTGCTAAAACCGAGTTCCCAAACCCTAAATCACTCTATTTACATTTGGATCCGATCTAATTACAAGTCTCTATATGTATTTTGCGAAAAATTGTCTGTTGTCCGGTATATGTGTACACCAATGACCTTTGGCGTGTCGCCCTTGATTGCCGCATTTTTCCGTTCGGCGGCGGCGTAGCTGTTTTCGTCGGCGTTGCCCGGCTAGTTGTCTCGTTCTATTGCTAGTGGCAGAGCTCAATGCAGCCTCGAGATTCGACGAGCTAACAGCATATACTCCTAATTAAACAGCTGCTAGTTGGTTGTCTTCTGTAGCGATTTGGTTGATGTTGTTTTCCTCCATCAGGTTCTGGATCTGGCATTCTGGCTGACAGAGAGTCGCCGGTGAGCAGCAGCTGTTCATGTGCCCTTGTCACTTACAACTGTGTTCAAAGATTAGAGCAGCCGCTGTTCATGTTCAGATAGTTTCAGATATCATTATTAGCACGAATAGCCTTTTCCCCTAGATTCTTTGTGATTAGTGGCTACTTTTCCATCCATTTATATCCATGGATTCAAATACTCAGTGGCAAGACAAGAGCACATTCGTGCTAATAATGATATCTGAATGTTTTAGCTTGCGATCAAAAACACCGATGGGCAACAAATGGGTTGTTTTAGCATGTGACGTGGCAACATATGATTTATTTCTGAATGTTGACTGCATTTTTTGAAGATATCTTGTGATTTTTGTTTGTATTGTGCTGCAGAAAGGACACTATCTGAGTGGTCTTAGGGTTAAGTGAGGAAGGTTTTAAGCTGCTCCTTTGTTGTCGTCAAGGTGTCTGTCCTTTTCCTACTAAATTTGGAGTGATGCTATCACTTCTTCCTTCCTTCTGTGCGCTGAATCTTCTATCACCCTTGGTCTATTTTCTAAGGTCTTGGATTCTGCCTTAATCCATATATGTTTTTTCGTGCTTCTCTTTATGTCTGATTGACTGATTGAGGCCGGGCATGATGGATTAGCCTTTGGAATTTCATGTTGACTCTGTTATTCAAAATGTTGACTGTATATGTGCTTTCGTTTCATGCAGCTCTTGCGAGTAGCTAGGCCTTTGTATGACACCTTAGAGGAGGGGATTGGGTTCAGGAGTTCAGCCAATTTAGGCTCACTCAAGGATTTTAGAGTGACGTACTGAGAGGTCCTGGTCCTTCACAACCTTGTAGTGCCTGGAGCGTGTTTGTTTGGCATAAATTTAATGATGTTTGTTAGTAACATTGTGTTGTTCTATTAGTAACAAGTTGTTGTTCTGCAAGTAACAGGGTGTTGTTCTGTTATTATACATTTACATGTTCTCTTATTAATTATTTTTTCATGTATTATTTTTGCTTATTGACTTTTTGCCACTATAACTTTTTACTGCTCGTCTCGCATGCAGCGCCTCCCTCGCTGTTATTCCTAATTTTGTTCGTTTGAGGTGGTTTTGTGAATTAACTTGGATGCGGTTACTGATGCTGCAGGGTGTGGGTTGGGGATTGCCTGCTTTCGATGCCAAGTCACGGAATGGGGAATGAGACGAGTTGGGATTAGCCGTTGTTGCGTCTGCACCAGCTGCTACCATTACCCAGGTTCTCAGGTATGCTCGTGTTTTAACCAGCCCTCTGAAATTGCTCTTGTGTAACGAGATCTCTGTTTAGCCGATCAGGGCATGGATTGGCCAAAATGTGATGTGAGGACCAGAGTTTGACTTTGTCAATGTTGTCTAGTCAGTTTCATGCTAGTCTGAAGTAGAGTCCGCACATGGGTCTTAGTAGTTTAGAAAGAATACTATATTTTTTCTGGAACATCGAAGCACACACTTTCTATATAATTGCCATGTTCTATCATGTGTGCTTCGATGTTCTATTATTATTAAATTGATGTTCTCAATTTATACCTCTATGTTCTCAGTCATGGTTCCCATGTTCTATCATCATGTGTGCTTTGATATTCTATTAAAAATAAATTGATGTTCTCAGTGAATGTTCCTAGTTTATGCCTCTATGTTCTCAGTTATTATTCCTATGTTCTATCATGCGTGTTCAATGTTCTATTATAAATAAATCGATGTTCTCAGTGAATTTCTGGTGAAAATTCTAGTTTATGCCTATGTTCTATTATAAATCGTTACTCTATTATTGAAATTTAGTCTGAGTAATTTTCTACTTTAATATGATTTTTATGCCACTGAGAAGGCCTTTTGCAATGCAATTTATAGTTACATTACAGATTTTGCAATGCCACTAGGAGGAAGCATTTTGTTTTTAATCTCGGTCCAAACTGTCTTCCTTTGCAAGGTTCCTGCAGCTAATCATGACCGGAGTAGCAGACTTGGCAGAAGACTATTACTTATTGGAGGTGTAAGTGGAATTGTAAGTCTGCATCAAATTATTTAGCCTTTTAGTGAAAATGCGGAATACAAATGTCTTGAGTTTTCCTATGGTTACTGATTACCTGTTGATTCCAAAATGTGCAGGCTGTTGCCTTATTTTTGTTGTCCTAGTACACTTTACTGAAAGATGCCTCCTATGTGGCTGTAATAGCACTTCTACTATATGTTGGCTGTTATCAGGTACTCCCCTTCCCCTTTTTGTGCACAATGGCCATCTTACCTCGTTTGAGACCTCCAACGAGGATTATGTGACATTTGTTAGCTGGTGCATTATTATTTCTGAAATGTTAGTAGAATGGATTGCCTTGCACCAAAGTTTCAGTAGTCGGCTTCTGCTTCAAATCTGTCAGTTCATATGTGACAATCTATCTAACAAAGAGAACTTTCTGTGCAGCTCTCATTTGGTCCTATTGGCTGCCTTGCACCAAAAAGGGTTGGTGCATCTAACCAAAAGATCGAGTTACTTGAGAACAAGCAGGTAATTTGACTTGTGAGTACCAGTTATCTGTGCCATCCTTCGAGTCCCCTTATCCTAACTTCCTGTGTATACTGAACAGGACGTGGCCAATACTGGTATATATTACCTCTGCCAAGTAGCAGGTCGTTTAAAAGATGGAATAAACAACAAGTTTTTCCAGGTGATCAGATTATTGAGTATTCTGCATGATAAACCTTTTTTGCATTCATGTAAACTTATATCCTCCCAAGAACTAGCAAAACAAACATAGGATAAACCAGGCTTGGCAAGATAGGGTCAAGCAGAAACAATGTGTAAAAAGTCATTTATCTTCCTAAGATGTGTTTGTTGTTCTTTTTTTTTCTGATGATTCTTCACTTACTTCATTACACAGGAAGCCAGTGAGAAGCTGAAGCTCTCACATTCAGCTCAACCTGAAAATAAACCCGTGAAGGTACCCCCATTCTCTCTCGATTACAATTCTTTGTCCTCCCTCCATTTGTTATGAGATTGTTGATGCCGAATCTCCTGTTTTATTTGTGCACATTCTAGGGACTTGAATTTTTCTCGGAAAGCACGAAGGAACAGAAAGTAGCCGACTCCAAACCAATTGCGGACACATTTGACGCTGAGAAGCCTGAGAAAACCACAGCTGTAAAGGGCACCGCAGTGCAACGGTCTATCAGGTTCTCATATCGGAAGGAAGGCCTTGTTTTGTGATCAAATCCTCTCCGATGAACGCGGCCTTCTTGGTTGCTTTGTGTGATAGTCAGAAAACATAGAAGAATAAATAACCTGCATCTAGAGTTACATAATTCTTTTTTTTTCTCGGAGTAGTCAGGTGTGATTATTTGGTCTGGTTTGAAACTGTCTCCAGTTCCACTCATTTATCATTTTTCTTGAATTTATGTTTTGATTGGTTGTTTTGTACACTGTAAAGTCATTTGAAATCCTACCACCAAAAAGAGGGGAACGATATCGTCCTCGCCCCGCTCCTAGCCCCCTGGCGAACCGAACCTCGCCCCGCTCCCCAAACCCCTGCCCGTGAGTTTCAAAAAAAAAAAACGCCCGGGCGAATCAAACCCTCGCCCCGTTCCCACCTCCAGCCACCACGGCCACCGCCGCCACCCAACCCGCCGCCGCCGCCCCATCCGTGCGCGGGAGGAAGTGGCGCACGGCCGCCGCTAGGAGCACAGGAAGAGGAGGAGCGCCCGCCGCTGCCGACACCGCCGCGCGCGCAGGAGAAAGGAAGAGGAAGGTGAGCGACTGACCTTGGATTGCTTGTGGTATCACCGGTAGGAAGGTGAGTGGCTGACCTTGGATTGCCCTCTTCACACACGACGCCGACACCCCGCTGCTCTCCCCACCGGGACTCCCTCTGGCCACCGCCGCCGTGCGCGCCGCCCTCCACACCGCACGGGGCAGCGCCTTCCGGCTCACCTGCTCCCTCACCCTCCAGTTCGCCACCGCCCCCATGGAAGCGAGCGGCGAGGAGGTGCCAGTCTCCCCGCAAGGCGCTTGTCCATCGGTGCCACTACACCGGCCGGCGGCCGTCCAGCAGGGTCGTGGTGCCCTGTGGCCTACTAGCCTCTCGTGAGTGCTTGTTCTTCTCCATTCCACTACTTTCCCCCAATTCACAAATCTCATTCTTAGTGTTAGGGTTTGGACATCATTAGAGAAGAAGATTGAACTGTTGTGCTATTGCTTGTTTAATCAGGAATGCAGCTGCGTGTGTGCCAATAATCAGTTCCCTTGATCTGTTACACGATTGAACCAAACATATTTTCTGATATGTTCCACGAATTAACAATGCTTTGTCTTGGATTGGAATGCATCAGCACCTTGGAACTTTTCTTCTTTTATTTAGTTTAGTTAAACTAGATGAACAAATTTCAATAGTTGACATTGGTTTTTATGAATGAAATTTATTTGCACTTTAACTGGACAAACAGACATCATAAGCAAGTGCCACAAGCACGTGGTTGTCACAGATGTTCACATCCTTTGTTCAGATCGTGACAATGAAGATTGCTAATTACTTTGTAAAATTGTTTGCCACAGTTTGGGTCCATCCTTTTATTTGATGCTTCATTTGCTATAGCCTTGTGATGTCCAAATGTATTCAAACTGATTTTGGCCAACTTGATGTAGGTGTTGGCAGCTCTTGATATTGTTTTTCAAGGTGCTGATGCTATGCTAAGGAAGTAGCTAAATTCAATCCTTGATGCTGAGCTTGGTCCTAACTCCTGACTGGTCCTCAAAGTTGAGGAGTTTCGACTATGAACTGCTAGCTGCAGATAGCATCGGTCAGGTTGGATCAGTCCTTGATGCTGAGCTTAGGTTTATTTCAGTTTAGTAATGCTGATAGTTCAGAATTCTGCGCATTGACTTCAGAGTTACATCCATAAGTTAGTCGTGTGGAAACACCTGAATCTCAGAGTTCTTACATAGCAGGTTTTAGTCTGCTGAACATGATTCACTCAAAGAATCCTTTCCTACTGGCCTGGGGCTGACTTATTTGTATTTATATTCGTGGTGTTTGTTGAGGGGGCTGCAGAGCCTGTGCAGCTTAGATGTCTGCACAATTATCTGCCAAATCTTTGGTAACAAAATTGTTTGCTCTGGTTAGTGTGGTTAATGCAGCGATGATGCCTAGCTTCTTGGGCTGTGATTTATGAATTGTTGATATAGAGTGCTAAATAAATTTCCATGGATATATTTTGTCCAAAAACATATAGGGGACTGATATTTGTGATAAAAGCTCTTTTGTTGAATCACAACCTTGTTCTGAACATTGGAGCTGCAATTGTTTTTCATAGTGATGTTACGGTGCAATAGCAATGGGATGGCAAATTGTATTTATGGCCATAGAGTGAATAACTATTTTTAGTTTAGTGAAATGGAGGAAAGTTGTATGTTTGCACATGTGTTTTGTTCAGTTTTGTTGTGGGGAGGATCTCTATAGCGTAGAGGCAGTTGACAGGTATTTTAAAGCTGTGCTTAGTAGTTCAGCTTGCTCAATAACTAACCAACCATTAGTGCTTGAAAAAAAAAAAAAAACCCAACTAGGGTAGAAAGCTCCCTAATTTCGTTCTTAAGGACACTGCGGGAGTTGGCTAACGCTTGAAAAGCACTGCAGCACACTTAGCACTTGTTTATCTACGTCAATATACTTTACAGCCCTATGGTTTTCAGTTGCTGGGCAGGTAGAGTGTGAACCATGCAGCTGCGACTCTTGCCGGCCTCGTCCATTCAGTTCCTGTGGTTCGGAAGCTCTGTGTGATTCAGCTCCAGACTAAAGCAATTTTTTTTTGAATCAAACATGTTTTTTTTTTCTTAATGGTAATTCATGTTTGAGAGCTGTTAAAAAGATATTAGGTTTTAACCTAAAAAAAAAGATATTAGGTTTGCCTTATGATCTATGTAACCAAACTACATGTATTCTGAAAGCAATTTCCTTTTAGATTATTTTGATCTCACATTATATTATAATTATTCATCCTTTGTGAAGACTAACGTAAAAATGATGTTGCCATTGCAAAGACCACGCTTGAAATATTGTTTCCCGGTAACGCTATAACACGCCCGTAATCCTGGTACCATATGCCATTTTTTTCCTTTAGAATACATGACATTTATTGTTTTTAGTAACAATATAACACTCATATTTACACTATCATGATACTATTTTTTATCCCGTTGCAACGCACGGGCATTTACCTAGTAATAAATAAAACACGATTGTTTTGTTGTAAAATTGGTGGAGCCGTGGAGATGTATGTACTAGGGGCCAAGCCAAGCAATGCTTCCAACCCGAGAGATTAGAAACTGCCCCGACTGCTTAGCAAGGTTCCTGCCAGAACTACAGTACGTAGCAACAATAAGCAAGATTAAATTCCGCCAAATACAAAAAACATTAGTATCAACTGCGAGATTAAATTCCGCCGAATCATAGGGCTGGTTGAAGTTAGAAAAATTTCACCGTAATATATACACTGAACAAAGCCCAGCCCATCAATTCCCACCGGCTATAGGACCCAGGGCGAAACAGGGGAAACAAAGAAACAGTCAAATAAAACTGGACCAATAGAAGAATCAGCTCAGCAAGCTGGAACGGGCCGCGCCTGGTCGGCGCACGCATTCGCGCCGACCAGGTCGGCGCCTAGCACGGCCCGGGGACTCGGGCGTGACGGGGATGGTGGTACCTCACAGGCATAGCAAAGGGCCGAACGTAATGGGTGTGGTAGATCGGGTAGGATGGGCGCAGGCGCGAGAGCTATGTTTGGACATGGACGTCCATTTGAATGTTTGGGCGCTAGCTGCTCCGTTATTATTATGTGTACGTATACACACACATCTTGTATTAAAATGCTTACGTACAATCATATATATATACTCCCTCTGTCCCATATTTTTTGATATTTTAGCTTTAATTCAGGTACAACAAGGGAATGTTGAATGCGGTATAGTGTTGTGTCCAGGTGCATTCGTTGAATGGTGAACGTAGACGATTCTCTCCCCTGTCAAAACGTCTTGAATTTTGGAACATTGGGAGCATATCCCATAGTTGTGATTTGTGAAAGACGTTACAATATTAACTCACAATTCAGTTGAGAAACGACAGATCTCGGTTTGGTATATATGCTTAGTTTTAATAATGTTTGGTCGCATTTAACATTGTGTCTATCCATGTGTTTCATACTCGGGAGACCACAAAATCCACCACGCTTATTTGCGTGAAAATTTCTTCTTTGATTATCATCGATTGATTCACTGGTCAATCCCTAGTTCCCTATATTATGGTTCAAGCTCACTTTTTTTTTTCTGAAACATATCACTCCGTTCCAAATTATAAATCATTCTCGCTTTATTAGCACGGTAATTATAGTTAGCCCTAGGTAATAATGAGTTGACAGTGCGCTGCTTGCTGATAAACAGAGTGATTGCCATGTTTATTTGATCCTGATCGACGATCCCGTAATGTTTATGATTTTGTTGTTCTTTTTTGTCCGGCAACAAACAACAATTGAGCCGATCGCCTTGACGACGAGAAATCCGACGGAGGGTGGAGTTGGAGGCGGTAAACTAACCCGTCAGAGCATGATATATTACGTAGGCGATGAGCTGCGCACCGGCCGCAGGCTGTGAGCAAATCATGCGTCCTTTTCAGTGGCCTTGGGGTTGGGGGGTTGGTTCTCGGAGACTTCCATGCCTGCTCGGACATATTGTGCCGGGACTTCCGATGCGCTTGGACGGCCAAAGCTATGCGCCGAGCTCATCACGCAGTGAAAAGGACGGACGGATTGCATGCATCGCCTTATTGTTCCACTGCCGTCTCGATCCCTCCGGCCCGTGTCAAGGCGCAGTAGCCATAAATACGTTCCAAAACTGCAAGATTGTATCCCTTTTCCCCCTCTCCCAGGGATGGACTAAGCTCCGCCCTATGCTTAGTCGTCCATCTCGTTATTTCCAAGCATATCTTGTGACTTGAGGCAGGCCATGTAGTTTATGTCAGTTTAAACCAATGGAGATAGCTAGTACACTCTGAATATGCATGGAGCTAGCTAGCGCCAAGGTTGGTTAGGTGATTCGGTCAGCATGGAGTGCCCCCACGCTCTTACCGATCTATAGGAACCCGGGGTACGGTGCCTTTTTTCGTATGGTAAAGAGGGAAAAAAAGATCTATCTATAAGACAAAACCAGCCTAGGTTGAGTGGTAACTCCTACAAAGCTTCTGTACCAATATATTCAATATCTAGCTAATTCCGTGCTCAAGTTCTTCCATGTACAATTTGACTTGATCAGGCGAGGCTTTGTGTATCAATACCCACACAAGGCATGCAATCCTCCTGTGTGCTACTGCCACTAGAGAGGGCACCACCTAATACATGGTAACGACTTGTAGGTTGCATCTTATACCACATAAAGGAGGTGCCAACAGGCCTTTCCTTCTTCATGTTCGAGCGTTGGAGAGCTGCCCTCGATCTACCAATAAGGTAAGGATACACACGGGATGCGCCATGACATTGTACACATACCATGTATTCACCTCAATCCATGGATTTGATTAGATGGATATATGGGGATCCAAAGAAGGTGTAACATTCCTTTATCCTTATACGACAGGAGTAGCCATGCTTAATCCATGTCTTGGGCCTCTCCTTCCACCGCATGCTCCAACTCCAACTGCCTTTGCCCGCACTTGCAAAACAAATTTGTAATCGATCTATACTTTATCCTTATACGACAGGAGTAGCCATGCTTAATCCATGTCTTGGGCCTCTCCTTCCACCGCATGCTCCAACTCCAACTGCCTTTGCCCGCACTTGCAAAACAAATTTGTAATCGATCTATACGCGGCGTTGCATCGAACGATCGTGGACCTCTGTGGGATGTACAACAGCCCATATCAGAAATCACAGAAACTGTCTTGCATATGAGAACTCGAAGACATGTATATATACATCTATGGTGCTAATGGGGAGAAAGGGAGAGAACTCGATGGAATACAAGAGAGATATTCAGCTGTGTACCATACCTTGATGATAGAGACTGGAACTTTGTTCCATTGTTACAATGTTACCTAAAAAACAAGAGAGATATAGCGTCGAGTTCTCCGTAGCCCATCCGGATTTCACTAAGCTCTGCACATATGTGTCCTAAGTGACCACGAGAAGGTGAATTATAATATACTTGCTCCATCGTAAAATAAATAGCATGTCACTTGTCGAGGAGTCTTACTTTTTCGAGATGTGTAATATACACACAAACATACTTATATTCATGATGTGTAATTGGCACCATTATATAATTTTGTGGGATATAATTTTATAATATAAACTTATTTAAAAATATTTTTTAGAAAAGAGAATACATTAATATCTCAGTACTTATTTAGAGATATTGATATTAATATAATTTTCCTATAATATAAAGAGTTTGACTTGCGTAACGTGCATTTAATTTGGACAGGAGTATAAAACTCCTCCTATTTGAGATTTTTTCATTAATATTTTTATGCAGAAATAAGATAACACTTTTCATAGATATTATCAGTTCAAGTATTTGTAACTATGTCCAAAAAAAAAAAAAAAAAAAAAAACATGTCCATATAAACCTTGTTTTTTTTTTTTTTTGAGCATTCCATATAAACCTTGTTTGTGATAGGAGGAAGTGTATCTTTTCTCCCGCCCCGTATAGAGACAAACAATGCATCAAATTTCTCTCTTCCATCCCATTGGCCCCTGATCGTGGGACACGCCTACAGTACCACCCCATACGTGTATATATATCTCCCGACTAAGTGTGAATAAAGTCATAATTGAAACCCCTAATAATGGACGGCTACTCTGCTCTGGCCATGGTTCTCGTCAACCTTGCGATTGGCCAAGCCCCCGGATGGACCATCTCCTACTGACGACCATCTCCGGCGGCGAAGCACCGTTCTACGAGATCGCTGCTGGCATGCTCACGTCCATGGCGTTCTTCCTCAGCGTGGCGTCAATCCACGCTAGGGCTGCCGCTGTGTTTCATCCTACTGCTTCAGGAGGCGGATACGTCCGTCTTCAGAGGTTCCTTGTCACGACCGCGACAGCTGCCTCCATGGCTGCGGTCGTCGCCCGGTGGCTGGCCCTAGCACGTGTGTGATCAATAAGACGAGCAGTGCGGACGCACACACGGACGTCTGAAGCAAGTACCTCCGCTGCTGGTTCTTTCTTCATCTGGAATGATCCTCTTTTACCTCAACGTACTGCTCTGCTGCGTCTTCAATTTCTTTCCTTTTCAGCGGCCAAATTAAAGGGCAGCACATGCATACAGGTCAGAGTGAATTGCGACGACAAGTTGGCCTGCTCGTGTGTAGTACTGTAGTGTTATCTGTTGTGTGGTGACGTGTCAATTGTTATGTGTGCTATGATAGGATGAGGCGTGTGCGCCCTATCGTATACTCCATCCGTTCCAAATTATAAGCCGCTTTGATGAACCAAGCCAACGCGACTTATAATTTAGAACGGATGGAGTATTTTTTTATACTGTCTGAGTGAAACCAGACACATCTGTGGCAGCTGGACTAGCTTGCATAAGCGATCTGTTGTAAACTATTTACTAAGTAAAATATCACGAAGCTTGATTAATAGTCTAGTCAAAATTATCACGAAGCTGCTTGCATCATGTCTTGCGCCACATCTAAACCGTCTAGTTTCTCATGCACGGAGTGCCTTTATTAAGAAAAAGATCCATACATGATAACTTCTTGTATGTTAAGAGAGTAGTTCAAGCACTACATAAAAAAAGATAAAGTGCCCTCTTCATCAAACTTAATATCTCCAAAGCGTTTGACTGTGTGGGGTGGCAATATCTCTTGGAGGTGCTCGTAGCACTTGGGTTCAGTACAAAATGGCGAAACCAGATATGCTCGATCCTGGGTACATCTACGTCCAAAATAATTATTTTTTGAAAGATCCGGGAACAAGCTGTTCTGGCTTTGGATTAATAAGAAGAAGATTGACCCAGTTTTTGAGGGAAACCGGCCCGAAAACCACACCCACGCCAATACAACGAGAAAGCACGACAACCCAAAGAAAGATTGGATCCGGAGATGCCTCGCCTAGTCTAAACCACAGCAGACGCCTTCAACAAGGTAACGGCGTTCGGAAACGCCGCCATCGCTCGTCCATGACGGACCGGGTTCGCACCGTGGAAGGAACTAGAGACGCGACGCCCCATCGGAAGACGGCGCCGCAAGCGTCGCCATCGCGGACTTTCGCCCAAAGACTCTAGAACGGATGTCGACCCGGCTTCGGATCCGAGAAAACGCCACCGTCGCCATTTTCGTCGCCTGGCGAGACCTCGCCGGGGATCGGACGGCGCCCGGCCGCAGCGCGGCCAGCGGCCGCATCAGCCACCCCCATGGCGGGGCGACAAGCGGAGAACCAGCAAAACGCCCCGTCGCTCGGCGTGTCCACACGTCGAACGCCGGCGCCCGCCTTCATCTTCATCTTCGCCACCGAGGCCTCCACGGGCGGCTCAACCTCTCGAGCACTTGCTCACACCGGGAGCCCCCGCGGACTGCCTCGGTCCCCGCCGACGCCACAGTTTCCCTGGCGGCTCGACCGCTGGAGCATAAGCGACGCTCACCGGGGAGCCCCCGGTGGACCACCGGAGCCGGGCGAAAAACCCCGCCGGCCCCATGGGACGCCGATCGGAACATCGGCTTGGCCATCAAGGAGGGACAGCAAAGAGGAGTGCCGCCCCCAACGCCTGCATAGGCCAAGCCACCACCGCCAGGCGCGCCCGGCCGCGCCGCCGCCACCGCGCGTGCTACGCGAATCCGACGGAAGAAGATCGGGGACGCGAGAGCGAAGAATTTCCCGCCATCCCCGGCCCGGCGCCGCCCCGGCATCAAGGTCCCGATCCGCCAAGGCGGAGGATCACGGGAGCTTCCGGCGTGCACCGCCGCCCCCATGGAGCCCGACCACACCGGCGCCGCCCACCATCGACAGGGTCGCCGGATCCGCCGCGCTGGCCTTTGGATCCGCCGGCCGGGCCATGGGGGTGGCGGTCGGCTGTGGCGGGGAGGGGTAGGTGACGCCCGCGGTCGACGGAGAGGAGATCCCGCCGTCGCGCCGATCACCGCATCCGTGCTTGGCGGGCGGCTGGGCGTCGTCGTGGCGCGGCCGGCGACCTCGTCGAGCCCGCACGCGACTCCGGCGGCGGCGCCGCCGCCCGGCCCGCCGCTACCGCCACACCACGGAGGGAGGGGCCTCGCCGCCGCCATCACGGCGGCGCGGCCATGCCGGCGGCCCGCTCGGCCCGGCGGGAAGAGGGTGGGAGGGAGCGGCGGCGGCTGGGTTTCCGGCTCGGCCAGCGTGTGGGCGGCGACGGCGGGCTCCAGCGTCTCGTCCAAAATAATTATCAATGGCAGAACAACGAGGAACATTAAACATGCAAAGGGCTGAGACAAGGCGATCCATTATCACCGATGCTTTTCATTATGGCAATCGATCCATTGCAATGCTTTTCACAAGGACTTCTACAACCGATTCTACCGCCCAAGTCCAAGGCAAGGCTGAGATGCTCTCTCTATGCGGATGCTGCGGTACTCTTTGCCTACCCATCAGCGATCGAACTAGCGAGGCTGCAAAAGATTCTACTCTTGTTTGGGACTACTCTGGATTAAAGATCAACATGAACAAAACAGAGATTTTCCCAATCCGAAAGTGGAAGCTGGCATGGTGAACAATATAGTACAAAACTTCTCTGGAAAGGTCAGAAGTTTCCTTGGAAAATACCTAGGCTTACCATTACATACTACAAAATTGAGAAGGATAGAAATTCACTCATTGATTGATAAAAATTGGGCAAGGCTGCCCGGATGATTAATGGGTTGGCTTCGAGATTTCTTGTGGGCATAGGCATCCCAAGTAATTCAGTCTTATGGTTCTTCATTATCTGCATATGGCCTTTTTTTTCTTAAGCTCATTTTGTCTGGGCTTTCAGTTTCGATTTCCCAGCCCAAGACTCCCATCTCATACTCGGGACATGAATTCACTTTCAAACAACTTGATTGCCTACTATACTATAACAAATAGGCTGCCCGGATGGCAGGGAAGATTGTTGTCAATAGCTGGGAGAGAGACGCTGCTTAAAGCAGTACTATCAAGTGTGCCAATTTACCACTTGACTGTATTCCAACCACAAAAATGGTTGATCAAGAAAATTGACGATATCAGAAGAAGTTTCTTATGCAGGGGAAACACGGGACAAGGTTAGTGGAGGACACTCACTCATAAATTGGCCAACAACGTGCTTACCAAAGATTAAAGGAGGACTGGGGATTCTAGACTTGGATAGATTCTCCCGCATATTACAGTGGCTTTGGTTCCAGTTGAAACAAAGATAGCGAGCATGGTCGGAATTAGAAGTGCCCTGTGACAATGTAGACCGAGATTTATTCTACGCATCCACCATTGTTACAGTTGGTGATGGCAAGTTGGCACCTTTTTGGATCTCCAGTTGGATAAACAGAAATACAGCCAAATCAATAGCACCTCTGCGATACTCAAAGTCACCGCCGTCGTCGTCGCCGTCGGAGAGTGCAGGCGTCGTCGTCGCCGTCGGAGAGTGCAGGCCGCTGCGGTTGCGGGCGAGCGCTGCACAAGAGCGGCGCGCGACGCAAGCGGCCCGGGGCCACAACGCCCGTGGATGGGGCGAATTCCCATCCATCAGCGGCTAGGGCCCGGGGCGAAGAGGCGACTACGGACGTCGATGGTTGGTAACGTACTCCCCCCGGCACCACTGGCGGTCGGCGCAGCGCCCACGCCTGCTGCGACACCGGGTGAGTACCGAGGACACGGCCGCGGGCTGCGAAGATCCCGCCGGCCTTCGACGGCGGCTGCTTCCGTTGTCTCGGCACCGACCACCGTGTCGCTCAATGCCGGACCCTGTTCATTGCCTCGGGTGCATGGGATTCGGGCACATCTCCGCCCTTTGTCGCTCAGTCGGCGACAACCCATCTCCACCAAGCTCCGCTCCCGACTCGCCTCCCCACCCCCTCAAGTTTCGGGCCTTTAGTTTCACGGGGGGTGGCAGCTCGCTCACATCTCCGACCCCCTGCCTCCCGACCTGCCCGGACTCGGGGTGGCGGGGTTTGACAACAGGAGAGCTCGGCGGCGACACCGACTACGCAAGACTACATCCGGCGGCGCCGCCCGCATACTACAGGCACAGCGTTCTTGCTGCACACCTTCTCTTTGCGCCGAGATCCTCTCACGTCGATGCCTCGGCGTGGAGATGGATCCCCGAGATGGGTTGACCCCATGTTGGAGGAGCTTGTCGCGTCGCTTCCGGCTATGTGCTCACATCATGCACGAAGTCGCCTACTTGGAGGTTGATGCGCCGTCCACGCTTCCTTCTTCCACGATTTGCGGTGGAGGAGGTGGAGCAGGGGGGAGGAGCCCATCCTTGCTCAATCCCCCGAGAGACCCGGCGTCACCCGAGGAGGAGGGGAGGAGGAGCCGGACCGGTGTCACCCCTCCTACCGGGAAGCACGGGAGGAGAGTGGCTGTTGCGCCCACCCGCTCGAAAGTGCACGACGGGCGGTTCGACCATCCACGATTCCAGTTGCTGAGGCGTGCCCAACACAAGCTTAGGCGCGAGCTCTCCTTCATCGACGGAAAGCCGACACATCTATGGATGAAGCGGTCACTTCCTCGCATTGATATGTACGGGCTCGGCTTCCCGTGAGCAGGCGGTCAAGGCCATCCGTAAGGCCTCGTATGGAGGATCGGGAGCTTCTGAGGTTACTTGTAGCCGTTGCGGTGAGCCGGGAGCCTAGGCTCCTAGGTCGCTGCATGTTGCTTTTAGTGTGTGAGTAATCAACTTTGTATCTAAGCCCACGAGTCGGCTTTAGGCTGGGTTGGGGGCCGGCGCTTCGCTACCGCCATCGTTGTATGCTACTTCCTTCTTAATATAACAAAGCCGGCTTTGCCGGATCTTCAAAAAAAAAAAGATACTCAAAGTCAACAAGAAAAAAAAAAAAATAACCATACATCATGCCTTGAACAATGATAAATGGATTGATCATATTTATCCACCATCCACAGGCGAGGAAGTATAAGAATTCATTAAGCTTTTGTTTCAGTTTGCGTCGGGCTTGTAACATCCGTCTTCAGGACGGACAGGCCGTTGGGCTCTGGCCCAGAGAGTTGAGTGATTGAAAGTGGAATGATGTAAATATTTGTAACTCTTTGTTTTGTTTTTCTATCGTCTAATAAAAATTGCGTCAAAGCTTTTGTTGTCCCAAAAAAAATGTCATAACTGTGCCAGATAAGCAGACGTTGCGGTGTACTGCCCACAGCTTGCAACCTACTTCCAGATTATCTGATCTTCTTGGTCGTTTAATTGAACTTGTTGGATCAAATCCCAGAGCCGGATGGTTTAATTTGTCCATTTGTTCGACCGTGAAGGATTGAAACGGCCACCAAAGACCTTTATTGAGAAATAACTTGTCCTACACCCCTAAATTGTATCCAAAGCACCTCTCTTCTAATCATCAACATCACATATGCCAACTCAAAGCATCATGGCCCGTTTAGCTGCTCGCAACTTGGCCGAAATATATGCATCGAGCAATCCTATGCAGCTAGAAAAACAGAGAAGAGAAAGGGGCGCACCAGACAAACAACTCTGTCGCGCTTGCTAAGACTGAAGAAAGGGAACTTTATCGGATGGTCCGCATGGGATAGAGATCTCAGGCGGATGGCCTGGTCCGTTCAAACAACAGAGAATAGGAGTATGAACACCGGACACTTATTGCAATAGAGGATGAAGAACAATGAAGTGGAAGCACCTCAGCCTGATCGTTTTGCTGGCCAATGGTGACTGATCAGCCTAGCACGGGGAAGGTGGAGAACAAGAGCATGAGGAAGAAGAAGATGCAATGCTTCAATGTGCTCTCCTATGATCATTGCACAACTAATCACTTTTAGATCATGCATCGTTGTATCGCAGCAATTTATATGAGCGTGTATCACGTGATGGGTGAGTTCTGAAGGGTTTAGGGTTTAGGACAAATGTTTTTTTT
Organism: Hyparrhenia diplandra; assembly: GCA_015847255.1. Lineage (NCBI taxonomy): Eukaryota > Viridiplantae > Streptophyta > Magnoliopsida > Poales > Poaceae > Hyparrhenia > Hyparrhenia diplandra. The sequence continues at coordinate 86,842 of JADLZK010010368.1, forward strand.
TTAAACTAACAAAATATTATTGAGTGTAACCCTTTAATTTGTCATATGCAACCTTTTGTTATTATTGTCAACAACCATGTTTCGCATTTTTGTATATTTATAATGCAAGTTTTTTTTTTTCATCCATATCAGACTTGGTTGTAGACAACAAGACGTTTGTGGTGACTTTGTCGACTATTAGCTTTTTGGATTGTTGATGTAAATTTTTTTTGATGGAAGAGGTCCTGCAGTTGCGCTACAGGATATCATTGAGTATTCAAGAGGACTCGAGGTGGAGTGCTGATGTAAATTTTTTGATGGAAGATAACACGGCTGATTCAGGGTAGTGGGGCGGGCCAAATGCTTTCTTGATCATCTTTAAAACCCCTCGACTATACTAAACATTGCTTTCTCTTAATACAAAAACACGCAAATCTATATGTCCTAGAATGTGTACCTGGACCTGGAGACGTTGAGCACGAGAAAATGGTACACTCCTATATGCCACAGGATTGCAAAAAAAAAAAAAAAAAAAGGACTGGAATTTTCTTTGATCAAATATACACGGTAAGTAGCACTAGAAGCCGTGAGGGAAATCATAATATCAGTCAATATTTTTCTGAAACAAAACTTATATTTATATCTGGGACTCTGGTGATCTCAATGAATGGCCGCTTTTGTCAACTGTGAAATCTAGTGCATGTTGTGATGGATCGTTGCTGCAAATCAGTGTAGCTCTGCTTGGCGAAATTGGAAACCTTCCAAGTTTTGCCAAATTATTAATTAATCCCAAGAAGCTTTTCCGCTTTGCATCTGAAAGGAAACTACATGCTGAACGTGTGAACTCACTGGGTGGTTTCATGATTCAAACATGGAGACACAGGGTAAAATGAAGGGGCACAGACGGATCAGAAAGTCCCGCGCTAGCTAGCTGGAGAAGCCATGGCTAGGTGAGGAGCATATAGAAGCGACAGAGCAGGCCGCATCGTCTATGCCTAGGCAAGGAAGCCGGCCGGGCGATAGGCGACGAGATTTGCTGGTAACAACAAGATAAAAACCTAGCTTGAGGATTGCGATGGAATGTATAAAACAAACCAGCTGGTCGCCTACATCGTCGGTCTCCTTGGGCCTCGATGCTTGGATTTATATATACCTCCACAAGTTCAATAAGATTTTTTTAAAATATGTAAAAGCTGCCTAAGGTTATATATGTATCTACGTGCGTTTATACCGAAGCTACGGCAGTGCGCCGGTCATCATCAACATCGGTCGTCACGAATACATTAGCTCTCCCTCTTGTCCTGACGCTATTCCATTCCGTCAAGTGGGTGGCCGGCCTGTTGCTTTCCTGTCACCGTGCCTGCCCATATATATACCTGCCCGGGCTAGTTCAGCTAGGGTTCGTATTGTTCACTGGATGCAATTAAGCAACGGCTGCTGCAGCAGCTTTCGCTTAGCGGTTGATATGGGTGCAGCTCGGATGCAGGGCAACGAGCTGCAGCTCTAGCTCCAGCTATGGGTGCATGCGCGAGACAGGAGCAAGCACGTCAAATCAAAGTTCTGAGTTCTGACTTCTTCACGGATGACTGACTTCTTCACACACATGGAGGACTGCAGGGGATCTCATTCCGGACATGACAAGACGCATGGCCCGACCGGATGACGAGAGTGCGCCGTTAGCCCGTTACAGTAAAAAAACATAGCTTGGCATTTTTTTTTGGCGACTTTTGCTAGCTTGGCATATGTTGAGTGCGCGTTACAGTAAAAAGAAGCATGCTAGCTTGGCACATCTGGACGACCGCAGGCATTTGTACCCAGTAAAAACAATTTCTCCAAAACGATTAATACAATATACAATATATAAAAACGATTTCTTCCGAATGAGAAAAGTTGTGGAGGGCTTTTTCATATCCGTTTTGCCGGCACCAAGCATAACATATTATATATTAATTGTGTAGATCTACTCATGTGTAGTTGAACAAAAAAAATATTTTCTACTTTTACGATTTATTACAATTTTTTAAAGATTCATCCAAATAAATAAATAAAAAGACAAAACCTTCGTAGCAAAAACTTTGTACTAAAGAATAACATATTATATATTTGTGTGTAGAACTAATACCGTGGAGTCCAATAAAATTGAATTTTCTCATTTAATTTACTATGATCATTTTTCAAAGATTAAACCGAAATAGATATATATAAAAAAAAGACAAAACCACCCTTCAATGTAGTAAAACCGTCTTCAAAACCGCTCTCGGGAGGTAAGGTGAAGAAAGTGGGTTTTCCGATTTCGGAGTTTGGGGAAGGAAGATAGACTTTTTCCGATTTGAATCCGTTGAGCTGATCGTGGGCTTTCCATCTTGGGCCGAAGCCCGAAGGACAGCATCGCCATAAGGGCTTGATTCGATTGAGTGGGCCTGCGTGCCCGAGTGATGATGTGCTTAAACACAACAACCCCTCCAAATTGCCCGATTTTGTTTTGTGCTGCCTAATCTTGTTATGTGCACTACATTGAGTCAAACTCAGCTGCGAGTCTACACGAGGACTCGAGGAGGAGCGCTCATGTAAATCTTTTGATGGAAGATAACACGGCTAGGGCTTACTTGATGGCTATATATCTTTGGGGTACGTGTGCTTAGCCCAGTGTTTTGACAAGCAAACAACATAGATATCCAATCAATTGTGTTTACATATGCTCTATATTAGATACAGTTTCATGTGCATGTCGTGGTTTACTTATGTCTGCTTACCTATAGAATTTCTTTACATAGTTGAGTAGCTAGTAGTATGATTTATGAAATATGACTCTAAACAAAATCTGGTAGAGTAACATGCATCATATTTCATAAACAAAAAATGTGAACCGTAGGGCAATGACGTTCGCACACATTTTCCATTAATAAGAATAACTTTTCATACAGCTCGCAAAAAAACTTCCAAACACCGGCTCACTCATATACAGCGGCACCAGCGCACTGCATCCCAGTGAGACTGGATGGTCACAGACCCGCACTTCAAAACTCAGCCCCCTAGGGTGCTGCCTAAAGGCTCTAACCAGTCTGGCTAGATGTCCCTTTGGCCATCATATTTCAAAAACTGTCCACTCTTTTATTTCGTTCGAGCAGAGCAGATATGTTAATTCTCACTTTCTCGGCAAATGTAATGTAACCTTGTGTCCCATAATGTGTATCTCAGTCTATATATTGGAGACATTGAGCACGAGGCAGTGATATACTCCTATTTGCCACAGGATTGCACTTTTTATTAAACTGCAATTATCATTGACCCCATATCACGTAACTACCAGCCAGGGAAATCATAAGGACTGTAATTATCTCGCTAAATGAGGCCACTCACAGTGCAGACTCTACCCGTAGAGATGTCTTAACATCGAAGACTCTATCATAAAAACTATAGTTCCCAGTGCCAGAGTTTTTGCTAATAGTTTCTATACATGAAGACGTTTATTACTCAACAAAAAAATGTGATCAGTTGTGGCATGTAACCTTGTGATCCACCCAACATAACACAGTACACCCCACGGCAATCCTGCAAATGGACGCAAAGATCCGCTGCAATTCAACATAACCAAATTTAGAAGCCATCCATCCAACATCATGCGTGTCCATATGAAGAATGCCAGGATAAGCGACAAGCAATTGCCAAATTTTTGTATTTGCTGAATGCTAAAAAAGAAAAGGAAATATATAATCTGATAAACGAAGAGAACTGGCCGGCGGCGACTCCCGTGCTCACCACGAGACCCATATACAGCACGCGAGCTCGCCAATTTCTCGGATGATGCGGACGGCGAACCAAGACGCGTGAGCTTGTTGGCTCGGCGGACGCGGAGAACTCCCTATGGGCGGCGACGCTTGGCAGCTCGGCGACGTCTCAACGGAGAAGCAAAGATCGGTCGCGAGCTACGCAGGCATGGGATGGGGAGCGGCACGAGCCCGCGACGGCGGCATCTGCGACAGCTGCGCGAGCTCCTCGCCAGCGGCCATGGATGGGAGATCCAGGGGCGCGGCCATCCCTACGGAGTCCGGACGAGCGAGGCAGACGCGCGAGACCGTGGCGGGCTTTCTCGGCAGAGGTAGCGGGCGCACGAGATCAATCAGGGCCACGAGAAGGACTCGATGGTCGCGTAGACGTTTTTTCTTGTTTAGACGTAGTTTCCTCAGTTTTTCTCCTCTCTCCTCAATAAATGTCTGCGCCACATCGAAATTGTCACGCGTGGCAGTGTAATTAATATCTATAGACTCTATTATAGGGTCTGCACTGTGAGTGCCCTGATGGTTCTTGTTAACCGGCAAATCAGTGTAGGCTCTGCATGGGTAGATTTGAACCGTCAAGTTTTGCCAAATTTATTTAATTCCAAGCAGCTTCTGCTTTGCATCTGAAAGAAAAACGAATGTGTAAACTCACTAGGTTGCGTGAAGATTTTAGCTGACTTCATTCATGATTCAAACAAGGAGAAACAAGTAAAACGAACGGGGCAAACGGATCAGAAAACTCATTTCCGCGCAAGTTTGAGAGAAGCCTTGCCTTGGCGAGGGGAGCAACGTACACAAGTAGAACTAAGCCTAGCTAGGCAAGGAAGGCGGCCGGCCGGCCGATAGGCGACAAGATCTGCTGCGGTAACAACAAGGATGAAACCCTCGAGGATTGTGATGGAATGTATAAACAAACCAGTTCTCATTTCCTAAAAATACAAACGCACGGCCTGTTGCTTTCGTGTTATCCAACTTGCACTTTGTGTATATATGTTGGAGTATACCTGTGGCAAGAGTCCTCCCTTCCATAACCCTCCACATAGCTTTTGCTACTACGCGGTGGCATCGAGCCGGCGACCTCGGCCTCCGCGGTCACGCTGCTCGTGGTGCCCAACGCTATGGTGTGGACAGCAGTTGAAGCTTGGAAGGGTTCGCGGAGAATTGGGGAAGGGGTTCAGACGTGAGACTAGAACAGTGATAGACGAAGGGCGAACGGCACCTTATTAGGTAATAGATCTTTTGCCCTGATAGCTACTTTGAGCATTTTTTTTTATTCCGTGGCTTCAATGTAATAAAACCATCTGCAGTAGCTAGGTTTCTGGCGTGTAATTTGTTCGGTTAATTCTCTTATAAAGAAAAAGAGGAATGACCTGATCTAGGAAAAATATTTTCATTTCATGTTTTCTAACTCCTAAATAATACTAGGAAGAATAAAATAAGACTAAGTAGTAGCTGATTGTATAACGGTATTTCCATAGTGTGTCATTCGTGGCGTGTCGTTGTAACTTTTATTATTTCTCGATTTTAATACAAAAGATACGTAAACTTTTTATGTATTCGAGAAAAAAGACTAAAATACTATCTAACCCATGAGAGCGAATTAAATAGGTTCATATTAAAAATAAAAAAACAGGCTGAGTTTCCCTCCTGACTTCGATTAAAAAAAAAATCGTCCAACCATCTTGATGCGGCAGCAGAAATGGGGAAAAAATGGCGTGGACCCTTGGTTCACCTAGAGCTGGGTGCTCCCCAGCCTGGATACTTGCCACATGTCCAAGCAATAAATCAGATTGTCTATTTTTCTATTTTGCTTGTGAACTGCCGTATGTGGCTGTAGTTGATTATAAGGGCATCCCCAACAATCTAGATAGCCCGCTATCGATTTGATGTCCACCTCAGCCAGACGAGTTAAAACAGCCATGCCTCCGTCCAACGGTTGCACAGGCTCCAAAGCAGCACTATACTATTTAATTAGATTGTTTATGCTATACTGGAGAAGATTAGTGGTGGTAGAAATACGGAGGAAGGGCGTGGTGTGTCAGGTCGCCTCGGGGCACACAAATCGCTAGCGAGGAACTCGTCGCTAGCGTTGAGAATTTTAGCACTCTCTCATCCATGTCAGCACGAATCCTCGTCAGCTGGCTCCTAGATAGTTCTAGATAGATGGGGACGCCCTAATTGGTTTCCTGATGCGAAGGACCTGGGGAGTCCACGCAGTATCTGGTCAAGACATGAACGAGCGAAGCAGACCTACGATTAGCCGCGAGGACCCTGGCGAGTGGCGACGTGGAAGACCTGCTGAGCCGTGCAGACCTGCGACCGAGCGACGCGGTTACCGATCATACTCCCTAATTGGTTTCCTGATGCGAAGGACCTGGCGAGCCGTGAGACGTCCTGCTGCGAGCCGTCGGGAGCGGACGGACGAGCCGCACGGAAGGGAAAAAATGCCACGCTGCGGTCCCGCCGTCTGATGTATTGCTCAGGTGTGGCAAGTACGTATCCAGGATTGGGGAGCACCCAGCGCCGGGTCCACGCCATTTTTCCCCAGAAATCGTCGTAGAGGACGGGCCTCTTGGCGGCCGCTCCACCTGCAGGTTGACCATCCCGGCCGCCTCCTCCCCTTCTGGCCTTGAACTACAACCGGGGGAACAAGTCCGAAAGCGTCACGTACATCGCCTTCATGCTCGTCGGCACCGCGCTCACCGTTCTCTAGCTTGCTACTGCCCACCAGGGTCGTCCGCGATGACGGCAAGTCGGCACCAAGGGCACTGGGGTCACCCTATCGTCCCCTGCCACCGAGGTCGCCGATCATCGGCTCCGCCTGAATGGCTAGTTCCTCAAGAACAGGGAGCTGTTGGGGCCTGGGGGTCCCAGCCGTCGCCATCGATTTCAAGGACGGCCACCGCTACGCTGGAGCGTCGTCCTCTACTTCAGCCAATTTACGGACTGCTGGATGCCATATGTTCCAGAGCCTTATCTACTGGATCATCAGCACCCTCGCCAATGGCGCCACCGTAGTGACCACCACCTGCCCTTTCGCGCTCACGCCTCCCTCCATCGGCCATGATTATGAATTCATGCAGGATTGAAACCTTCACCCCAAATAAGTCCCGTTTGATCAGACCGCTTATTATTTGGGTAGATATTATATTGTATGGAGGCTTATCTCTAGCTATCTCTACCGGTTGATTAACCAGCAACTAATAATTTTTTTTCTACACGTCTTGATGATCAGCTTTATATGCAGCAAGCCGTACAGTTCAATGATCCAGTGCAAGAGTCTCCCAATGGGTTGATGCAGAGTAACAATGCCCCTAAAAATGCAGAGTAACAATGCCCGTAAAAATGCCAGAGTAACAGTGTAAGTTAAATTTGCAGAGTAACGTACAGCTCAATGATCCAGTGCAAGAGTCTCCCATTGGGTTGATGCAGAGTAACAATGCCCGTAAAAATGCAGAGTAACAATGCCCGTAAAAATGCCAGAATACTAGAGTAACGATGCAATTGCAGAGTGCTCTGTCAATGCCAGAGCCGGAGCCGGAGCCGGAGCGGTCAGAATCGAAGCCGAAGCCGCGTCAAACGCGCCGCCTCCAGCCGGCGAGCCGCGCGTCATTTTACGCCCGGAACAAACCAGACGTCTTGGGTACAGCGAGGCTCGTCGAGCACGAAGCGGGGACCCGGACGATTTTGTCAACAGCCACCTGGCACCTGCTGTGTTGCCCCGACCCCGAGGCGGACGTGTACAGCTTTGGGGTTATTCTACTAGAGATGATCGCCAGGATGGGCTTTAGATGGGCTGATGGGCTGCTGGACCGTGTTAATATGGTCCATTGGATGCTAGTGAACGGCACACGGCCGGCTAGTCAAGAAGGTCGACTGCACGGGATTGACGCCGAACAGGTGGCACTGGCACCGACTGGAGAGCGGAGAGTACCAAGCATGTCATTTTAACGCCCAGAACAAACCAGTGCTGCGAGCCTGCGATCGTCCACAGAGATCTCAAACCCGACAACATACTGCTTGGCGCCTCATACAAAAGGCAAAAAACTAGACGACTTGGAGAATTAGATGAGGTGCTGGACTACCGTGTCAATATGATCCATTGGATGGTAGTGAAACGGCAAACGGCCAAGGTCGCATGGGATTGACGCCGAACAGGAGAGCGGAGAGTACCAAGCATGCTTCCATTTCTTACTGTAACGCCGCCAGGCATTTGTACCGTTATATTATATTCAGATTTATGTACGTACATATGTAGCGTTTTTTTTTTTTTTTTTTGATAAAATACATATGTAGCGTTGATAACAATATATATAGAAAATGATTCGCCGAACACGAAACATTGTCAAAGAAATTCAGTCTGCCTCGTTCGTATCAGTTTTGCGTGTGCCAACCAAGAAAGACAGATACTTTTTCACATAAAAACAAACCATGGTGAACATATATAGGAGCTGCCGGCCGGCCTTTGCGTCTTGGAAAGTTGGAAATGGTCTGAACAATGCGGTTTGAGAAACCTAAGTGCCAGGCGAAAGGAGCAATGTTACACTAGGGAAGGACTACATGCGCGCCAAAACTAACGCCAGGCGAAAGTAGCAATGTTACACCCATGGCATGTATGCCAGTAATATTATTTCGTGTTATCTAAGCATGTAGTTTTGTCCTTGCTGTAATAAGAAAACAAAATGGCCAACCCGCTACAAAGGCAATCGTGTACTCTTTGTATGGTCTGTTTGGATCCGGTGTGAGCACTGTGAAAAAGTTATTATAAACTATGAACTATAAAAAGTTGTAAATTGTTTGGTTTAAACAACTACGAAACTTGTTCATTTGTTATCTCTCTTTAAAATAGTTGCAAAACATCTCTATATTTTTTTTTTTTAATTTGGAAAAGCTAAAAGCTAAAGGAAGAGGTCATGGTGCTAGCCGCGAATAAGGACAGCTTCTGGTTCTACCTATTTAGCTCGCGTTCTGCTTTGCCACTATAAGCACAGCCTAGAAGCTGAACCAAATTAAACGGTCTTAGGCCTTGTTTGAATACAAGAGTATTTATCTCAATCCACTTATGTTGGAGTGGATTGTAGTGAAACTTTTAATTACCTTATAATCCTTTGCAATACTGAATACATGCACATCCAAGGTCTTATGATGTGTTTGGTAAATCTTACGTGACAACTTTATAAACTAATTTTCAACTTCAACTACCAAACAGAGTTTTGAAAGCAGCTTTACCTTAAAAACGTGCCCTCACAAACCTAGTGAAGCTGAAAATACAGCTTCACCTAGCTTCCTCGGGCATTGGTGGGTCTAGCAAGACCATGGTCCATGGGCGGGATTTGACTCCATGTCGGGGTGGGGAAGAGGCAGGATTTGACTCCATGTCTGGGGGTGGGAAGAGCAATTCCACTCGCCGTAGACGTACCTAGGGAGCAGAATTGTCGGAATGGGACGGGGGCAACCTCACCCCGGGGGGGGGCATGGCGTCGGGTGGTGGGCGGCTATCGGGTGGATGGGATATCACGGGGTGGAAGAGATAAGAATCCCAAGCCAAGAAGAAGAAATAGGGGACTAAGAGAAAAGAGAATATCATTATGGTCATTTAATTTGTTTATCATGAGAATCCAATTTTGCTAAATGGCTTCAAAACGGTTTCAGCTCCACTGACGGAGCTATGGAGGCTGAAGAAAAAACGGTTTCACTAGTTACATTGAGACGTACAAACTCTCGTTTCTAAATTATTGTTCGTTTGACTTTTTTTATCCTTAACTTTAAATATTCGTTATATTTTAAAATTTATGTAAAAAGACACTTTTTTTTTTTTCATGATTTATTATTAAAAGTTCTTTAAAAAATAACTTAAATTTAACTATGTTTATACAATTATTTTAATAAGGCAGTGATCAAACTTTGGTTTTAAAAAAATCAAACAACTAATTTGGAACGGAAGGAGTATCAAGAAGACCCTTATTTTCGCACCCCTCTAAAAATATATAATATCGTGCTCTCTCTCTATCTCTCTCTCTCTATATATATACTGTCATGTGAGCGTCTCAAGACCAGTTAAGTTTTCGCTAATACCCACAGGCCACAGCTTAGCATCGTCTCAAGAAAATCCTCTGTTCAAATGGCATCACGTATCTGGTATGTCATTACTTTGATGAGCATCGTGGTGACTTCGAGCTTGTGGTTTGTTGACACGGCCGGGGAGCTCCCGTCCACAATTTTTGCAATAGTAATGGTCATTTCCTACTACATCTTATTGACCCTCATTTATGCTGAGGTTAGTGCCTTTTAATTGCCTCGCGTTAACGTCGATTCAGTCATTCAGATCAGCACCGATATTCAAAGAAACAAGACTGTTTGTGCCTACTATACTTAATATGTAATAGCTCGAATAAAAGGATTGTGTTTGTCCTGGTGAAAACAAGATAGGGTGTGCACTTGTTTTGTAATGAGTACCATGTCATTTATCTATATTGTGTACCACCAGATGTGGTTGGAGTTTACTTGAATTACCTTTACCACCACTATGCACTGTTCGGAGGGATCTCCCCTCTGGCCTCTGTTTCTTCAAAAAAAAAAAAAAAAAAAAAAAAAAAAAAATCTGCTAGAATTTTTTTTTTTTTTTTTTGAGAATTAAGAATCTGCTAGTTGTAAGCTGTATATAAAAGCCCATTTCCTGGTGCGTGCCTCGGATCGGATTGCAATTCAGTTGTAGCCAGCAATGGGCCGCCGAACGGGCACATTGCTGAGCTAGCCCAACGACGCAACGACGTGGACTCGTCGTCACATGTATCAGAGACCATCGGTCCGCACCCTGCAGAGGCAAAGCGTCGAACACATGGCGTGTGCCATCCTCCGCCGCGCGCTCTCGCTCACCGCCGCCGGCGCCCACGCGACCCCCGACTCGCTGCCGCCTTCTCTTCCGCTTCCTCCTCATCCTCCGTCGTCGCGCCTCTGCGTTCCCCACTAGACGACCGCCTTCTGCGCCTCCTCCGCTCCGAGATCACCTACCTCGCGGAGCGCCGTCCACCCTACCCGGTATGGCAGCAGTTCCCTCCCTCCGCCTTCCCTCCCCCGCACGATTGACGCATCGCATTCTCAGCAAGACCCTCACGGCGTCCTCCTCTTCGTGCAGCCGCCGAGTAGCTTCAAGTCGTTCGCGGTGGAGGACCGCCCGGGGAGCAGTGGGTGCGCCTCCGCGCTGTAGGCGCCAGCGCCGGAGCCGAGGGAGATCAAGGTCGAGGCCACCATGTTCGACGGCGCCGCTGAGCCCGTCCCGGACGACGCGCCCCTCTTCCGCCGCGTCGAGTCGCTCGAGCGTGGGCCCCGCCTCCACCTCAGCCTCATCGTCGAAGTCACCCGGGGCGACCGCGTCCTCGGCTTGGTCTGCTCCGCCTGGCCCGACGACCTCGCCATCCGCCACGTGCTCACCCTCAGGGCTGGCGGCAGCAGCAGTGGTGGTGGTGGGCGCAATTTCGGGTATGGATTACTGCGCGGTGCTGTGAGCTGTGTGTCCAGCAGTTTGTTCGTTCGTTTCCTGAGGTTTGAGGTTTCTGTGATTTGGTTCACAGAAAACTGGGGGGCTGAGGAAAGGGAAGCGCTGACAAAGTTCTTGAAGGAGAGGGAGGTGGACGGCGAGCTCGCCGGATTCTTGCACGAGTACATGGCAAACAAGGAGAAGATGGAGCTGCTCCAGTGGTTGAAGACTATCGAATCATTCCTTAACAAGTAGGATAAGACGCACACAGCAGGTAATATGGGTGATGGATATGGATATCACCTTGATTGTTTGTAAATTTAGTCTGAGTCCCAGTAGAAATGAGCTCAAGTTAAAGGCCACATTGTTGGAAAAAGGCCGAAGTATATTTACCCAGGAATAATGGTACATGGTCACAAGTAAGGCCTGAATGTTGAGGGAGGGGAGAAACAAACAACCATCCATTAGGTAGGGAATCATTTCAAAATTCATAGTATTGTGGGTATTCCCGCTTAGTCTGGGTGGGGAAATGATGATGATGAACTAGCAGCTGTTTGGTAGTCACTTCAACGATTTCTTGTAATCCTTGCAATTCAGTCCTGTACTTCTGTTATGTACTATGTTTGGGAAGGAAATATGTAGCTCGATGCTTATTTTACTCAACACTAAGGTCAGACTAGCTGTAGACTACTTTGTATGGTTTAACTATAATATGATCCGAATTCAATAGAATTTTTTGTTGTTTTGGTTGCAGTGAATTCTTGCTCCTCCATGGTTTTGGGAAATTCTAAGAGCAACATGAGTATTATTATTGAAAATAAATAAACAACTTAACGGTTGTCTATTTGTTTCAGTACTCTATCATATGGTTATGCTTTTATCACAATAGATATTATTATCGATTCCTTTCAGATCTTGCACCTTAGTTAAACCTCAAAGTATGTTGAGCTAGTTTGGCCAATGAGGTGTCTTTTGTTGTGGCTTAGTAAGGGGGCAGGACCTAGTAGTCCTGGGGCCAACTGAGCATACAATCTGAGAGCAATTGTTGGGAGATCAAACACTTGTAGATGTTTGTCTAGTGTTTCTCCTATCTCTACATGTTTCTGTCATACTTTGTTGTTGAAATATGAGTTCAGTAGATTTTAATCTATATCAATTTTAAATGCTATATCTGCAATCTTTGTAGAATGTTTGATAACAAAGTTAATTTTTGGAATCATTGAATTGCATGTTTGCTAAATTGAGTCAATTTGTACACCATTACCACTTAGTCTGGGTGTGGAGATGATGATGATGATGACGAGAAGCTGTTTGGCACTCACCAGAAATGTTGATATTTGAAGACCTAGAAGGCCTTGACCCTGGATATTTCTCTATTTGTCACCATATTTTGTTGAACAATAGACCTAAGAGAAATGAAAAGAAAAGTGCAAATACATGCAGTCAGCTCGTGTTCTGTAAATTGAGCCTTGCCTTTGGGTTTTAACCTCTAGTGTGTGTAGTTTAGTTTTTGAAAGACAACGAAAAACATGTGGTCCCACAAGACTGTCAAATGATATACGGCCATTTACCCATGGCCTTCCTGTGTAATTTTCAGTAGGTTACTGCTGTTAAATTGTTGTAGCCAACCCACAACTAGAAGCCCGGAAATAAGTTTCTCTGTTTTTGTGTATCTCTGGGAAAATCTTCAGTTTTTCATCATCGGAATGAGGAATTTGATGCATCTATGCACCTGATAACGTGTTTTCTATTACTGTTCTGTATCCACAATAAGCCATACTAATCATTAATCGGGCCCCTGAAATCTCTGAACCCTCTCTCAACTTTGCAGACACGCTGCCCATGTAAGCACGGCCATTCCCTGAACTGGGATCGAATATGCTCCAACAGCTGGTGATGGTCTCCTGCAGTCCCTGTGATCATCCACCCCTCTGCCTCGTGCTATCTGACTATTGTGTGCTGAAGAGTTTTTTTTTTTTCGTTGTACCAGCTTAGATAGCTCAGCGCTCTTGGAAATTAATGGTCTGAATATACTACTGTATTATCATTTTTGTGGATAGGAATAAGATTGTTCTCAACGGTGTATCTTCTAAAATCTCCAGTTGATTTTATTATTATTATTTTTATTATTATTATTATTATTATTATTATTATTATTATTATTATTATTATTATTATTATTATTATTATTATTATTATTATTATTATTATTATTATTATTATTATTATTATTATTATTTCACAATGTCAAATCTGTTCATTTTGAATTCCAAGGAGTTGCTACGTGACGTGCTAGAGCAATCTGCTCTTGTAAATTCAGACAGTCCAATGTCCTGCAACGGTTGGATTAAGCGGGGCGACGGCTCCGTAGCACATGAATCTCAATCCAATAGCTGCATATGCAACGGAACCTGCCAGGTAGGTAGAGGGGGGCAGTATGGTACTATATGTGCTTATGCCTCACTGACACGCGGGGCCCACCTGCAGATTCAACCCTCCTCTCAACGGCTAGTTCCACCCCCGCAGCCGTTGGGGACAAAAGGCAAACAAAACCAGAGGGAGCTCTCCCTCACCAAATCACACCTCTCCTCTCCTAGAATCATGCACTGACGCTCCCTTGCTCAGCTTCTCCAGAGATCGCCAAAGAAGCCGCGCCGGCAGCAGCAAGCTCTGCGGCGATGGGGTACGCGTACACGCCGACGTACTACTCGGGCCTGCAGGACACCATCGCGTCGCTCTGCAAGTCCATCCTGCCCTCCTTCCGCGTGGGCCGGCGGCTCACCGCCGACCAGGCCGCGGCGCGGCGCCACGCCGAGCAGCTCAAGTGGCAGCAGGAGTCGTTCCACCGCATCCTCCACCTGGCCGCGCTCCACCGCGAGGGCATCGTCCCGGCCTCCGACGTCGCCGCCTTCCGCGGCACCATGCTCGCGGCGCTCGTCGCGCCGCCGCAGCACCCCGAGCAGCCCGCAGTGCTGCGGGACAAGCTCCTCTTCCTCCAGGAGCTCCTCTACGCCAAGTGCGTCTCCGCGGCGGAGTACAACGCGTCCAAGGCGCCCCTCGTGCAGCGCCTCGCCGCGTTCGGCGTCGTCGTCGACTGCCCCGACGCCGAGGTCTCGGCCGAGGAGTGGTCGGAGATCGACCTCCGTGACCCGCCTCCGGCCACCCCGGCGGCCTCCGACAAGGCGAAGCACAAGGCCTTCATCACGCCGTGGAAGAGCAGATCCAAGAAGGATCAGGACGTGAACAGGCCGCCGCTGGCCCCGGTGGACGCCAACAGCGCGTCAGTCCTCATGGCCGAGAGCTCGCCGTCGGAAGCGGTGCCCTCTGGGAAGGCCGAGAAGGGGAAGAGGAGGCATCTGGTGGGGATGTTCCACGGCGGCGGCAATGGCACCGAGAACAAGGAGCCGGTGGTGGGGGAGGAAGGGGATCGACGAGAAAGAGACGGTGAAAGGCAAGAAGAAGAGCTCGTGGGGGTTTGATGGCATCAAGAAGTGGAAGAAAGCTGGTGCCTGTAACAGCGGCGAGGCGGCGGCCATCGGTGAGCAGCCGCAGCGTGCTCCTCCGCGCTCATCCTACAGCGAGTGCCAACTGGAGGCGAGCCCCATGGCAGCTGCCTCTGGCCCGGATGCCAAGAGGGCCAAGACGAGGCTGCACTCGAACACGGATGATGACTCTGCTTCCGAGCTGCAACGCGATAAGGTAATGTGAATTGAATTGGTGACTCCTCTCATCATGTATAAGCTTTTTTTTTCAAGGAGTTACAGTATGCATCTGGAATCACTGAAGGTTCTGGTGGAGAACACAAAGAAAGAGCTCTCAAGGATTCAGGCTGAGCTATCATCTACAAATCGGAACTTGAACTTCTCGTAAGTAGCAATTCACTGTGTTCTTTTTCTTGGTCAATGTAAATTTCTTTCGATCTTCTGATGCTCAAAGATTATTGGGCTCTTGGATTTGTAGGAATCAGCAGATCGAGGCCATCTCAACAAAGCTTCCGGTGGACAAGTCTGACCTCAAGCCCTTCTTCCCAAAGTAGATCACTGTACCATCCACCATTCAGATTAGGAGCATGATTTCACATAACTGAGAATGGTGACACCTTTTTTTTGGGCAGGGCATGGTGTGATCAGCACGGGGATGGCGTGATCACCGCTGCTAAGAAAGAGTTCAAGGAGCACGTCGAAGAGATGGAGAAGCAGAGGGACATCACTGGCGGCAGTGAGGGCTGGGCTACCTTTGAGGACATCGACCTTGATGACAACTTCAACCCCAGGGCCTTCTCTCAGCATCAGTCGGACTCAGTGGTGAAAGGGAAGAAAGTTAATGAAAGCCTCACCAGCAGTTTCACAAACCCCTTCTACAACGACAAGAACCCGTTCTTGAACACAAACTACAACTGATACAATCATACAAGTGAATGATGTTGGACTCTTTTGCGTTGGGATGTATCAGTTCGTTTATATTTTCGTTATTGGTATAATTTTATTTTAGGGTTCAATTGTTACATTGGACCAGAGTTGCTGTTTATGGCGTAACTTGTATGATTGGAGCTTGTGCTTCCCTCATTACCCATGATATCTATTAATGCACATCAGTTTTTCCATTTCCCCGTGACCATTTGCACGACATGAAACTTTAGTGTCACATGAATGCCTACGGTCTACATACAGCTGATAATTCATTTGACTTCACAAGAGAACTTAGGCAGTTCTAAATGCAAGTTCCTACACCTTACATACAGACATGAACTGCAGTCCGAACTGATGAAAAATAAATGTTATATAGAAACATGTTAACGCCCAGTGGAAACTAATTGAGGTACCGCCTGCAGTATCTTGATCTACAAAAGCAAGGGATCCTCTGGCCTTCATCTTCCCGGTTAAAGTGGTAATCGTACGTAATTTCCTCCCCTGGGTTTATGTGACGTTCTGCAAAGAACATTACCTGGATGAACAAAGAAATAACAAGTTGTGAGAACCCTGTAGCTTAACATATACTCCATCCGGCCTCTGCACCAAATTGTAGCTCACTTTGGCTTTGTCAAACTTCTCTAACCTTAACCATGTTTTTAGAAGAATATATTAATATCTACAAGTTAAAATAAATCTCTATAAAAAATCGCACGAAGAATCTAATGAAATAAATTTGATGTTCTAGATTTTAATAGGTTCTTTTACAAACCTAGTCAAAATTAAAGAAGTTTGACTTAGGACAAAAAATAAAGTGAATTACTCCGTGAGTCCCAAATTAAATCAACTTCTAGAGCTATCCAAAGTATTTTTTTTTAAGTTTGACCAAATTTATATAAAAGAGCAAGGTGATTCTAAGAATTTATATTTATTTCGGGATGGAGGGAGTACAATTTGAGTCAGGGTTAGAGAGATACAATATTTAGGTTTCTAACGAGGCTGGTGCAAGAAGACTAACTTACGAAGCAGAAGATAAATTTTATAAAAAAGATTAAAACATACAAAAGCAAAAGGAGTACCTTCTTTTCATTCCTGACTGAGATTATTTTCGCAACGCAGTTTGGCTGATCCAACAAAGATTGAACGAATTGAATGAATATAAACGCGTACATTAGAATAATAAGCAGTAACTGGACGAAGGCCCTGTTTGGAACACAGGTTCCATGCAGACTAGAATCTCAAAAGAAGTCTCATGTTCCAAGGGGGTTCTAAAGAATGTTCAAGCACAAGTTATTTACCTGGCATGAATGATTGACGAATCTTGCAATCCCACCTTTGCGGGTGGCATCAATAATATGCTCCTTGTCAATCTTAAAGAAATAACATGCACTCTTATATTGTTGCCGCTTTCCCAGACTGGTATTCGATCTCTCTTTTTGTCAGCAACCGGTTGCCCAACAATTTCACCCACATACTCTACAACCTGAAATATTTTTATGCAAGATCTGAGAATGCTTTTATTTGGCAAAGGAAAAGGTCAAAATTACTCCCTTGAAGTATGGCCATAGTCCGGATAACCCCTAAACTACATTTGGTCAGATTTACTGCCCTCAACCATTTCAACGGGTCCTATTTGCCCCTTAACAACATTTGTGTTTTTTTTATTTCTCTACAGAGAAGAGTTTAATTTTGGATTTTGTGAAGTGATAATGCATGTCAGGATTTATTTTTTAAAAATACATTCTATAAATTATAAATTTCTCAGGTTTATGTTTAATACAATTTTGTATTTTTCTAGTATTAATTTAGTATTAGATGTCCTAACCAATCAAATTAACTATAAATAATATGATGTATATTTTTAAAATAAATTATATAGATGTCCTGCAATCAATTAACTATGAATAAAATTTTTTTGAATATCTCACAAATTTTTTTTTTTTTAAAAATAACTTGAATGTGGAGAAAAAAAAAAAAATGTTGTTAAGGGGTAAATTGACTAAACAAAAACAAAAAACAGTTGAGGGGACTAAACAAATGAATAGCTAGTTTTGGGGGTTATCTGGACATATACCAAACTTGGGGCTAGTAATTTGACTTTTTACTAAATTCCCATATCAGTTGAATTACCATAGAGCCACGTGGAATAAATACTGATGTGTAGAGACCAAGTCCATGTATGCCAGATTTGTACACAACCAAATGCTTCCACCCTTTTAACTCCTTGTAATGGATGTACTCTTTCTGAAATGGAAAAATGGCATGCATGGAACATTTAGTGCTTTGTCCCAGCAGTTGATTCTGTAACATTTCTCTCCATTCCAAAATGTAAGATGATTTAATTTTGCCCTTTGTGAACCAAGAAAAACAGCAGGGGAAGCTCCCACTGTTATATTTTATTAAGACACCAAAACAACCACAATACAATACAAAAAGGAATCCTCCAGCTAAGCCTGAGTGAGGCAGGTGGCACAGCTTGCTTAAGACCAAGTTGTTCCATCCCCCCCCCTGTTCGTTTGGTCAAGCTCCAGCACTTGTCCTAAGTCATGCATCTAAATTACCAAATAAATGCATTATCAAGACATATTTCATGATGGATTTAATGAAACCAATCTGATGGTGTAGAGCACGTGCATTTTTCTCTAGACTTGGTCAAAGAGAATTTTGAATTAGAGTGAAACTAAAACATGTTACACTTTGGAGCCGAGGTAGTATGCTGGAAGCTATAATGTATCACTACAGTATATATATATGAAGCTACACACTACAATGAAAGATAACTGAAAGAAAATACCTGTCCTCTTCCAAAAGGCTTTGAACCATTTATGTGTAGCCAAGCATTTCTCTGTTCTTGGGAAACACTGAACTCACCACTGTACTCTTCATATTTCTTATGGCCACTATCAGAAAAGCCTTCTCCCTTTCGGCCTTTAAAACCCTGTTTCAAATAACACATAGCTATACGGTCATACAGATATTGAATTACAGACAATAGAAATGTCCAAAAAGTGTTACCTCTGTACGTGCACATGTCCAATTGTTGCTTCTCAAGTATTCTTTCTTAGGATTAACCTGACTAGTAAAATCAATGGCGTGATCCATGCATCGCCCATAAAAAGCCAACATTTTCATTGTGCTCACCTTCAGGCTCACTTTGCAGCAAACCCTGTTTGAGGTATAACAAGCAAACATGGACATGGAAAATATAAGCTCCACAAATGTAATATTATTAGGATGCAACCATTGAGTCACAGACATTTTTTCTCTCTTTTTTCTGCAAGCATGAAATTGAAGATCTGAGAAATTACCAAAAGGACCAACTATGGTTTTACAACCAAACAAAGAAAAACCAGAACACTGAGGGAAAAAAAAAAACAGGAACCTTTTTGTTACTATTGGAAAGCACATGACTTGTATCATCTTAAAGAATCAAGCTGCATGGAAACTATGTACGACAAAACACCCCCTTATTCCTTGCATTGCTTGAAGAACATGCAGAGAATTCAGGTATTCTGTGTGTCATTCTGGGTTTACATAATACAGAATATCCAAAAGTAGT
Source organism: Hyparrhenia diplandra (assembly GCA_015847255.1). NCBI lineage: Eukaryota > Viridiplantae > Streptophyta > Magnoliopsida > Poales > Poaceae > Hyparrhenia > Hyparrhenia diplandra. Next base: position 106,045 of record JADLZK010010368.1, read on the forward strand.
AACCAAAGTTTCAAACCATTTCCTATGAGGGTGCAGTAAGTGAAGGTAAGGGACACTTTTAGCAAAAAGAAAAAAAAAAGGTATATGCACAGATATCATACCCTCTGATGTGCACACCAAGCATGAAAGAGTACCAAACAATTTACATCTCGACACTTGATAAATGAGCCCCCAGTTCTGTCACATATTGAACATGCCTGATGAAAAAAAGAATTGCAACAGTCAAGGTAAAGAAAAGATCATTAAGGGCCTGTGTGGATCCCATGTATTGAAACTTGAAACCAATATCTAGAAAGTGCTTCTTGTTTTATTATTTGATTGTTTTCCAATTCCTCTCAATTCCTGGGAACCAAACATGGCATAAGCGTAATTCCATGGTCAGAATATGGAACTCACAGTATTTCTTTTGGCAGGTGAAGCACCTGAAACATCAAAAGCGCTCATTGTGGTGGCATTTGGGCATTTTGTGCCAGGTGTCCACAGCCCACAGACCATGTGAACCCACTGCATTGTTCGTGGTCCAAGTAAACTCGAATTGTGTTTAACAGAGGTCCAGGAATTGTTGGTAATGTTCTCCGCATTCATAATTCTACCCTCATGTGCACTGTCTACTGCATTTCGTAAGCCTGTTGAAGACAAAATGTTCAAAGTTGGTTGATTTAGATGCACAAAATAAGTTATGTTCGACACCTTCCCCATGTAAATACTCACTTGTACACTCACTGCTTGCATTTCCCAAGGAAGCAACATAATTTTCTGAACTTTCTGTAGTCGTCAAACCTTTGAGCAAACTTTTCAGAATGTTCTTGGTTTTCAGTGCCCTTGTCATAGCTCCACCTCCATAACCACAGAGCACACAGACCTGGAAACAGATGCAATGAGAGACTGGTAGGCTGAACAAACTTCTTGTTCCATAGAAACAATCATTCTCTATGTGATTATTTGTGATGGATTTTAGGTAAAACCCAAAACGCAGCCCGTGCGGCGGTGTAAAAACTCTTCTTAAATACAAAGATAGGCGTATTGAAAGAAAAAATCATTCTCTATGTGATGGATTTTAGGAAACCAAAGGTAGGCTGTATCATGAGGGTAGTAAAACAGGTTGTAACATGAAGAAATATTTTCCCTAAGGCAAGATAGTACAGGGAATGGCCTACCACTACAAAATTCTTGCAAAGTTTCAGTTAAGGTGGTTGGAGCCACAGTTCAGATCAGTAGTGCACAGATGCACTTAAACAAAACCAAAGTCGATACAAAATAGACTCTGTGTTTCTTTAATATAACGCAGCTCTCCTGCATGTTGGAGGAAAAAAAAATGGCCATGGAGTAGCAAATAGGATGCACTGGCCACTTTTTTTCCTGCATCCATGTAGAAACCCTTTTTGTTTTTCCTGAAATCAAATCTGTGGATCAAGCAGAATGGAGACTTGCCACTTTTGTAAAGTAACAACAGCTAGAAATAATGTTGGTACTGGTTGAAGAAATGACTAATCCCCTAATTATATTCTTTCTAGATATCATATTCCCCAGTTCCAGTGTCAAAAATCATTGTCGGAAGCACCATATCTAGGTCCATTTGCATGAAGAACCATCAACTGTTTTTTTTAAGCAGTGTGCTGAGCTCATAAATCATTGTGACATGGCATTTCCTTGGCTTTATTTCCTAAGGACAGCAAGAATGGGTAATATAGTTTTTTTTTAGGTAGTATATACTCAAAGAAAAGAAATCAATGTGCATAATAACGATGAAGAAGATGAATTGGAGAAACCTTTCCACATATGACATATTATGCTAAATAAATCACCACAAGGATGCATTCACTAACCTATTTCGTGACATACTAAATGCTTAAATAAATATTTTCTGAAAATAATTTTGCTTACTGTGTTCATGGTATTAGTCTTGCAGGGTCTGCAAAACCATTGACCTCTAGGAACTTTTAGAACGCCATAGCAGGCTTGGTGCACCTACAAAAATACAGGCCTCCATAAATATGCAGTAATACTAGGGCACAGGTCAGAGTAGTATGAAATACTTTGATATAGCACTTGCTGCACTCTATCAATCGATTGCAAGGCTCCAGGTCTGAGATCGCACAAACACAGCATGGAGCATCTGAGCTAAGCCTTCCACTGTGTCTGTACAAGATATTAAGCAGAATTTGTCTGATCAGTTAGTAATGAAAGAAATTAGATAAACATAGGATGTGCTCCCAAGATCGTATCCTTTCTTGGAAAATAAATCCATAAGATGCATATAATGGAACCACGACCTCCTAGATTTCACTGCATGGGCTAGCGCAGCATTGTCTTTGTCACTGCCAGAATAGCATGCTGATTTGCTCCCGAATTTCTTATGCCTTTTAATCCTAGTAAGGGATACACTTGTTCTTCGATTCTTAATCCCTGTACATGGTTGGAATATTAGTTTAGTAAAATAAAAGTGTTGTTTACTAGTGCAGCCTGATACATAATCTGTTGCTCATGCGAATAGTTAATACATAATCTGGGGTATGTAGTTATGTGGCATAAAATCAATTCTTGGTTGTTTGTGTTATGCTGTTTTAAGAAAAAAACGGGTTTCTTACCAGTTCCGTAAGTCGTTGAAAAATAATTTAACTATTTACTACATGGTGAACCACAACCAATCTTTTTTCCCTGAAATGACTTCAAAGTTTCTAAAAATACTACAGGGCATATAGAGAAACATCTTCCATTGGAACATAATCGGTTTCACTAATATACAGCCAAGCATACTATGGAACATGAGCGATTTGTTTCGACATCTGTTAGACCAAGAGTCACCTTCCACAATAATTGAAATGAGATGCATTTTCACATTTCTAGTATTCTAAGAGAAAATCAAAGCAAGCTATATGCTAAAACTAGTTGAAAAGAATGTTCTAGAACCATACCACCAGATGCTCTTTTGTGGTGAGCCACATGTGACTTCAAATCATTAGATGAATACCTACTCCTTTTGGAATCTTGCAGTTCATATTCAGCTTGTGAACTGCAAGTTTCATCATCAACCGAATACCCATCTACAGAATAATCTGAGCTGTTCACAGAACAATCTGAACTTTTCTCCTCATATAAGTGGGTGCTTTCTGTCTTACAGAGTTTAACAGCATGGCATCTCTTAGCCTTTTTAAGAACCAGATTAAGAGGAACAATTTTGGGAGATTTCCGGTTATCGTTTGTAATCCCAGTAACAATTAAACTAGAATCAATCCCACCACTCCCGCTGCAAGCACCTTCACTGTTGGTGTTAGGTTCATTAACAATGCAATTCAGAGACACATATTTAGGCAGTTTGCGGACAAATGCTCGATTCCCTTCCTGGTGATGTTTTGTTCTATCCGGAGTGCCCATAGCCTCTACTTGCCTTTTTCTATCAGAGGAATTTAATCCACCAAGAAAATTGTCCTTGGCATCTGGTTGCTCATCACCTTCGAAAAACTTGTTCTGGCTGTGAAGCCGTTTCACAGGTTTATTCAGATACATAATAGAATGTTTTCGCTTGGTTCTCGACACCCTGCAAGAAAATGAGTTGACCTCATTTTGTAGTTGATAAACCCCCTTTTGGGACGACTGGGAACTATCTATAGTACGATCATCTGATTCAGAACCTCTAACAGCACACCTCAACGTTCTAGCCTTTTTTGGAAGTTCAAAACAATTCTCCTCTTTATCCTTTTCTTCCAGTCTCCTTCCCTCAGAAATCTGATTACATTTGCGCTTCACTCTAGATGGGCCCAGCTCAGATTTGGCAAAATTATTTAGGGGTTCTTCACATCCTATACTGGTAGGAACATAGCTGGATGCTGAACATTTCTCAATTCTTGATCCTTCATCACATAGATTTTTATGTTTGCTATGTTTAGCAGTAGAGGAGGATACATTGTTAAATTCAGGTGATGTCTGAAACTTTGTCACTATAATGCTGGACGATCCAGATGAGATACCAAAATTTGGCTGTCCTTTACATACTACAGTATCTCTGTAAGCATCCTTTTTCTCTGCTACAGCTTTGGATGAACTGTCATCAGCCACTGAAGCTTCGGATACATTCTCCAGTCTCTCCGGTATAGCAATAGAAGGTTGGTTCATTACTTTATCGGAGACATCTTTACAATGAGAAGTTTGAGACAAGTTTCTTACAGCTATTTTATTGCTTAAGCATTGGCATGTTAACTTCACGTTCTCCCCCAGTGTGCAGCACCTGGTAGGCATTTGCAGCTGATGTTTGCCTTTAGGTGCATGACCTATTTGGTCAATTCTGACATCACAGTGTTTTGCAATGCCACAACTAGACAAACATTTTGGGACTACAGAGTAGCAGCATCTTCCATTGCAACAAGAACCTCGTTCTTTTGTATTAAGAGCATCAAACAGAGAGTGTTTTGTTGAGCTATCTGCTGCATGTCCCATAGAACTGTAATAAACAGAAGTACATGAATAAAGTGTGGAGATAGGTATAGAAGCACATTCATGAATTCTGAAATATGATGCAAATGTGGCTATTGTAAAAGAACTAAGTGCAGTTAACAACACTAAAATCAAGATTTAAGTACTAAGAGAATTATAATGTTTCCCGATCCAATATTTCACATTAACTAGCAATTTAAATGGAAAAATGTTGCTTTAATTTTTCGTGATGAATCTAATAACATCGATTTATGTCAATTTATATTATATTTTCGATACGGATGGCTAAAAACAAAAAGGTTTGACACAAAAATCCTAAATGGAATTTGGGATCAGACCAAGCACGGAGTACATAACAGTAAAACAATAGTTGCAAAAAGGGAAGGAAAAAAGGAAAGACAGCCCAGATAGATCCTTATTGCAAAGTGTTGTGGCATCTTAGTCTGGCACAAATGTTACAGTAAATATATCTTTGCAATCAGGAAGGATCACAGCTCAGAAAGGATATATAATTTGAATTAAAGGGTGGAAAAGGTGTGCCAGACCCCTGAACTATTAGAGCATCTCCAAGAGTTCCCATATCCAACGTTTAAAGTCAGAATTAAGGTTTATACAACAAAAATCGCCCTAAAAAAAACTAACCCTTGCTGTGGAATCGGCCTCCTGCATTTTTTTTTTTAGAGAAAAGGGGTCGCCCCTGCTTTTGTATTACCAAAAGCCACAAAACGTTTTACAGTCCTAGCGTATCGGGCGCGCCTAAAAGCAGCCAAAGTCTACAGACATCGGCCTCCTGCATATTCGCGAAAAATTCAACAGAAATCACTCCCCCCCCCCCTTCTCCCCTCGAATCTGGGGTGATATGATGTCTACCTTGTATGTTATTTGGGATAGGGAACTGTTACAGGAAAGAAGTATTTAGGTGGGGATATTTTATTAGGATGCCATATATCAGAGTATAGGGGAATTTCATTTAGTATGACTTGTGGAGATGTCATTAGGGTGACTCTAAACCCCTAAACTATAAAACTTCCACAAATAATTTAAATTAAAGTGTGGTTTGTAAGATGCTAGAATAAATAACTAGATGTTATCTAAAATGAGAAGAAAAAAACAAATAACCAGAATAAGTCAGGAATTGGTCACAACCATAATACTGCATCTTTGTAACAATCATGATGCTAAAACATTGATCAATGTATACAGTGAGGAAAACAAAGCTTCATAGTGTGATGGCAATAACCAGCAAGAATAGCAACAAGGAAAGCAGAAGGATCAAACAAACCAGTTTACCTTCTGCAGTGCAGTCCATCAATGGGACATGAGTAACAGGAAGACTGCAAGACGTATTCCCGAGAACATAATGATGATCTTTGTGTAAAAGTGGAGCAAGCACAAAATTCATCTAATCCTGAAAAAAAAAGGTGTTACAATGAATTAAGACATGGAAACATTTATACAATTGTCCTTCATATAAACAACCATTGTAGATGAAGAAAGCAACCTTCAAGAGTAGGCTTATTGGCTAGAACTGGACCAACATCACTAGAAAAATGAGTTCTGCACAAGTGACCAGGTATAAAACCAAGCTTGGAAACATCTTCCTGAATTTTGCAACAGCATCCACAAATTGATTTTCCCAGTGTTGACTGATCATTTTGGCAAAAGCTCGGTACAAGCTCCCGAGAAGAACAAGAAGATTTCCCATTCTCGCAGCTGATTTTTGCAAAAGCTCTCAAACTTCTATGTGTACAGTCATCAACTCTCTCAAAAGTGCCATGGCCCCTGACCTGCACAAAATGCATGGATTATATAAAAGTAATAAAGAACAACCGTTTTGATGGATGTGCTTGTTGTTGCTTCAGCTATGTGCAACAAGAGGTCAACTTACCATTTTATCACAGAAACAGGGAACCCCAATCTCACCATGTGCAACCTGACGGGATTTATTACCCACATGAGTGCAGCTCATGCAATTTGCATGATGTGAAACTTTTGCAGAAAAATTTCGAGATTCCAGTGTTAGGTTGACTAGGCAGCAAATGTGACAGGGAATCACCATGAATCAAATGCTCCTGATTCTTAGCATGGGATGCATCTTGAGGATTATATCCAGAAGAAGCCGCTGAAAGAAAAATGCCCTCTGATCTCCTATTCGTATGAACAATGGCTGAGGTCAAATTTGAGTGCTTATCATTAGCCACCCTTGTTTCAGTCTGTCTAGTGGCATTTTCTGGATGATCAGAACGACATGCAACATCCAGGGCCTTTGGAAGATAGTGCTCATTACTGTTGAGAATGTCATCGATGGGTTCAGGTGTATTATTCCTCTCAAGGTGTGAAAGAAATAATGAGATATATGAATTCTTGGATGTATCATCTGTAAGCTCATCACCTTCTGAATGCTTCGTGCCATTAACAACTTCAAGCGGTTGCTTCTTATTTCCAGTACTAATGGATGGTTCATTATGTTCAGATAGATTTTTGTTGATCTTTGTTGCTTGCTTTGGACAAAGATCTGCACCACATCATCATGGTGTATACATGTCATGTATTCCACAAGCAGAAAATGCTCTCAAGTCTCAAGGATGTGCACATAGAATTATGGATCGAATCAGATGTTTCTACTATGATGTTCCAAATCATAAAAAAAAAATCGACATATATCAATAAAAAATATTTAACGGTTTTTAATTTGGCCTTTCAATTCGACACTTACAAAGTCTTGGCATGGTGAAGCAGAAACAAAACTGTAGATGCTTTATTGATAATTATCATAGTCAGCTTCTAATGTTGTAACTTAATAATGCACAAAGAAAATAATGAAAGAAGCACAATACGAAATGTAAGCTCACTTTGATTTATTGGTGGCCTATGTGTCTGAGGTTTCTGAAATTCAATCATTGCTGACTGCCCCAGTGGGAAAAGAGTAGTCATAGATTGATGATAAGAAGATTGCCCAAGCTTTAATTCAGTGTTTGAAGCATTGCTCACAGTATCCTGGAATGTTTTATGGGGGAAATTTGGTCTGCATGCCCTACTATCATGGTTCAGAACTCCAGTAGAACGTGGCATAGGATTACAAAAGGACGCATCAAAGTTCTTCTCCAAATGGATTCCATAACTATGGGCCAAATGATTTCCATTGTAATGTCTTCCCATGCTTGCTTCAAAGTGTGGACTTCCACTAGGAGTGGTAAGTGGGTTCAAGTCCAATGCATGAACTGGATGGTTTTTAGCGAGCCCTAAATTCATTGTAGCAGAATTCTGAAGCAAAGCAGAGTTCTTTGTAAAAGCTTCGCGCACTTCAACATTCCTTCTGTAATATGTTTCATCTGACCCATTTACTAGCTTCTCAGCATTAGTGAGTCCTCCGCCCTCAATGGACATATCACCAGAATAAGCTGGTTTGTTCATAGGTCCAGTAATTTTTCCATATCTACCTAATAACCCCATTTTTCCTGTTCCACTGTTTCTTGATGCAAGACTTTTCAATGTGTGTTCTTCTGGAGAACTTTTCATGCATGCCCATTCTGGCCAATCCCACCTGGTGTTAGCAATAGATCCTCCCACCTAGATACATACAAAGGGGGAAATGTAATGACAGCTCTGCATAAATGTTTGAACTCCACCAAAACAGGTTGTTCAAAACGTGTACATGATCAGTCATGCTGGAACTGTGCATGTGAAGAAAACATATTTCCCTAAGCCTTTTTTTTGTCCATCCAGAGACAAAAATGTCTCAAAAAGAAAAAAGGTGTGCAGGAAGAGCACAACTAAATAAAGGCAGAGTTGTAATCACTATTTTACATTGTGTAATAAAGTGTTGCAACTAATTCATTGTTGTAGTAAGTCTTTTACATATGTAATATTTTGCAACTAGTTCATGGACCAAAGGTATTTAGTTCTATTAATATGTAACTTGGATCAATCAAACTACAACAGATGGGACCACGGCTGGATGTAATACTTACCCCTATGCAGAATTTGAACCATTGTGCAATACTCATGCCATTCTCCACACGGACAATTTCGCCAGCTTTTTCTGGAGTTCCTCCAGCATGCTGTAATAAGCATATGCAAGTACAAAACTTCAATTTTTCAGGCATAAAGCGGAAACTTTACCAGCTGAAAAAATATGCTAGAGTGTTTAAATGTGGAACCCAAAAAAAAGTAGTTAGGACAAATCCTTTAGCACCTCACAGAATTTAGCTACAGACATTTCGAACCGATGACAAAAGCAAATGACTCCAAAAAGCCCAGCTTCACCCACAAAGAACTCTCCACCTATTCAAAGCGCCATGGGCATGACAGAAGAATTCAACAATGTATGTCAAGTGAGGATAACTGATTTAGGAAACAACATCAAGATATTGCTATTAAGTATCAACCAATAGTAATCTCAACATTTCTCACTTTTACCAAACAGATTGATATTAAAATGCTGAAAGCAGGAAGATTGTCCAATAGCTAAGTATAAATGTCTTTACTTGATAATTGAGAACATTCCAGGTACAGATTTTGGCTGTAGCAAAAAAATGCTCAATAATGTAGCTTTGTAGCCATTTCAAAGACTACCTCCACAGTGATACTGTGGTAGTCAAGTCAGGTTGTAACAACATTGCAAGTTGAACCCACCAACATTCAGACAGACGACACGCATACGATCACCAGGCAGTGTAAGATGCTGACGAGTCATCGATTTGAACGGCAATTTCTGCAGTGTGTGCGCGCTTGAGTCCTGAAACTGCACACCACCACCGTGGTTTGCTATTCCTACAAGTTGAAATTGGCACGAGTGGTCAGGTCACAGGAAAGCTACAGTTGTGAACATCTAGTCATTGCCTCCAAATTCACTAGAACCTTACCTTGGTTAGCCGAACTTTCCCAGGTAAAAGTACCCATTCCATTAGCACTTCTGTTCAGGAAAAGCGCTCCAACAGAGGACTGCTCATTGCTACTGGTAGCTGACAATCCATGTCTCGGATACTTGGGCAGAGTGGGGGCACTGCTGGGCGGAGCAGCCCGAGTAAGATCAATGATATCAGCAGCAGCATTGCTCCCATTTGCCTGAGTAAGGTCCGGCGCAAGACCGAAAGTGGAATAGCACCCCGGAACTTGAGCAAGCAACTCAGTGCTCGGCCCCGCTCTCGCAGGCAGGCCGGATTGCGAGGTCGAATGGTTAGCGACCAGCTGCTCTGGCGCTGCTGCCGCTCGGCCGGCCACCGCGGCCTCCTGCGCGGCGAAGGGGCGGAGCAGGTGGCGCAGAGTGACGCCGTCCATCTGCATTTACACACGCACGGTGTGTCACGCCATGTTTAGTAGCGGCAACGTATCAATATTCAGCAATGAAACGCCAAAATAACCCCGTACGGCAGCACTTCAACTCCGAAATCGTGCACACACCAATCAGCACCTCCCGAACTGTTTGGGTGTCGAACAGAAAAACCTCCCCTAAACCCCCGCATTCGGCTCCCGCAACGATCGAACCCGAAAAAAATCCCCACCGAGATGCGCACGTGGGACGTACCTGGCTCGGCGGCAGCGGTGGCACCGGCGCAGCAGGGGGCGTCGGAGGAGGCCACCGCGAGGGCCAGGACGTGCCGTCCATGGCGCGGCGCCGCGGCAGCGAGGAGCGCGGTTCAGTTCAGTCGGTGGTTGGTGGTGAGTGGCTAAAGTGGCAACCGCAGCGAGGAGGGAGGGAGGGGATGAGAATGTGAGGGATGAAAAGTGATTTCGCAAGCGTTGGGTAGCTACTGCCGGGCTGCTGGCCTGTGGGGACGTGGAGTAATGGGGTAAGCTGCGGCTGCGGGTGCAGTGCCGCACTGCAGCAGCGTGGTGGCCTGGCGGGTCCGCGCTCGCTTTTGATTGTCTTGTCGCGTCAGGCCAGACGCCGAGGCGGGCGATGGCAGTGGTTCTTGTCTCCATGGACCTCGTCCATTGGACGGCCTGATGGCAGGCCGGCGAATCGCCGCCACTGGTGACGCGCTGCGGCGCACCGGCCGACAGTTCTGTCAGCGGTCGTAGCACTGATTGATTCCCACTGTCTTCTGTCGTTTCACTCATGTCTTTCCCCATTTTACTGCTGCTCGCTCCTTTGCTCCACAGTGCAGCGACACCGAGAGTGGTCGCTTTTTTCTTTTAGCCTTTTTATTTGTATTTGATATTTGATATAATTATTATTTAATTATAGGCTAACTAAATTAAAAGATTTTTTTCACATTTTATAATTAACAATGATTTTTTTTACCAACATTTAATACTACCAAAGATTCGGCATTTTTGTTCACGTTTTTTTTTAACTAATGGCACGAGGAGCGGGACCCGGTAATAGTTCAAGGAGTACAGTATACAAACCCTCGGAACAAGTGTCCTCGAGGACCCGGTCTTCCATGAACCGTGCAGGACTATAAGATCAGTTGCTGGTGCTCAGGTCCCACCAGCAGTGACACATTGACTGTAAACCTGTTTAGATTTTTTAATTAAAAAGACTCAAATATATTTTGGACTTTGCCCCTAGTCAACGCGATTTTGCCCCTAGTCAACGCGATTTTGCCCCTGTTTTGACCATTGACCAAGGGTAAATTCGCATTGACTTGCTGGTAGTGAAGGGGAAAATCACAAAGTTAAAAAAACAAGGGCAAAATCATAAAGACACTTTAAAATAGGGGTAGAAATGCTTAAGCACATTTTCTTTATTATCATTATTGTAGCAATTACCCTTTCTGGCACCCCCACCATCTCTACTCACACACGTGATGCCATGGTAATTCTTACGAACTTAACCTTTGAAAGCTACTCCTACTGCTGAAGGCAATAAAATGTTATTGCACGTGATTATGTGAAGGTAAGATTAACGAGTGGTTTATTTTTAAACGGCCTGAGAAAAAGGTGTCCACAACTTGCTATCTCTTTACTTTTCTTAGGGTAATAAAATAAAAAATATTTTTTTCAAATCACGCTTTTTGTGTGTGTTGCTTTAAGGGAAAAAGGAGTCTGATACACGGCTTTGCGCGTAAAACGGCGAGATGACACATGCTTAAACGGTGGAGCTTAGGGGGTACTAAGGAATAAGACTAATGTGCGACTAGGGACGACCTGCACGGGCTAATCAGAACCTCCTCTCCGGCGCACACGCGCCTGGGGTGCAGGGCATCCATCAAATCCCGCAGGCGTGGATGGCGACATCCTTGCTTAATAAGCCAAGGAACTTGATGGCGACAGTGGGATCCAACATATTGGAGTCCGCTGCACCAGGTTCACACTTGTTGAGGAGGACGCACATCGCCTGTTTCCACATCATGGATAAAATAAAAATATTATCTACCATAGATATATATATATACTTTTATTTTCGATATCATTTACTGCCACCTTGCGCGGCCATGTCACCTGTAATTCCTTGTCATCCGATTTCCTATCCATGATGTGGAAACAACTACATTGCACCTAGATACTTCTAGGCTTCACACGCACACAAAAAAAGGAAACCCCGCCCCTCCTCGACGGTCGTCGCCTATACTCGACTTGTCCCCCGCCCCGCCCCGCCTCCTAGCACCCGCCTCCCCTGTTGTCCCTGCTCCCTCCTCGATCCCGCCCTAGACCGCACATGCCGTCGGGCCTACTCCTCAAACCCTCCCCGCCCGACACTTCCCCATCATGGTGTTGGTGACTTGGTGGCCTCCATGAACAATATCCGGATCCGGGCCAACCTCCATGGCCGTCGACTTCTTTGGGATAGATTCCAACTAAAATGGACTATCTACTTACGTGGTAAAAAAATCTTTTCCAACTAACAACAGACTATCTACTTGTGTGGTAAAAAATCTTACGCAACTTGCGAGATGACATTTTTAGGCCCCTTTAGAATTTAGGATTGCAAAAAGCATAGGATATAGGAAAATTATAGGAATGCAATTGTAAAGCAAAAGATCTAAAAACTTAGAAAACTTTCATAGGCAAAGGAGAAACAAAGGAATCTTAAAGGATTTTTAGGAGCAAATAGTGATATCTTTCTTAATCAACCTAATTTATTCTATTCCACTCTCATGAATACGGAGTAGACACAAAGCTAGTCCTAAGATTCATTGTTTACCTTATTCCTTGTGCATGTGATATTTTTTTCATGAGATCTAAGGCCTCCTTTTGGATCGTAGGGAATCTGGTTCGCATAGGAATTGACACTTGTAGTGCCCTTTGGTTGGCAGGATTGAGGCGTAGGAAAGTTTTGGAGGACAATTTTCTTTGGAAGCCCATTTCACGGTAGAAACATGGGAAACAAAACATCCGCAAATGCCAATTATCTGGGAGTTTGATTTTTCCCCCTATAGATGGACGGGAATCGACGGTGTTGACGTTGTTACCTCCAAAACATTTGGAGTGCTACTTTCGTTAATGTTACGTCTTCAGTGGTATTTTACGTGAAACAGAGTTCTTTTCAAGTGGTATTTTTCGGATCTCGTGATCTTACGATGCTATGAAACCAATTATCATTCTCTTTTTCCAAGATATGCGTGCAGGATAGAAGCAAATGTCAAGCCAATGACAACAGAGATTGGGTACAAACATGCAGTTCTGGCCCACATGCAAAAAGTAGCTTATACCTTGATAAAGAAGCTAATACCTCTATGGATTAACACACGCTATCGCTTCCTATATTTTTCCTAAACTCATCAAACACTCATCTTCTACAGTATTTCAAAGTTTTCAATCCTCGGTTTTTATCACTGCAATAGTACAATCCTATAAAATTCCTATTCCAGCACCGTTACGATCGCATGAACCAAAATAGGCCTATGTGCATTGTTTCTTTCCTATAATTTCCTATAGAATTGAAGGATAAGGAAAGTTTCCTTTAAATTTTCTATGAGCCTTTCCTACGATATAAAGGATAGGATAAGATTTATTCCTATAAATTTTCAATCCTACGTTTTTCCTTTGTTTGACCTACGATCCAAACTCCAAAGGTGGCCTTAGGGAGTGTTTGGTTGGACATTTCACTTCGCCACGCTACGGTCGTGGCGGCCACGCTTTTAATGCCCGTGTTTGGATGATGTGTAGTCTTAGGCAGCTTCTTCTTGTCGTTTGCTTCTGCTGGTGTAATGATTGCAGCTGTAGTTGTCGTTTGATGCTTGTCTTTTGCTGCAGCTCCTGTCTGTGGCTGTGGCGAGTGTGGTAGACAAATCGTCCGCCACTAAGCTATGGAGTTGACAAGATGAACCAAACAACCCCTTAGTTTTATAATACTGTTGATTCAAAGCTTCTAGCCAAACAAAATGAGAAAGAAAAAGCGTCTCATTGAGGGGTTGTTTGACAGGGTTTCTCGAAGGGCCAGAGGAGCTATTTTGAAGAAACCCCAATTAAACTCCCTTTAAAACGGCTCTATCTTTTTTTTTTTTTTTTCACTCCTAACGGCTCAACCATTTGATAGGGCTCCTTCCGAGTTCGGAGTCGGAGCCGGAGCCGGAGCCGAAGCCGCGAAGGAGCCCTACCAGGAAAAAAGTTCCCACAACAATTTGTTGAGCTAATCGGAAGGCTTTATCCACAATCCCAAGTCGTCTGCTGGCGCGTACTGCCGCTAGCCCGCTACTATCCAGATGGCGGCGGCGGCGGCGCTGGCGAGGCGTGCCTCTGGTCTTCTTCCTCTCCTCCCTCCTCGCGGTCCGGTGCTCGCATACTCCTCCACCGCGGCCTATCCCAGATCCCTCCACCTCGCTCTCGCTCCTATCGCCTACTCTCGCAGCAAGCCAAGCCCTCGTCCCCCTCCCCCTTCTCCGCCTCCGCCTCCGCCTCCGCGTCGAATGGCGCGGCTACGGAGAGAACCCGGAAGCTGCATCTGTACAACACGAAGTCGCGGAAGAAGGAGCAGTTTCGGCCGCGCGATCCAGGCGGGGAGGTCGGCATGTACGTCTGCGGCGTCACCCCTACGACGACAGTCACATCGGCCATGCCCGCGCATACGTAGCCTTTGACGTCCTCTACAGGTTTCGCTCCCCCTATTACTGTTCGTGGTTCGGTTAGTTCCTGCAACTGCCAGCTCAGATTCACTCACTGGGATAATGTATTGTGGATTCGTAGTCAGTCTTAAAAACTTGCGGGGCTGCCTAAGCGCATATATTTACTGAGCGAACTGATGATTCACATGATTTCCGATGGAAATGATACATTTGCCTTGAAATGTTGAGTTACTTGTTACTCCTTCCCTAAAGAAGCTGGTTGTCCATGCACATTAACATTTGTCCAATTGGCAAAGCTGGTTGTCTCTGCACATTAACATTTGTCCAATTGGCAGTTGCATATATGTGTTTTTATAACTGTCTTGGTTTAGGATAAAGTGCTGAACACCATAGTGACATGTCTATAGCACCTCAAAATCTCTGTTCTGTTATCTTATCACCTTACTTATTTCAATTGCATTCTTAAGAAATATTGCATATTCTCACTATGCTGCCACGATAGGTACTTACACTATTTGGACTATGAAGTTCGCTATGTTCGGAACTTCACCGACATTGATGACAAGGTGATTTTTGGGCCAAATTTGTTTGCAAATATATGTGAATTTGAGCTACCTGTTTCAGATAAACAATTTTAAAAATGAAGTTGCAGTTATTATTTTCTTACATCTTTGCTGTTTATTGACAAGATATTGAAAGTCATAGCTTTACTGTATATACAGAAATTGCATCGATCTGAGTTTAATTCCAATAAGAGATCTCGTTTGAATGTTCACACATTATGGAACATTTGATGTCATGTTTATTCAGGACTTAACTAGATAGATTTATTTGTACTATTTTCTACTGAAATTGTATTAAGCTATTTTGCATGGAAAAACTATAATGCAATATTTAAACACAATTTGCTAATCTGCACAGGAAACCTGAGTTGCACTTCTGGAATTCTGTAGATAATTGCAAGAGCAAATCAGCTGGGGGAAGATCCTTTTAGCTTAAGCAAAGGTTCTCTGATGACTTCCTGTCAGACATGGCCAATCTTCAATGTTTACCACCATCTGTGGAGCCCCGTGTTTCAGGTCATATTGATGAGATTATAAATATGATTAAACAGGTACTTATACCTGATTTTGTGTGCAGTACCTAGTGATATGTTTATGCAATTTCTTTTTGCTGTTCTCTTGTGAAACATATTTATGATTTCTCTACTAGGCTTGATTGGATGTTTAATCTCAGATTGGTTGGAAGCTCCTTGCTTTCACATAATTTAGTTCAGATCGAATTATATATGATATTAAGATGACAATAGTTAAATGCTTTGCTTTTATGTGCCCTGATCTGTCAATCCATAATAGGTTTCATGTAAAAATGACACCCAATCCCAAGCTTGTTTGTTAACATTGTTAGTGGAATTTAGGAATTTGTTATTTGGTTAAGTGGTAATCTCTCAAGTTGACAAAGGTGCACAATGCTGTGTCCATGTTTATATGCGAGTTTTCAATGTGATCATGTCATATTTATGTAGTTGTGGACACGAAGAACATCATGTTTGATTCTCTTCATGTAAGATATGCCTATTAATGATTAATATATAGTCTTTAGTGTTTTCATACTGTGCCTGATTCACATTTTGATCTGTTCACATACCTAAAACAGTTGTAAATATATTGAATTCCTGTTCTTTTGGTACAATTTCTTTTTGCTATGGAACTTGACTTAATTTTTCTTTGAGCAGATTCTTGATAATAGTTGCGCATATGTAGTGGGTGGGGATGTTTATTTCTCTGTAGACAATTTTCCTGAGTACGGAGAATTATCTGGTCGAAAACTAGATGATAATAGAGCCGGTGAAAGGGTTGCTGTTGACGAGAGGAAGAGAAATCCAGCTGATTTTGCTCTATGGAAGGTACAAGATGTCCCAAATGCTAGTATGCAACACCTTTTGTATTCCATTCCTGTGGAAATGAAGTTCAACGTCAATTAGTTTATTTCACGTTAACTGCAGGCCACAAAAGACGGGAGCCATGGTGGGATAGCCCATGGGGCCCAGGAAGGCCAGGATGGCACATAGAATGCAGTGCCATGAGTGCACATTATTTGGGTCATTCTTTTGACATACATGGTGGTGGGGAGGATCTCATCTTTCCACACCATGAGAATGAGATTGCTCAGAGCCGTGCAGCATGTTGTCACAGTACCATAAATTACTGGATACACAATGGTTTTGTCAATGTAAATAGCCAAAAGATGTCTAAATCACTTGGTAATTTTGTCACCATACGGAAGGTAAAAGCATTGTTCCAATCATCCTCAAGTAATGACTGTACCTTTGCTTGATCACAGACTGCCATTTTGCTCAGGTTATGGAGATGTACCATCCGCTGGCTTTGAGAATGTTCTTACTTGGCACGCACTACAGGTCCCCAATTAACTACACAACTGAACAGCTCAATGTTGCATCAGACAGATTGTACTACACATATCAGGTATGATCTATATCTATATGATGATTCCAGTTCTTAGTCTGATATAACTATGTCGCATAAACTTCTTCCTTGGCAACTGTTTTTCTGATGTATCCCTTATTTGTTTTCTTGCAAGTGAACAAGGTTATGGAATTACGGTAGTGTATAGATAATCCAAAAGTCCAAGACTCTTGTGTTCTCTATGTCAAGTAAACCATAGTGTATGGATATTTTTGGCAGCTGAGATCCTAAGGCTAAGCACACCTCTGCATACCCCAGGTGATGATGCCGCGGAAAGCAGGAAAACCCCACTAGACCTTATATTGTTTGTCATGCATGAAATGTAGTAATGCTGCCTAAGTTGCCTGGGTTTTTTGGTGGCAACATCTGGAAGCAAAGTAGTGGTCACAAATTAGGGCTACCCTATTTTTCTAATTTTAAAGCAAAGTTGTAACTATTCAAAATGATTGATAGCAATGGCCTAGCTTCCATGGACCAAAGAAAAGCGGAGATGCAAATAATCAATTCCCCTGTTTCGCTAGGCGCTAGGCGGATTTTCCTCGGCGACCCTCTGCCTAGCAACTAGTCGGGAGTACCCGTGACTAGGCGGCGCTAGGCGTTTTTCTAGGCGTTTTGGCATTTTGCCAATTTAGCATAATATATATATAATTACTCCATATATATATATATAGCTGAATATATATCAGCAGCTAATAATTACTCAATACTCAATAGATAGGGGAGCATGATTTCAGATCATCCTACATTCAATTTCAGAGTAACAACATGATTTCAGATCAAGCATTCACATTCAGTCATAGTCACAGGCATTCAGATCAGGCAATCACGTTCAGACTTCAGAGTAACAACATATTTCAGATCAGGCATTGGACTTGCAGTTTCAATTAAAGACTTGCAGTTTCAATTCAGAGCAGAGAGATGGGAGCAGGGGAGCAAGGGAGCGGACTGATCTTGGACTTCCAGGCGGGGAGGAGCAGAGACAGGAGCAGAGAGATGGGAGCAGGGGAGCAGTAGGTGGGTGAGAGAGGGAGGGGGAGGACCGAGGAGCAGGGGAGGGGACTGACCTTGGGGGTGCGCTGGCAGGGAAGACCGGAGGAGCAGAGGAGCGGACGCCGGCAGGGAGGGGACTGACCTTGGGGGTGCGCCGGCAGGAAGACCGGAGGAGCAGAGGAGCGGACGCCGGCAGGGAAGACCCGGAGGAGCAGAGGAGCGGACGCTGGCGGGGAAGACCTCCGGCGGGAGCGCGTCCGTCGGAGACGGGAGGACGAGCGCGAGCTGCCATCTGCGAGCGGGCGGGTCTCTTTTTTCCCTCCACCCCGCGGTGTTACCGCGACGCACGCTCCCCAAATTTTCCGGCGCCCGACGCGCGAGAGCTCAGCGTCGCGGGAAATTTTCTCGAAACTTCTTCCTCGCCGCCTATGCGCCGCCTGGGCCGCCTGCAGCAAGACGGAAACGCCGCGGAAGCGCCGCCCGACGCTGCCTGGTAAGCTGCGCCCGCCCTAGGACCCCGACTACCCCCTAGGCTCCACGGTTCCTTCGCCTAGCGCCTAGACGCCGTGAATCCCGCCTAGGCGGCGCCCTAGCGGAACAGGGATCAATTCTTTTTGTTTTATATTGAATCTCTTGCTTTATCCTATCTGATTCCTAGTGCTCACATATTTTATTAGTCCATGATTTAGAATTAGTAAATGCTGGCACAATTTTCCTCCTCCACATGTTTTCCAATGTCACTTTTGATAGTGGTGGCTCAGTACATGGGACTACGGTAATAATGGCACACTTGGTCTGATTTTGCTGGATTGCTCCCTACTGCAGATTCTTGCTAAGAATTTTTTTTACAATGCATGTTGACTGAGAAGTTGGTTGTGTTTGCCTCTAAGTTGCTTATTTTTGCTCAACAGCTCAGAAGTTAGGACTCAGTTTTTGGTGGAACTTAGAGTTATATTTCACAGTTGTTTCTGTTTCATAAGAGGTCGTTTCAGTGCCATAACTTCTAACCAAAAAGGTTCACATGAATTATTTTGTATCCACAGACCTTGCATGATTGTGAAGAGAGTTGTCAGCAGCTACTGAAGCAACACTGGAAATTCATTGCCTCATAATACCTTAAATTACATCCAAAAACTCCATGATGAATTTGAGACCTCAATGTCAGATGATCTTCACACATCAGTGGCATTGGCTGCTATTTCTGAGCCATTGAAAGTTATGAATGATCTGTTGCACACTCGTAAAAGGTAAATTTATTGATGAACAGATGGAGATAGAGTTCATTTGTATTCAAAATGTGTAAACTGTACCATTCTCCGTTCTCATGCAAACGGCAAAAACTATCTAACTTGTTTTGACCTACGCCTGGCATTTATATAGGGAAAGAAGCAGGACAAAAGGTTGGAATCTCTTTCTGCCTTAGAAGAGAAAAATAAGAGTAGTGCTCTCTGTTTTAGGATTGCTACCTTCAAGTTATCATGAGGTGAGTGCAATGTTCCTCTTAACACTGCCAAATTAGTTTCAACATATACTATTAGTAAATTTACAGTAGACCTACTGATGGGAACTCCAGCCCAGCCTAGCTAGCCTGGCCCCCACATTTATTCTACAACTAGTTTTGGTGCAGAACAAACCTCTGTATTGTAATACTTCATGATCGCTTTTTTGTAGACTCAACTCTGTAAACTCCTGGTATTAGGAAAGATGAATGAATATGTATATGTCACAATAAAAATGCGACAAAGGCCTATGTATTCAACTTTGAACGCAGAGTCAGCCTAAGTTTAACATCCAGTTCAGCTGCCCTTTGCTAGCTGTTTCTGAAGTTATTTAGATTAGATTCTCCTTGACGAATGAAAGAAGGGAAAAGAAACTTATATTAGCAAAATAACTGCCAGCAATACAAGTCTTAAGCAGCGCATGCATGTGCAGCCAAGAACCTTTTCAGAAGTAATTTGGATTGCAGACTAGTAACTAATTCCATCAAATTTGCACACTAGTTAAGCTGGCACTTACACAAGCGCCTTTCACTTGCATAACTCGTTCCATTAATTAATGCTACTAATAACCTTCTGCTCTCAGGCTTTGCAACAGTTACGGGATAAAGCACTAAGACGAGCTTCCATCACTGAGGAGCTCGTGTTGCAGAAGATTGAAGAGAGGACTGCAGCAAGGATGGCGAAGCAGTATGAAAAATCTGACGAGATCCGGAAAGAATTGGCTGCTGTTGGAATTGCCCTCATGGATGGCCCCGACGGAACAACTTGGAGGCCATCTTTGCCACTTTCAGAGGAAGCGGTGGTTGCGAAAACATGATGTGCGCAAGAAATTCCAGTGCGACCCATGGACACCAGTTCTAGTCGGTAATCATGGAGTTCCTAAGAAATCACATTGTTTGCACAATTCTTTGCTCCCATCAGAGCTGCAGTAGTTACATGCTCATATTCGGTATAAAGATGCCCGATTTTGGTTTTCACTTTGCACCGATTGCCTAAGGATTAAAATGTAACATGACCGTCTTTACTGCAAGTTCTGTGAATCAGATTGCCGAACATTTGGAACTAATACAGTACCATTTTCCTTCGACTCCAAGAAACACAAAGGCTGCATTAGCTAATATCTAGATTTATTAGCCTATGCATTAGCTTCTACTCATTGCCTGCATTGCATTCGCTTATGTCCGGACTTATTAGGCATTGCGGCTTTGCAACATTAGCTTAAAGCCTTAAACACATATTTTACTCGGCAAATACGGTACTGTTTGCTTGCTTCATGGCTGATTTTGATTGCGTTCTATTTTCGTTTTCTTTCGGTGAGGGTAGGATGTTGATTTTGCGTTCTATTTTCATTTTCTTTCGGTGAGGGTAGGATGTGGGGATGCCAACGACGACGCAATTCTTTCAGTGTGAGGCAACCAGGCCACGTGGCGTCACTAGGCAGGTCCCGTTAGGCCAACACGTGGGCCCCGGTTCCAGGGCGTTGTGGCCCACGTGCCACGGCAACCACACGCTCTCGGCTTCGTGCTCTCCTCTTGGCCGCAACTCGAGAGAGACGAGAGTTCAAAGCGCAACAGTTGCGCACACTTTTCCCTCTTCTCGTGGCCGCAGGCCGCTCGATATTCTGCTCGCCAGAGTTCGAACACCACGCTCGACGCCCCTTTGCTCGCCGTCGCAGCTCGCTCCTCGACATGACGGCCTCGGCGCTGCAGGCCGAGCGCCACCTGCTCCCTACTTGGCAGCGGCCGCCAACGGCCCTCCTCCGCATGCTCCCGCCACGCGTGCCCTCCCGCACCGGCGCCGCAGCTGGCCCCGGGCCGTGAGGGCGTCACCCGGCGACGGCAGGGGGGCGCGGGAGGTCCGCGAGCGCCGTGGAGAAGCGCTCGATTCCGGGGATAGTTGGGGAGGAGGAGCATGGAGCGAGGGGAGAGGAGGAGTTGGAAGGGGGGAAGTGGCCGGGGCTTTGGGCTCAAGTGGCCTCCGTGGGGTTGGCCGACCGCTA
>JADLZK010010369.1:0-130041 GCA_015847255.1 Hyparrhenia diplandra
GCGAGTGGCAAGAAAGCCACCAAACTGCCTCGCTCTCTGTTTTGTGAACATTGCAATTCCAAGTTTAATCGAAGTAACACAAATTTAAATTTAACTAGACTTCAAGAAAATAATATCGATATTTAAAATATTAATACATCTATATCTATTAATAAAGAGCTAACATTTTAAATGCGTCCATCCATTTTTTTTTATCTACCTCCCTCTAACTCCTATATTAATAAAGAGCTAAAATTTTAAATTCGACCATCCATTTTTTTTTTATCTACCTCCCTCTAACTCCGGACGTATATACTGCGTGCTCATACAATTAGAATAGCTCGCGTCTTAAGAGATTAATGTTAAGCAAAGGGCCTTTTTTCTGGATTAATGTTTTTTATTTCTATTTCTCGAGCATGCTTTGGTTTCCTTTTTATATTTCTTTTTCTAAGTCCTTTTCCATCTTTTAGATTGTTCGTGATTATATCATGGGCCCGCCTATACAATACAACGACTCAAGAAAATTGAATACAGTTTCTGTTAAATTAGACAAATGGATGCAAACCAAAACTAGACTTAGGGACTAGGCTCTCAAGAGGGTACAATAATAAAGAGACAAGAAAGAGGATATATTTAGTGTAATGGGAAAAAAAAATGAGAGCCTACACATGGTGTTAGGTAGACCGATAGTAGAGCAACCAACAAACCATCGTGGTATGTAGTTAACTTCGTGTCAAGCTAATCTCTACCAACCACATTGTCGTTAGCATCGATGGTGCAATCATGTCTTCTCTCTGTAGACTGCTCTTCTCAATTACGAAGGGCATTGTTAGGGTTGCATGTTGACTCAACCACGATCGCCAAGCCACATCCGTGCCAGCATAGATCAGGAGCCATGTCCACATGGCCACTGTGTGCTGCCCACCTTGACATTGTGCAGTGCCTGCCCAATTTTCCACGGTGGCCGATGCACCATGACACATGTTGGTTGGCTGTGACTGGTGAGACTGCACACGCGTCTTGCGTCGTGCTTCGCTGTGCTACCGGTTTAAGGGTGTGTTTGGTTAGGCTTTTGTTTCGTGGCTTTTTGTCCCCAAAAGCCAAGAGCCCAATCAAAGGGGTTGGCTGCCACCCAAAGCCAAAGCCAAAAGCAGCTTTTCTTCCTAGTGTAATTGCAAAAGCACCTCGGACACGCTTTTCGCTTTTGGATGGGCAAGGTGGAGAAAATTACCCGCCACTGGTTATGAAGGGCAAATAACGTTTCGGCGTTCTATTTTCTCCATCCCGCCGCTCTTCCCCGACTCCCTCTCCTTCGCTATGGTCCCGTCCGCGCCCTCGCCGATAGGGGTCGGCCTTCTCACCGCCGCCACCCCACGCCCACCGGGCTGCCCCTCCCCGCCAAGTCCGGCCCCGAATCTTCCGCCAAGTCCGGCCCCGGCGCCCGAGGCCCCCGCCCTTGTCCCCCGCGGCCCCTGCCTTGGTCCCCTTGGTGTCCCCTTCCTAGATGGCTAGAGGGGGTGAATAGCCTATAAAATTTTTCTATAAGCTCAACTAAACAAACCGGTTAGAATAAAACACGGCTTAAATGCGGTTTGCGCTAGCTCTATTGACTTGCAAGCCTCTAGTGACAATTCTAACAATATGCTATGATCTCTATATCAACCAAAGGCTATGTCACTACACTAACTAGTGAGCAATCCTAATATGATCCTTAGGCTAGCAAGAACCACTACACAAAGCAAAGCTATTTCTCTACACAATATGAACTATGAATGTAATTACAAGAGAGTAAGCTAGATATACCAACGTGTAGAGGATGACAACCAATCACCGGGAAGAAGATGAACTATCAATCACTTTCGAAGGTGATGATCCAAACACCGAGACAATGAACAAGTTGATTTGTTCACCCGGAGTTCACTTGTTCACCGACAAGCTAGTCTCCCCAGCCGACCAACACAAGGATGATGTTTGAGCTAGGCGGTGCCCTTGCTAGCCTCAACACACCACTCTCACAAGTGAGGTACCCAAGACACGAGCAATGTATTCCTTGCACTTTGTCTTCCTCTCACAATTTCGTGGGAGGTGGCCAAGAAACAATCTCCTCTTCTTGCCAACAACTCCACCAAATCACTGTCGGCTAGGAGCGGTGTCTCCAAGAGCAAAAGGAAACCCACCGCTCTCACAACGATTCTCAAGTGCCTCTAGATGCAAGAACTCGATGCAAATGCACTTGGATCAACTCTTCTCTCAAGAATGAAGCTCAAATCAAGAATGAGAGAGGAGGAGGCTTGCTTGCTTGCTCTAGGGTGTTAGGAGTGATTCAAATGACCAAGAGCGGGGAGCAATGGCCGGCCAAAGAGGTATAAATAGGCCACACCACGAAATGTGGCCGTTGGGGAGAAACCCACGGTTGCCAGAGCTGGCCGGACCCACCGACCGGACTCACCGGGTCGGTGGGTCCGGCCACAACCGACAACCCCGAACAGTTTTCAACCCAGGCCTCCAAGCTTCCGTCTAGGTCCGATCGGTGCTTCCGGCTCAGACCGAAGCGCCCGGCCGGTGGGTCCGCCGCTCGCTCAGAACACCCCCGGTGTTACTATAACTAAAATATGACATGTGATCATGATTATTGCAAAGCATACATGTTTAGCCCACTATGTGTTGCATTGAACTAAAATAAGTTTATTTTATGTTTGGTTGCGTTGTCGGTCGAAAAAGACGCGGAAAGAATCGATTCCGGAAGTTACCCCCCCCCCGGCTCTGAAACCCCGATTTGAAACCATAGTTTGACCCCTTTTCTTTAATTCAAAATTTATCAAGAATTTGAGGGTGGTCACAAAAGGGAAAAGGTAGAGTTTTCAAAGTTGAGCAAAGTTGGTATTTTGAGTTTTCAAAGTTTCGCTCAAAATTTTAAAGTAATTTTGAATTCGACAAAACCCTAATTACCCCCTTTTCTCTATTTCAAAATCTAAGCAAAATTTGACAAAACTTCCAAAAGCTAGTTTGTAGATCTTGTTGAGATGAACAAAAGATATGTACAAAGTTTTTCAAGTTTCTACATAATTTTAAAAGTAATTTTGGATTCAAATTTCCTACTTTTTGACCCCATTTCAAAAAGTCCAATTTCCAGTGTCGAATTTGAAAATGTTCCAATTATGAAATTTGTAGATCTTGAAATTTTAAGCAAACTTTGTTTTTGGAGATTTTTTGAGTTTAGTTCAAATTTTGAGAGTAATTTGAGAAAATCCGAAAAGTTAGGGTTAGCTACAAGAACCCGAGGCCTCTCACCTCTCGCCACCGCCGGCGTTGAACTTTCACGCCGGCCCACCGCATTTTTTTTCCCCGTCACAAGGAGGAGCTTCGCGAGGTCGCCGGGCCACCTCATCATCCTCCCTCCCCTATAAATAGGTCGGCGCCGCCGCCGCTTTTTTTTTTTTTTCGAAACCGCCGCCGGAATCACCTCCGTCCGCCGCCGTCGTCTGCCGCCATCCGTTGCTTCATCTTTTGCCAAACCCGCTAGCCATGAGCTTCGCGCTTTCTTGCGCGCATTTGGAACCAGCCGCGACCCATCGCGTCGAACCGCCCAGCGCCACCCCATCTTCTCCGGTCCGGTTCGCGCCGCCGCTCCCTCGACCAATCGTCGGCCTCGCTCACGGTGAGCTTTGTTTGCACTTTTCGCGTTTTCCCTCCATCTCGATGATGTAGTCGGTGATCGCTCGTCCTTTTTCCAGCGTGACCCGACTCGTCGGAGCGTCGTTCTTACCGCTGCCGCGCCATCGCCATTGCCGACCCACCTCCCAAGAAACTCGCCAGAAGCAAGCCCTCGTTCTAGCTTCTGGTGAGCTCCCTGGGCGCCTCCTTCTTTCCGTTTTCTTTTGGTCCACTGCCGATGCGAAACGCGGCCGCGCCGCCCGGCGCAGTGAGCATCGTGTCGGCGACGCCGCGAACCCCCGCCTCGGTTGGGCCCAAGCACCAACGATGTGAGCCCAGCCTGTTATCGTTCACGGCCGGCCCAACATCGTTCCAACAGTAGGTTCGTCATCGCTCATAGCGGACCGTCCGTCATACATGAGTAGTGGGCCGTGAAACAGTGTTGGACCATGCACGTTGTCGGGCCGATTCAACCCCGAAACCCTTTTTCATTTATGAAATGTTTTATTCAATTTCATTTATTTGAATAGTGTCTCGATTTTCCAAATTTCATATAAATTCAAATACGAGCTCAAAAATTCTGAAAATTTTTATGTAGCCTTCCCATCATATTTACTATCTAGGAAAATTATGAAACTTGAATTTTAAATAGTTTGGGCATGATTTAAAAATACAAATTTTAATTAAAAAATACATTTTCCTTGATTTTTAATAATTATTCTATTTATCCAAAAATCATGAAAATTATTTTGACACTGTTTTATGACATGATCTACTTGTATAAAAATTTTGAGCTTGTTTAAAGAAAGTTAAAATATTTATTATTTTATGCTCTATTATTTCATGTGTTAAATAATTTGTTTAATGTCTTAAAACCTAGGGTTTTGGGTGAATTTTGGATTGTTTTGTGAACCCTAAACCATGTCACTATTAAGTGGTCCTTGAGAACTCCGTAGGCAATGGTGATGATATCTCGTAGAGTAGTTCAACAAGTTGGTTTTGTTGGATTGTAACTTTATCGTGAAGGAAAGTTGTAATCAAGTGTTTATCGTTTCATGCACTCTCGCGCATCATGTTTATATATACGGCATCATGTAAAGCATATGTTATTCTTTTGTATAGTGAACGAAGGTGATGAGAGATCGTTGATCAAGCTTCCGAAGAGGGTTTTCTTGTTGATCCGAATTCGAAGTATTGTGATCCATCGCCGAAGTCGGGTTATTTCGTCAACCAAGGCAAGCCCCAGGTTCATTTAAACATTCCTTGTGTTTTTTACAAAACTTTATATCACCTTTTGCTTTATATAATGCATTAGGTGATAGGAGTTGTGTGATAACTAATTGATGCATTACCATTCCTTGGTTATTTCAATATCTACCTTGATAGCCCGTTTTTGGTAAAATGTTTAGAAATGCTTAGCCATGCTAAATTAGTTAGACTTTTGAGTCAAAATGTGACAAGTCTCTTATGATAGCCCGAATGGGCATTTGATGAGAAAGGATGCTATTTGATGAAACCATCTTTGGGATATGGTGTTGAATTTGAGACCGGTCGGGTAATTTGCACTAAGAATGGAGTCTCGGTGTAGTATTTTCGGCTTTTGTCGATTAAGGACCGATTCGTTGTAAGCAATGCGGACTGAGACTATGGAACGCAATCTGCGCTGAGGTCTTTTGACCAATGGCACGCGTCGTCAAGGCCGTCGTGACAAATAAAACTAGTACCGACCACATACTTTAGTAAGCCCGATCTCGGGGGGTGTCAAATCGAACGTACATGTAACACCCCTGGTGTTAATCAACTAAAATCTTGCCATGTCATCATGTTTATCATAAAGCATGCATAATTAGAAAAAATTTGAAATGCATGGAAATTAAAATGAGTTTATATTTTAGAGAATGGTTGTGCTTAAGAAATTTAGAGTGTTTAAATGTTAAATTATGTTTTTGATGTTTTTGATCCTAAGTGTGATGTTGAATGATGGTTGGATAGTATAGGTTGGGAATCTGAAATTTGAATCAAATTCAAATTTGAATTGAACTCAGGAAACCCTAATTTCTATCCTTTATTTTACCCCTTTTTCTTTTATTCAAAATTTATAAAGAATTTGGGTATGGTTGTTAAAGCAATTTTGTGGAGTTTTCAAAGTTTAACAAAGTTGGTATTTTGAGTTTTCAAAGTTTAGTTCAAAAATTTAGAGTAATTTTGAAAATACCAAAACTAGGGTTTTGTCCCCTTTTGATTTAAAACCCTAATTCAAAATCTAAGCAAAATTTGCAAAAACTTTCAAAGGCCAAGTTTGTAGATCTTGTTTTGATGTACAAAAGTCATATACAAAGTTTTTGAAGTTTTTGAATAAATTTTAAAAGTAATTTTGAATTCAAATTTCAAAATTTTGAACCCTTTTTCAAAAAGTCATATTTAGAGTCCGATTTTGAAAATCTTTCCAATTATGAAAATTGTAGATCTTGAAAAATTTAGCCTAAGTCACTTTTTGGAATTTTTCAAGTTCAGTTCAAATTTTGGGAGAATTTGATGAAATTCAGAGAATTTAGAGTTTAGGGTTAGCTAAAGGAACGGGGAAAACCCTCGTTCTTCCCCATGCCGCCGGCCGGCCGCCGCCGCCGCGGGGCGTTTCTTCGCGGTTCCGGCCATCCTCGTGCGTCGCCACCGGCTACATGGCCGAGGTCGCGACGTCGCCCACTACGTGTCCGATGGTCCCTTTGCCCTATAAAGCCAACGCCGACGCGTTTTTTCCTTTTTCTTTTCTCCTTCCACCGCCGTAGGAAACCGCCTCCGCCCCCTTTCGGTTGCCGCCGCCGCCGCCGAGCCCAATCCATCAAATTCAGCTTTGCCATCGTGTTCGCAACTTTGTTGCGCGGCGCCGCTTGAGCTAGATCTAGTCTTTCCTCGTGGTCGCAGCGCCCGCGACGCCGCCTTCTTCCATCTCCGTCCAGAGCCGCCGCGTGAGCCGAGCCGCCGCCGACAACCTTCTTTCGTGAGCAACATGAGAACCATCTAGACCTTTGGAATCGCCTTGACGATCTGGTAATGGTCGGCTCGACCATTTTGTGTTTGCCCCACAGACACGCCGGAACGCCGCCGTTGCCACCGTCGGGGATCACCGCCGCCGCCATCTCGCCGCCGCCCACCCTCCGCTTCGTCTCCATCCCAACCAACGCGGAGCACCGCAATCGGGGTGAGCTCCTGCCCGCACCGGGCCGACGGTTGGGTCATAGCGCGCCGTAGCCGCCGAACACGTCGGTCGCCGGCGAGTTTTACGTTGCCGCCCGCCGCAGGCGTCGCGAGCGCGCTTTAGCTAGGGGTGGCTTAGGTTCGTTTAGATGGGGTTTTAGGACCCTCCCGAGGTGCCGGAGATGATGCTTTGGTCGCCGTCGACGGGGAAAGCCCCGTTGGCTTTGCCATCGTCGTCGGCGCGCCGCCATGCCGCCATGCCCTACGGTGATGGTCATGCCCCGATGCCTTTGGTGTAGGGTTTTGGGTGCCATGAGGTCCGCGAGGTTGAGAGGGTCACGTAGAGAGCCAA
The DNA here is from genome assembly GCA_015847255.1 of Hyparrhenia diplandra. Lineage (NCBI taxonomy): Eukaryota > Viridiplantae > Streptophyta > Magnoliopsida > Poales > Poaceae > Hyparrhenia > Hyparrhenia diplandra. Next base: position 7,181 of record JADLZK010010369.1, read on the forward strand.
GTCGCGTCATCGGAGATCTCACCGCCGGAAGAAATCGCCGGCCACCGCGCCGCCGCCGCGGTCGCCGCGGCGGGTCGGTTGGGCCGGCCTGCCATCAGAAGCGGCAGGCTGGGCCGCACAAAGTGCCGGGCCATGGCGTGATGTTGGGCGGTTTCGGCGAGGAAATCTGTTTTGTTTTAAATTATTGAGTTATCTAATTTCCTTTGTTTTGAATAGTCCGATTCTTTTCAAAATTCATAGAAATTTGAAAATAGCTCTTTAAATTCTGAAAAATTTTGTAGAAGCTTATTATGAGTATATGAATCCATGAAAAATTTGAAACTTTGAATTTGAATAGTTTTTGCATGATTTAAAAATACAAATTTTAATTGAAAAATGCATCTTCCTTGATTTTTAATAATTATTTTATTTATAAAAAAATCATGAAATTTATTTTGGTACTGTTTTATGACATGACCTACCTGTACAAAAATTTTTGAGCTTGTTTTGAAAAAATAAAATATTTATTATTTCATGCCCTATCATTTTTTGTGTGTTTCATGTTTTGTTTAGTGTCAAATAGATTAGGTTTTGTGTGACTTAGGGGTTGTTTTGTGAATCTTAGATTATTTTATTTTTAAGTGGTCCTTGAGAATTCCTTAGGCAATGGTGATGATATCTTGTAGAATAGTTCAACAAGTTGGTTTTGTTGGGTTGCAACTTTATCATGAAGGAAAGTTGTACTCAAGTTGTTATCATTTCATGCACCCGCAAGCATCATATTTAAATATATGGCATCATGTTGAGGCATACATTATTTCGTGTAGTGAACGAGTTTGAGGGTGTCAAGTCCGAGCCGGTCTCGAGGAGGTTCTTTATCCAAGGGAGGAGGGTTGGATTTTTGTTGGGTTTTTCGAAGAACAAACTTTTCCGTCAACGAAGGCAAGCCCCGGATACATTTAAACCTTTCCTTGTATTTTACAAAATTTTTATACTTATGTTTATGATATGTTGCATTAAGTAATTAGGAGTTGAGTGATAACCTAATTGCTGCATTATCATCCTTGTTTATTTCAATACCATCCTTGATAACCGTTTTGTTTTCGAAAATGCTTAGTGATGCTTAGCCTTGCTTAATTAGTTAAGCTTTTTCATCAAAATGTTTTATTTGAGAAGATGGTACTTTTGTTTTTGGAAAAGAAAGAGATGTAGTGATGAATTTGAGATCGGACGGGGACGTAGGTTGAAAGCCGGCGGGATACCTAGCCGTGCTTGTCCCGTGTTGGTCGTTTAAGGACCGTCCGGTTGTTTGGATTGTTAAGTTCGGGACTTTTTGAACGCATGTTGCGCCTAAGGCCGTTTGGGTCAATGGCACGTCGATCGGGCAATCACCCCGGTCGACAAAACTAATCGCCACATGTCCCGTAAGCCCGATCTCGGGGTGTGCCAAATCGGGAACGGACAACCGCGCCTTTGGGAGTGGAGAGATGGCGGGGAGTAGCATGTACCCATCCCTATTTGGTCAAACCGTCATTAGGGACGGGGTAGGGAGGTGGAGTAATCGCGTGCTCTTGGGTGGCGATGGACCCAAATCCGTTTTGGACGAACGAGTGAGGGTTGATATATGCAAGCTTAAGTGCTACATATGTCGTGGTGGTTAGAGATCCCCTTTGGGTATAATCGGTTCATGAATCGCCGTTGCTTCTGGTTATGGAGACCCGTTCTTACGCCCATTCATCGTAGTAAATGATGGAATATGTTTTTTTGAGAAAAGAGAGTTGGAATAAGAGAATATGTTTACTCTAGAATAGGATAACCTAGAGTATAAAAGTTACTAATCTGAATTAAAAATATTGAAAGTAAGGATTCACTTTTAGTAAGCTTTTTCGCAAAAAGAATCTTTGATTCTTGCTATAGCCTTACCTTGACTCCTAAGACCAGCATTCCCGAGTCTTTTCCTCTTTTCTTTAGTCGGGTAAGTCTTGTTGAGTACTCCCGTACTCAGGGTTCTTTGACCCTTGTTGCGGGAGCTGGTCATGAGCAAAGCTTGTTTTGGTCCCCGCCGCATGACGGTGTACCGGGAAGAAGAGGACGAGTAGAGTTAAACCCTCGGGCAGGGTTGTCGGTGTTTATATGTATAAAGTTACTCCAATAATATCGGGCTTGTAATAATGATACTTAAGTTTGAGTATTTGAACAAATGGTTTGTAAACCTATGGTTATGTAATCCTTCCGCCGCGTTTACTCGATGTATTTTGAATAAAGTGTTGTAATACCGAGTGACTTGTTAATGAGATCCTGTTCGGAAAATTAATAGCACTTTCTAGATTATTGGGAACTCGTGCATAATGATCGAGGTCTTAATGACGATGATAAGTGCATGTGGGCCCCTGTAATTTAGGAGGTTACATTACGCTTGGTACGAGCATGATCATTAACGATTCTTGTAGTATTATTTTACAAAACTTCAAAATGATTTGAGTCAAATTAATTTAAATTCTTAATTTGGTCCAAATTGCTTATAACTTATCTTGAATCAATTTGAAAATCTTCTCTTATAATTTAAATGTTTTGTAGTGGAGTAACATATCATATTGCCCTATATAATAAGTTTCGTTTAAGCATAGTTTCGTAAGTTCGATTCATGCATCATGCTTAATCAACTTGTTAATCACTTTCCCCTTAATTGTGGTTTGGGTTAGGTATATCAATCCTATGCTTGCTAACCTGATAATCCCTTTGATCCATCCTTTAATTCAATCTTTCCTTTCTATAGGATGGCCCGTACTAAGCAGACTCCAACCAAGAAGACGGGACCCAAAGGAGTTCCTCGACATCAACTTGCTCCAAGGCATGATGGTGCTAGCAGCAGCATTAGTAGGCCCAATTTATCAGCTGAGATACAAAGGCTTACTAGAGAGTTGGCAGAAGCAAATAGAGCTAGAGCAGAAGGCACTTCCCAGATTGTTGATCTCCAAGCTGAAGTAGGAAGGCTCATCAAGAGTTGATGAAGTTACTTTGGAGCCAATGAGGATGCTACCTTACGATTGGTGATTTGCAAGGTGAAGTGGAACGACGTGATTTGGACTATGAAGAATGTCGTCAAGTTGTATTCAATATACTTCATGAAAGGGAGTTTGAAAGGCAAGACATGATACTAGCCATCCGGCGTATTCATGCCTTAGAAGCTCAGTGCAAGGTTTGGAAGCTTACAATGCCAATTTACATGAAGCCATCCATCAGAACCACCAGTATGGAGATGTTGAGGATGATGGAGGTGTGGTTGAAAATGAGAATGAGGAAGAAGCGGGAAATGAGGAGATAGCACCACTTAGCGATGGTGAAGAAGAAGAAGAAGAACCAGAGGAGATAGAGCAATATCAGGACAGTGAGAATGATGTTTGAGTGGTTGTGAGGATGTTGTAAGATATGTTAGATAGTAAGAGTGTGTAAAACTTAGTGGGTTGGATGGTCCTGTTTGGTGCAGGATTGTATAATAAATAAGTGAAACCGGTTTGGTATGTTGTTGTACCCCTTTTTGGAAGTTTATATGTAAATTAATCAATAAAGTCGGTTTGTTTGCAAATGAGATGTCTCAATCCAATGCTAGCGATTCGGGTCGTTCCTCCCGGACCACCACAGGTTCCGTTAATCCGACCGATGCCATAGTCGCCTTGGTCCAAGCCACTACCGAAAAATAGTCGGTTAATACGAGAGGTGGCACGAGAATAGTCATAATGGTAGTCAGGATAACAATGGTCGTCGGAATGATAAGAAGAAAAATTCATACCCTGATTTCACCGACACTAAGCCCCCAATCTTTTCAAGAGCAAATGAACCTTTGGAGGCTGATGACTGGCTCCGTACTATGGAGCAAAAGTTTGAGCTTATGGATTTTACCACCTATCGAAGCCCCATTTTGCAGCCTCAACGGTTTAGAGGTGCCGCAGAGCTTGGTGGGCAACTTTTCTCGCCATGCGGCCATTTGGACACCAAGTGACTTGGCCGAGTTCAAAGAAGCTTTCCAGTAAACATTATATACCCGAAGGTGTGATGGCTAAGAAGTTAACGGAATTTATTGAGTTGAAACAAGGAGATATGTCGGTTATGGAGTATATTGGCGGTTTAATCATCTTTCTCAATATGCTCCTCGAACATGTTAGTACTGATGCAAAGAGAAAGGAGTGGTTTTTGCGTGGTTTAAACATGAAGCTTCAGACAATGATGACTACACGTGCCACAGATACCTATTATGAGGTGGTCAATATGGCACTTCATGCTGAAGAAAAATATCGTCAACACAAGGAGATCAAGAATAAGAAGAAAAATGTGTCTTCTGGATTTTCTGGAGGGAATAAGAAGCGTCAGAGGGTGATCTATCATCCAGTGAATCATTATCGCCCCTCCCTATCGACCTTTCTATCGCCCCCACCACGTTTCGGCCTAGGCCGCGATCTTTTGTCGGGCCCGCCGCAACTTTTCCTTATCCTCGTCGCCAAAGAATGCCCCGGCATTCGAACTCTATTCCACAAGGCCAAGGTAGTCCTATCTCGTTTTAACCGCGGGCCCTGGGCATTATTCCCGAGAATGCCCCAATCCCGGAGGTTTAATCCCAATTTTAGATAGCATCGGGAAGTCGTGACCCACGTAACAAGAAAAAGCCAGTGGGACCAAATACTCGGAAGGGAAAAGTTGAGAAGAAGACCGGACGGGTGTTTTACACTAATGTTGATGAAATGCCCGCAGGGGAACCCGTCATGATGGGTATGTTTCATTTGCTAATCACCCCTGCAGATTTACATTGTTTGATTCTGGAGCATCTCATACATTCATCAATAGAACATTTGTTGTGAAGCATGACTTAACCATTGGGGAAACAAAGGAGGAATTCTTGATACTGATCGCCTGGGGACGTCGTGTTCTAAAGAAATAGTATACAGGTGCACTGTAAAGTTAGGTGGGCATAATTTTCCCACTAACATGCTAATTCTAAAGGATCAAGATATAGATGTGATCCCCGGTATGAATTGGATGTATCGGCATGGGGTTTGTCATCGATGTTTTGAATAGAACAATAAGGGTAAAATATACCCGATAGCGTTCTCAACTTCCGATTCAACTTCCCCATTCCTAAGAGGGCTATTGAGAGAATCGTGTTACATCCGTTAAGGAGATAAAGGATATTCCAAAGAGTTTGTGAATTTCCGGATGTGTTTCCGTAAGATTTACCCGGTTTACCGCCAGATAGAGATGTGGAGTTCAGAATTGATCCGAAACCGAGGAACCGCCCCAATATCCGTGAGAGCATATAGAATGCCACCTCAAGAATTAGCGTAATTGAAAACCCGGTTGCAAGAGTTAAGGGACAAAGGTTTTATTCGACCCAGTTCATCACCCCAGGGTTGCCCCCGCAATATTTGAAAAAGAAAGATCACACTTTGAGAATGTGTGTTGATTATCGCCCACCGAATGAAGTGACGATTAAAAACAAGTATCCTTTGCCCCGCATTGATCTACTTTTTGATCAACTTGCTGGAGCCAAGGTCTTCTCAAAGATTGATTTAAGATCAGGGTATCATCAGATTAAGATCAGACTGTAGATATTCCAAAGCGCCTTCACTACCGGATATGGTTTATATGAGTATTTGGTAATGTCTTTTGATTAACCAATGCCCCAAAGACATTTCATGTACTTGATGAATATGTATTCATGTCAGAGCTTGACAAATTTGTAGTGGTATTCATTGATGATATATTGATATATTCAAAGAACAAAGAAGAACATGCTGAGCACCTTCGGATTGTTCTGAAACGTCTAAGAGATCATCATTTATATGCCAAGTTCAGTAAGTGTGAATTTTGGTTAGAGAAGATACAATTTCGGGTCATGTATTGTCGGCCGGATGGAGTTTCATTGATCCAAGTAAAGTCAAGGATATTCTTAATCGAAGCCCCCAACCGCGTGCATCAAGTCCGCATTTTTCTTGGAATGGCGGGTTATTACCGTCGGTTTATTCCGGACTTTTCAAAGGTAGCAAAGCCTATCACTGAATTGTTGAAGAATCAAACCAAGTTTGTCTGGTCACCTGAGTGTGAGAAAGCTTTTAAAATTCTAAAGAAGGCATTAACTACTGCACCAGTATTGGCTCAACCAGATATTGAGAAACCGTTCGATGTTTATTGTGATGCTTCTGGTATTGGCCTTGGTTGTGTATTGATGCAAGAAAGAAGGGTTATTGCTTATGCCTCCGCACAACTTAAACGGCATGAAGAACATTATCCCACTCATGATTTAGAATTAGCGCCAGATTGTCCATGCAATTTGAAGATTTGGCGTCATTATACGTTGGGCAACACCCGTCATATCTATACCGATCACAAGAGTTTAAAATATATCTTCACCCGGCCCGACCTGAATATGAGGCAAAGAAGATGGTTGGAGTTAATCAAGGATTATGATTCGGAAGTGCATTACCATCCCGGTAAAGCAAATGTAGTAGCCGATGCACTTTCGATCGGAAGTCCCACCGCAATTGTCTTGAAGTAAGTTTAATGGACAAAACTTTATGTCAAGAAATGGAAAAGTTAAGTTTGGAAATTATTGAACAAGGGACTCTATCTAGTATCACAGTGGAATCCAATATCCGAGATCAAATTATTACCGCTCAGAGAGAAAATAAAGGTATATCACATATCAAAGAGAAAGTTAGAAGTGGAAAACCATCTTGTTTCAGAATTGATGAAGCGGATGTGTTATGGTTCAAGAATCGCCCGGTAGTACCAAAGGTTCCCGAAGTTACGTCCGCCAGATCTGGATGAAGCACACATTTGACTAGGTATTCTATTCACCCGGAAGCACCAAGATGTATCGGGATTTGAAACAGAGATTCGGTGGACTAAGATGAAGATAGAAGTTGCTCGATATGTGTCTAAATGTGATACATGTCGACGAGTAAAAGCAAAAGGCATATGAAAAGCGCAGACAATTAAATCCATTGCCCTGTTCCGTCTTGGAAATGGGAGGAAATTACCATGGATTTTTATTGTTAGTTTACCCAATACATCAAAAGGTTTTGATTCAATCCGGGTGATTGTGGACGGACTTACTAAGATTGCACATTTCTTTACAAAGTGAAGAATCATTATAAGGCAATAGATTATGCTAAGTTATATGTTAGTCGGATTTTTAGTCTACATGGTGCACCAAAGATTATTGTCTCGGATCGAGGTTCAATATTTATGGATAAATTTTGGGCACAATTACAAGAGTCATTGGGAACCAAACTTGTTCATAGTTCAGACTTATCACCCACGCACGGATGGAAAGATCGAGAGGGTTAATCAAATTCTAGAGGATATGTTACGAGCTTGTGTTCTCACTTATCAAGAAAAATGGGATGAATGTTTACCTTTAGCAGAATTTTCTTACAACAACAAGTTATCAAGAAAGTATCAAGATGGCACCTTTTGAAGCTTTATATGGTCGCAGATGTAGAACTCCTCCGCATTGGTCCGAACCCGAGAAAGATGGTTCTTTGGTGTGGATTTAGTTAAGGATGCGTAAGAGAAGGTTCGCGTCATACAAGAAAATATGAAAGTGGCTCGGCCTCGACGTAAAAGTTATGCAGATAAAAGACGCCGAGCTTTGATTTTTGAAGTGGGAGATTATGTGTATTTAAAAATATCACCTATAAAAGGGATAAAAAGATTTGGAATCAAAGGAAAGTTAGCACCTCGTTATATTGGACCATTCAGATTTTGGAAAGATGTGGAAAAGTGGCATATCGTTTGGAGTTACGAGTAACACCTTTTTAATTTGTGCATAATGTGTTCCATGTATCCCAATTGAAGAAATGTCTTCGAAAGTGCCCGATCAAGTGGTTGATATTGAAGGAGTTGCACTTGAACCTGATCTAGTTTATTCAGAATACCCTGTTCAAATTCTTGATCGGAAAAGATCGTGTCACTCGTGAGAAGAACAACCAAATGGTATAAGATCCAATGGAACCAACATTAGAAGAAGAAGCTACATGGGAGTCGAGGAATATCTCGCAAGAGCACTTCCCGAATTTCTTGCTTCTATCTAGGTTATAATCCCCTTCCTCAGTATAGTTTGTCTTTTAAGATTCTTGTAGCCTATATTAGATAAAACCCTACTTATTTTATGAACTAGTTTGAGATGTGTTTGTTTGACACATTTCCTTTGCCGTTACTTAACCCCAGAGCTTTAAATCTCGGGACGAGATTTCTTTTAGGGGAAAGGCTGTAACACCCCCTGGTGTTAATCAACTAAAATCTTGCCATGTCATCATGTTTATCATAAAGCATGCATAATTAGAAAAAAATTTGAAATGCATGGAAATTAAAATGAGTTTATATTTTAGAGAATGGTTGTGCTTAAGAAATTTAGAGTGTTTAAATGTTAAATTATGTTTTTGATGTTTTTGATCCTAAGTGTGATGTTGAATGATGGTTGGATAGTATAGGTTGGGAATCTGAAATTTGAATCAAATTCAAATTTGAATTGAACTCCTCAGGAAACCCTAATTTCTATCCTTTATTTTACCCCCTTTTTTTTTATTCAAAATTTATAAAGAATTTGGGTATGGTTGTTAAAGCAATTTTGTGGAGTTTTCAAAGTTTAACAAAGTTGGTATTTTGAGTTTTCAAAGTTTAGTTCAAAAAATTTAGAGTAATTTTGAAAATACCAAAACTAGGGTTTTGTCCCCTTTTGATTTAAAAACCCTAATTCAAAATCTAAGCAAAATTTGCAAAAACTTTCAAAAGTGAGTTTGTAGATCTTGTTTTGATGTACAAAAGTCATATACAAAGTTTTTGAAGTTTTTGAATGTTTTTAAAAGTAATTTTGAATTCAAATTTCAAAATTTTGACCCCATTTCAAAAAAGTCATATTTAGAGTCCGATTTTGAAAATCTTCCAATTATGAAAATTGTAGATCTTGAAAATTTAGCCTAAGTCACTTTTTGGAGTTTTTCGAGTTCAGTTCAAATTTTGGGAGAATTTGATGAAATTCAGAGAATTTAGGGTTTAGGGTTAACAAAGGAATGGGGAAAACCCGTTTCTTCCTCCATACCGGCCGGCCGCCGCCGCCGCCGTCGCGTTCTCGCGCCGGCCATCCGGCGAGGCCACGGGCTACATGGGCCGGGGTCGTGCGACGTCGCCCACGTGTCCGATGGTCCTTGCCCTATAAAGCTTGGAGCCGACGCCGTTTTTCCTTCTTCTTTCTCCTTCCACCGCCGCCGAAACCGCCTCCGCCCCTTTCGATTGCCGTCGCCGCCGAGCCCAATCCATCCATTTAGCATCTTGCCATCGTGTTCGCGAACTTTGTTGCGCGTCGTTTGAGCTAGATCTAGTCTTTCCTCGTGGTCGCCAGCACCCCACGTCGTCTTCTCCATCACGGTCAGAGCGCCGCCGCATCCATCCGTCGTCGCCACCGTTTCTCGTGAGCAACATGGCCAACCATCTAGACCTTTGGAATCGCCGACGATCTAGTAATGGATCGGCTCGACCGGTTTTGTGTTTGCCCCACAGACACGCCGAACGCCGTTGTTGCCACCGGGAGCACCGCCATCGCCGCCGCCCGTCGCCAACCACCCTCCGCCTTGTCTCCATCCCAAACCAACGCGCGCACCGCATCGGGGGTGAGGTCCCGTCACGCAGGGTGTCATCGCCCGTTGGGTCATAGCCGCGCCGTATGCCCGAACACGCTTGCCGCCGGCGAAGTTTTACGTTGCCGCCTCGCCGCAGGCGAGCCGCCTTTAGCTAGGGCTGGCTTAGGTTCAATTTTAGATGGGGTTTTAGGACCCTCCGAGGTGCCGGAGATGATGCTTTGTCGCCGCCGCCGGAGAAAGCCCGTTGGTCGTTGCCCATCGTCCGTGGCCGCCATGCCGCCATGGCCGACGGTGGTGGTGCCCCGATGCCTTTGGTGTCGGGTTTTGGGCATCATGAGGTCCGCGAGGTTGAGAGGGTCACGAGAGCCAAGTCGCGCCGCCGGAGATCTCACCGCCGGGCGAAGTTCTCGCCGGCCAATCACGCCGCCGCCGCCCGGCTGTCATGCGGGCGGGGGTTGGGCCGCTCAAGCATCAGAGCGGCAGGCTGGGCTGCACAAAGTCTTGGGCCATGCGTGATGTTGGGCCGGTTTCGCCGAGGAAATCTGTTTTGTTTTAAATTATGAGTTATCTAATTTCCTTTATTTTGAATAGTGCCGATTCTTTCAAAATTCATAGAAATTTGAAAATAGCTCTTTAAATTCTGAAAAATTTTGTAGAAGCTTATTATGAGTATATGAATCCATGAAAAATTTGAAACTTTGAATTTGAATAGTTTTTGCATGATTTAAAAATACAAATTTTAATTGAAAAATGCATCTTCCTTGATTTTTAATAATTATTTTATTTATTAAAAATCATGAAAATTATTTTGGTACTGTTTTATGACATGACCTACATGTACAAAAAATTTTGAGCATGTTTTGAAAAAAATAAAATATTTATTATTTCATGCCCTATCATTTTTTATGTGTTTCATGTTTTGTTTAGTGTCAAATAGATTAGGGTTTTGTGTGACTTAGGGGTTGTTTTGTGAATCTTAGATTATTTTATTTTAAGTGGTCCTTGAGAACTCCTTAGGCAATGGTGATGATATCTTTTAGAATAGTTCAACAAGTTGGTTTTGTTGGGTTGCAACTTTATCGTGAAGGAAAGTTACCTTACTCAAGTGTTTATCATTTCATGCACCCGCAAGCATCATATTTAAATATATGGCATCATGTTGAGGCATCCATTATTTCGTGTAGTGAACGAGTTTGAGGGTATCAAGTCCGAGCCGCCATCGAGGAGAGTTCTTTATCCGGTTGAGGAGGGTTCGATTTTGTTGGGTTTTTCAAGAACAAGCTTTTCCGTCAACGAAGGCAAGCCCAGGATACATTTAAACCTTTCCTTGTATTTTACAAAATTTTTATACTTATGTTTATGATATGTTGCATTAAGTAATTAGGAGATGAGTGATAACCTAATTGCTGCATTATCATCCTTGTTTATTTCAATACCATCCTTGATAACCGTTTTCATTTCGAAAATGCTTAGTGATGCTTAGCCCTGCTTAATTAGTTAAGCTTTTTCATCAAAATGTTTTATTTGAGAAGATGGTACCTGTTTTTGGAGAAGAAAGAGAAGTAGTGATGAATTTGAGATCGGACGGGACGTAGGTTGAAAGCCGGCGGGATACCTAGCCGTGCTTGTCCCGTGTTGGTCGTTTAAGGACCGTCCGTTGTTTGGCTTGTTAAGTTCGGGACTTTTTGAACGCATGTTGCGCCTAAGGCCGTTTGGGTCAATGGCACGCTCGATCGTAGTCACCCCAGTCGACGAAACTAATCGCCACATGTCGGTAAGCCCGATCTCGGGGTGTGCCAAATCGGGAACGGACAACCGCCAAGACCGGGAGTGGAGAGATGGCGGGAGTAGCATGTACCCATCCTATCGGGTCAAACCGTCATTAGGACGGGGTAGGGAGGTGGGAGTATTGTGCTCTCGGTGGCGATGGACCCAGATCCCGTTTTGGACGAACCGAGTGAGGGTTGATATATGCAAGCTTAAGTGCTACATATGTCGTGTGGTTAGAGATCCCCACTGGGTATAATCGGTTCATGAATCGCCGTTGCTTCTCGGTTATGGAGACCCGTTCTTACGCCCATTCATCGTAGTAAATGATGGAATATGTTTTTGAGAAAAGAGAGTTGGAATAAGAGAATATGTTTACTCTAGAATAGGATAACCTAGAGTATAAGAGTTACTAATCTGATTTAAAAATATTGAAAGTAAGGATACACTTTTAGTAAGCTTTTCTCGCAAAAAAAAGAGTTTTTGATTCTTGCTAAAGCCTTACCTTGACTCCTAAGACCAAAGATTCCCGAAGTCTTCTCCCTTTTCTTTAGTCGGGTAAGTCTTGTTGAGTACCCCCGCACTCGGGGTTCTTTGACCCTTGTTGCGGGAGCTGGTCATGAGCGGGCTTGTTTTGGTCCCCGCCGCATGACGGTGTACCAGAAGAGGAGGACGAGTAGAGTTAAACCCTCGGGCGGGGTTGTCGGTGTTTATATGTATAAAGTTACTCCAATAATATCAGGCTTGTAATAATGATACTTAAGTTTGAGTATTTGAACAAATGGTTTGTAAACTTATGGTTATATAATCCTTCCGCCGTTTACTCGATGTATTTTGAATAAAGTGTTGTAATCTTTGGAGTGACTTGTTAATGAGATCCTGTTCGGAAAATTAATAGCACTTTCTAGATTATTGGGAACTCGTGCATAATGATCGAGGTCTTAATGACGATGATAAGTGCATGTGGGCCCCTGTAATTTAGAAGGTTACATTCAAATACAACCGCGCCTTGGGAGTGGAGAGATGGCGGAAGTAGCGTGTACACTCATGGGTTAAAGTCCGGATGCCCTGTGGGTTAGATTCCCAAGGTGTGAGGTGTCTTGTGCTCTCGGGTGGCGTAGGGCCGGTTCCGTTTTGAGTATCCAAGAAAGGGTTGATATATGCAAGCTTAGGTGCTACATATGTCGTGGTGGAAAGAACTCCCCATTTGGGTTAATCGATTTTGAAATCGCCGTGCTTCTCGGACATGGAGACTCGGTTTCCCCTTACATCGTAGATTAATTATGAAACTATGAAGAGATGGAATAAGTGATGGAATATCTAAGAAGTGTGTGCTCTAGTGTAAGATCACCTAGAGTAGGTGAGAAACTTAATTGGGATTAAAACATTGAAAGTAAGGATTCACTACTAGTAAGCTTTTCTGCAAAAAGAGTCCTTGATTCCTGCTAAAAGCCTTACCTTGAATCCTATTAGACCAGCATTCCTGAGTCTTCTCCTATTTTCTTTAGTCGGGTAAGACTTGTTGAGTACTCCCCGTACTCGGGGTTTGTTAACCCATGTTGCGGGACCGGTAGTCATGTGCGCACGGGGACCGTGTTGCATGACGATCCATCGGGAGGAAAGTGAAGATGAGTGAGTTGTGAGACCCGTGGGCGGTGGTGCGTTAGTGTAAAATATGTAATAAACTTTTTCGCTACTCCTACTTATATTTTGTAAAACGTGTTTTAGTTAAATGATTGTAAAATTATTGTAATATAAGTCTTTATTTGTTTTACTCGATTATGTATGAAAACTGTTGTAATACCGCAACGACCTCGTAACGGATCCTGGTTGGAATAGTTAATAGTACTTTTTCGGGTTATGGGTGCACACATGTGGCTATTAAAGGTCATTGTACCGATAATTAGTACATGTGGGTCCTATAATTTGAAGGTTCTGTTACACCCTCGACCCGATTAAAAAAACACCCTTTTGGAACTTTGTGGGACCCACACACCGGTGCGCCCCGGTCGAAGCTTCTGCTTCCGGCCACCGCGTCCGGTCACTTTCGAGCTGCGAATTTTCGTCGTTTCGTCGTCGTTCCTTCGCCCTTGCTCCAAACCGACTTCCGCCACTTGATTCTTGTTGCCGACACGTCGAAGAACACCTCGACACCATGTGTTAGCATTTTTGAAACCATTTTCGACAAGTGCGGAGTTAGCTCTTTAGGTTAGAATGCATGCATATGAATTTTGAACCTAAAGGCACATGAGAATCGATATGTACGATAGTTTTCCCCTTTTTATAGTACGGCTTATCGATCCTATAACCACCCACACCCTCTATGGTGTCTTGGGTGTAAAATCAAAAGGCCCTATGGTTATACCTTTGCCTTGGGGCTCAATTGATCTCCAAACCATCAAGTTGGATGCTTGATCACCTTTGGATCACCTCGATCCATCCTTCATGATCACCATGCTCCAATCTTGACACGACCAATCTCAATCTAATCAAACACTTAGCATCTATAGATTAGTCCTTAGGTGTCACTAATTATCCAAAACCAAACTAGAGATCTTCGCCAGCTAGCCAGGAGGTCGCCAAGATCGGCATCAGCAGCCAGCCAGGTCGTCGGAGCCACCACACGCCGGGCAAAGAGCAACAGGTCGCCGGCGGCAAAGCAGCCAGGCCTCCCGAGCCTCCACCCTCCACGAACTTGTCCCAAACCGCCTAGCTTCTCGCACTTGCAAGGCGGGAGAGCGACATCGTTCCGAGCTCCAATGGGGCGGAGCTCCGTCCCCATCTCCGGCGAGCACACGGGGATCCCCACCCCATCCCCATCTCTGGCGAGCACACGAGCCTCGTCCCCCGGCCTCCCGCGCTGGCTGGAGCCCCGCCTGCCTTGCCCTCTTTTCGTGGGGCTTGCTGCCGGGAAGCAAAGACCGAGAACCGGCAACTAGGTGAAGCTTGGCCGACGGACCTTTTCGAGGCTAGAGCTGCAAGACTTTGTCCGGTCTTCTCTGTCAGAGTTCTTAAATGAATTTGGATTAGATGCGGTGATGCTTGTCTACTTGCTCCGAATCATACTTTTTGGCACAAACCGAATTTGTGTTTGTTAATTGTTCTTGTGTGGATTATGGAAATCGAAAACTATGTAGGATTTGTTGTGTGGACTGACATGCGTGTGCTCGACGTTAACGCCAATAAGGAGTGCAGGGGTAACTCTCCAAAATAGATGGCATTTTTTTGCGAGGAAAATAGATGACATTTATTGTATGAACCATTTATGTTTTTATTTTATGTGGATCATATAACTTTATCACCGTATCACTTTATCACTTATTTTTACCTTGCTTAAATAGTCATTTTCATATAAATTAATTGACAAAATTAGTTTGTTCTGAGCAATTTGCATATAAACTTGTCCCAAGCATTCATGGGCATTACTTTGGTATTTCTCGGGACCTACGGTTTGACAAAGACCTCTAACCAAACGACACCGCTTTTTATCATTTTGCTTCTCACAAAATTGTTTTCAACAGCACAAAACCCACAACAGCTTTTTTAAAGCCACACACCCCAACCAAACACACACCCTTAATAGAGCTGGTGGGTGGTTGAGGTGGAGTAACGGTGAGGCGCCTTTTCGGGGCTGCACAGTAGCTTGGGCCGGGACCGGGAGGCTCGTTTTGCAGAGTACAAATTATTAGTATTTTTAATATGTAACGCCCTGCACATACAACTTTTTCTTTACAATTTTTAAAATTTTTATCACATCGAAGTATTAAATGTATGAAAATACGTATGATCGAGTATAAAATATAGGTAAACAAAAACTAATTATACAGTTTAGGTCTAATTACCCATAGTAGGAATTATTTACCATAAACAAACGAAAAGTGTTACAGTTCTTTTTATTTTGCTACAGTGCCACCTTTCAGGCATCTAAACAGCCTGCCCACTGAAAAAAAAAAACGGATGATGGCTAGCGCGCACTTTTGTGCTGCCTTCTTTTCCTGCCTTGTGCGCGAGTTTTCTCCCCCGGCTTCCTGGACAAAAGCCGAGCACTGGCCAGTCCTAGGCGAGCCACCGCCGTCACCAACGACCCCCCGGCGATCGCATATCGCAAAAACAAACAGGCATCGACAGGGGGAAACTTTCCAAACAACAAGCAAATCAGGTATGCCACGATGACAAATATAGTATCTTTCTATTTATGAACATTTCATCCAGATCCGTTCATAGACAAAAGCAAACTCTAAGGGTTTTGATCACATACTAAGGAGGTCTGTTACTGAAAAAAGTAGGTCTCACATAACCAAGCAGCAATTCATATGTAAGAGTCCTACTTAAACATGGTCTGCATGACACAAACTCATACATGTTCCTCCCTTCTTGGTTCCCTCTTCATGATTCATGGCCTGATACCTGCAATGAAATAGGAAAATGCATCATCACCAATAGAAGAAAAAAAACAAAATTGAACTGCACAAAAACGAATTCAATCCTTTTACCTAAGCAAATCAAATGTTTTGCATAAACAAAAAATCAGTAATGTGGTGTATATGCAGCAACGGAAAAAACCCAGATAGCATATCTGAATTCAATTCTTTGGTAGCCTGTTCTGTCCTGATCAGAGAGTTTTAACGCTACATGCATGATATATAAACACCTTCCATGTTATAGATTTAGAAGAGTGAACTAATAATCGGTGAAAGCTATCTAGATGGTACATCTCTTTCAGTTGGTGAGCAGATGGTAGATCTGAACCACCACTAAGGAAAAAAGCGGGTCCATGTTACTGCCATCTTAGCTAACTAGGTAATAAAATACTGCAGTAGTACTAGTTTATTATGCAGCAACGCAACACAACACAAATAAATGGTTTTTGTTTGAGTGATTAAGACAACAAGCTTGAATCTTGATCAAGTGCCTGTACCTAGTACTGCCTCCTTTTTGTTTTCTACATCCTTTGACAAAAAGAACTGACCCAAAAGAATATGTTGTGGATTTTGTGTAGATAAGCAGAATAGTGATGCGATCAGGTTGGGAGGCTTTTTACCTGTGAGCCATTATAAAAGTTCACTCCAACCCTCGAGCCACTTTTTTGAAGTTGCATACCTACATGCCCAAGTTGAAGTTCGTTTTACCCTCCAACCCATTCCGTCCGCGTTACGTAGATTGTTGTTGTTGGCGTATCCTGACCTGACGCGTGAGCCGGTCGTGGCGTCCAAAATACCCTCGTGTCATAGCCTCATCCCATGCTTCTTTCTCTCTTACCCGTGGGACCGGGTTGTCGGCGCCCGGCCAAGCAACCCCGCACCGCCACGAGTCCTCGGCCGCGCCACGCGCCCGCCTCCCCGCGGCGCTCCTTGGCTGCGGCGTGACCCGGCGCTCGTCCGCCCCGGCGCGTGCCACCAACCCGGCCGCCACGCCACGCGCGCCCCGCGCCCCGCCAGCGCGCGGCTGCGCGCCTCGTCCCCGCCCCTCGCCGCGGTTGTCGAGCAAGAAAGTGCGACCACCAGGCGCCATTGCCGACTCCGCCGTCGTCGGCGCCACCACCATCCCGTCTCCACCCGTCCAAGGTAGCCCGGCAGCTTCGCTCGCTCACGCACCACCTCCTTGACTAGATAGTAGCCGCAAAAGACCCGGAGGTGAGGCCCAATTGACCTGATTTCTTCGCGCGTCGTTTCCGGCCGCCATGGCCGCCCGCAAAGGGCGGCTTGTTTGCCGCGTTTTCCTTTCACCTTTTTCGTGATTTTCCTTGCGTTTCGCGCTCGCCCTAATCGTGCTCGTCTCGCTAGGGGCGAATCGCCTTGTAGTGCCTCCGTTTGGTGAACACACGCCCGCATCGCGATGCTCCACTGCGGTGCGGCGAAGCTCTGCGGCTTTCTGGCGGCCATGGCGGGCGCCGCAGCGCGCACGCCCGGCGAGCTTGGCGGCCCTCGGGTTGCGAGAACCGCCCACATAGCTGCGAACCGCCCACATAGCACGCGACCGAAGTCCCGCCCGCCCCGCCGCTCATGGCCGCCGCGGTCGATGGCGGCTTGCCCATCGCGGCGGGCGGCCGAGGCGAGGATATGGTGGCGAGCTCGCCGCGGCGGTCCGGGCAAAACGCGGTGTGGCGCTGCGGGTCTCTGCGTGAGCGGCGCGCGCATAAACCAAGGTGGGGTAGCGAAGCCGGGCGCGCGGCGAGGCGGCGAGGGGCTTGCGTACGCCGGCGAGCTCGTGGCGGATGTGGCCGAGGGCGCAGCGGTGGTGAGAGCTTGCGGCGGCCCTGTGAGCGCGGTAGCGCCGCGAGCACGCGACGAACGGCAAGGGCGCGATGATGTTTGACGAGGCTTTACGCTTCCTTTACGATGGCGGCGTGGCGAGATGTTCGGCCGAGAGGCTCAAGTCCGACGCCGGCGCTGGCGTGGCGACACCACAAAGATCGGGCTCGCGGCCGTGGTACGTCGCTCCCGCCGTCCTACGACTTGCCACACATAGCCGCCATCGAGGAGTCCTCAACATCTCGCACAAGCATGACTGCATGAGCGTGGGAAGAGAGTCTCCATTCTTTGGTAAAATAAAAAATGAAATAAAATAAATGAGAGAAGGAATGGATGTGGGACCCACATGTCATGATGGTATATTGGACTTTTTTTCGTGGCAGTTTGACACCGTGAGTGCGAGATATGGACGGAATAGCTTGGTGGGTAAAACGAACTTCAACTTGGGCCCGTAGGTATGCAACTTTAAAAAGTGGTTTGAGGGTTGGAGTGAACTTTTTATAATGGCTCGCGCAGTAAAAGCCTCTCGGGTTGGACCAATGGGACAAGGCAAAAAAAATATAAAAAAAAAAGGGTGAAATCTAGTAAGCTAGAAATGACCATGACTGTTCCAAAATGGGTTCTCTCCTCTCCTTTTGCTGGACCAGTTGGATTTAGCATAGGTTAACCAATTAAACCGAAAAGGTTAAGAACCTCTCCGACGCGGTCATTCACGCAGGCCATAAAAGCCAACAAGTCCACAGAACACGTTTCCTTTATTTTTCTTTCTTTCTTTTCACCATTCCGTTTTCCGACGGCCACTCACTGCGCACCAACTGGCTGGGTACGTACTGCTGGCAGCGTGCGTGCGTAGTACAACCGTCCAGGCAGCATGCGTTTTCTTCGCTGAGAAAAGAGCCTCTAGCTGTCTCGACCAGAGCAGCACGGCTCTGTGCCAGGCATATATATCGTTCCGGACCCAGGAAAAACGCTACAGTATACTACTGTAGAAGAGAGCGCCGTGCTGGTGACAGCGTTTGGGTTCCGTGACATGGTGAACAGTGTACGTGTACGACCTGCCTCGTGTACCGGAACCCAAGACCTGTGCAATGCAAGCGCGTACTAGTAGCCATGGGACGGGACGACGGACGGACCCGTGCCGTGAGCCGGGCGTCAAGGCAGGCCTCTCTCGGGACTCCCTCCCATTTGTTCCGGCCTTTCCAGTGGCCGACGGGACTTGTCACGCTCCGGTGGCGGTCCAAGGCCGTTGGCAGAATTTTAGCAAAAGTAATTTTTCTAACTCCTCAGAAGACATCAGAAGACGTTTCGTGATAAATATTGGTTTCCAATTATAGACTAATCCAGGCTTAAAAAAGATTCGATGCGTCATGTGCAATATAGAACTGTGTAATTAGTTAATTTTTTACCTATATTTCTTTGTTCCGAACATATGTCTTTTGGTGTATTTAATGTGATGTGATGGAGAGAGTCACAAAAATTTGCACTTTTTGTGGCAAAAAATCTGCCAACTAAACGTGGCCCAAGTCAAGATGCTCCTGCGCTGCCCTCTGTTCGGCCTGCACTCACGCCTCACCCTCTGGCGCGCCGGATCCCTACTGCTGCCGGTAGGTTAATTGGAATCCAAAGCTTGCCCCGTAGAGTAGTCTTCGTGCGCCATCGTGTTTACTACACCCTGTATATGTATGCGATGATTACCAGACGTGGAGACCAAACCTGGCCACAAACGATGTCCTCCTCCATACGGTGCTACTGCCAGCAGTCCTCCCATCTCGCACCTCTCCGTCTCTAAATATTTGTCTCTAGATAAGCGTGTTCGTACGTTGAAAACGAAAGAAAAGGGCAGGTGACATGACGGCCAGGTGGGCGGGCCGGCACCACCCCCACCGCGTGCGCTACTAGTAAAAACCGTGGCGTGCTCCGTCCGCGGCTCTCTCCAGTCAACGAAAACAAGCACCCTCTACCTACTACCACCCACTACGTGCGGTGCCACACAATTGGGCCACGTTTAGTTGGCAGAAATTTTAACTTCTTCCCCACTTTCTCTCCATCACATCACATTAAATACACCAAAAGACATATGTTTAGAGTATTAAATGTAGATAAAAAAAAATAACTAATTACACAGTTTAGATATACATTCTTGAGGCGATTCTTTGATGAAATTCTTCCATCTGATGAGGAGGATGATATTTACCACTAACAAACGAAACGTCTTCACGGTGTCCGATGTGACATTCGGTGCTAAAATTCTGCCAGCTAAACGAGGCCTTGGTTAGGTATTTGGTTCACGTCACGTCTTACCTCAGTACTGTACGTACCATATCACACGCGTGACAGTGAACGTGGCGGGCCAGGCAGCAGGCCAGCATCATCACCACATCGTTCGTGACCACGAACGACGACTATCAGGAGGAGGTCAGTAGCTAGCGTGTGCTGCATTTCCAATTCCCTACAGCGGCAACCACATCTGCATTGCACACATCGATCCGTGCTCCACCACGTCGTCTCCAACCTACCGCACGTACACGGCGATGATGATGCACTTGCACCGACCTGGGATGGGAATCGAGCAGCAAGGGATCGATGATTGCACACAAATTAGAAAAGATAAAATTATTATATAAGTATTTGGCGTGCATGTGCACACGCTAGCTCTTATTACAAGTAATTGAAGCGCATATTGAACATGCTCATGCACGGACCTTGTCCAGGCTGGCTAGCTTCATGTGAAGCATGCAGCAGCGCATGTGGTCGACGATGTGTGCGCTCGCCTTCCCGGCACGTCGTATGGCGGGTTCAATGGAGGTGGATCTAGATGTCGTCGGCAATGACGCGCAGTCGAGCGGCACCCAGGATCATGCATGCCGGCCGGCCTTGCTAGCTTCTTCAAGGACGTATGTGCCTGCTTGGATCCAAAGTCAGGTCCCCTTCTATGGACTCCCGGGGCTACTTCATATAGGACACGTCGAAGGGCTCTCGGCTGCACGCACGAGCGCAGCCGAGGTCAGTTGCTTTTCCGAAATATCAGCGCCGCGTGCTTATCTCTTCGGGCGCTAGCTAGATTAAGCCACGTGATTATCCACTGATCTGCCAAAATATCTCCAGGCCATGTGCGCTTCACGTACGATGTCTCAAAATGGCAACGGGTACTGAAACCCGAAAGACCGGGTTTACCCGATAAAGATGCGGTATGGAATAATTTTTCTACCCGCGTGACGTTATTGGAAGGAATCTTCTACCCATCGGCACACGGTACGGTGCGGTGCGGTGTAAGCTACCCATACCAGTCTACCCGTGGGTAATAAATACCCGCATATATCACTAACAATCATAATAAATTTGGCCCATATAACACTAGAATTTGAGCCAATTCAACTAAAGTCTACATATATAACACTAGTATTGTTCTTAATTGATGTTAGATTTGCTTTTGTGCACATATATTGACATAATATTTATCAAATATTTGAATTTATAAAGCATTTCATATGTCATACTCGGGTATGTTCGAATGGGTACGGGTTACCGTCGGGTAGAATTTACCCGTGGTGCGGGTATGGAATGACTTTCCTACCCGCATGCGGATACGGGTAACCCGACGGGTAAAATTTACTCCCCTGGCGGGTGCGGGTGCGGTGGGCACTACCCGCCGGGTATTTACCCGTTGCCATCTTGAGCGATGTCTCACCAAGACCGATTTCCCAGTTAGCCTTCCTTTCATGAAGTCCATGACAAATGGACCCGACGAGGTGGATTGCTATTCAAATTTGTTTAAGGCAAACAAGATGTATATATGTTTGGCTCCCCTTGAAGGAAACAAGATGTATGTACGCATATATATGGAATGGAACTCACACGTATCTGCCGGCCGTACATACGACCATTCTAGAGTATTCTAGAACATATGTCGAAGTCGTATAGGTGTGACGACCCGACCAGCTCATGTATCATTAGGGCAGGTACATTGGTGTTGTCTCATAACTCGCCTCATATAGTGACACGTAATTTAAGACGACTTAATAAACTAGACGCATAATGGTTGTTCCTTTAAGTTGTCTCCACAAGTTTTGCGGTTCCTTAATTTATGGGGGGAGAAAAATAGGATTGTGAGGTGCATGACAACAACAACTCATACAATGGTATATAAGTTGTCTCATACTCCTAAATTTTAGCTCATGAGGCGGTTGTTTCGCGAAGCAACGACCTCATTCTCTTTTCGCTCTCTCTTTTCTCCACATCATCAAAAATCCTACGTGGCATTGCATGAGGCGAGGTATGGTGCGGTACCGACGTGTAGCAATGTACTGCCGTTATACGAGAGAAATACGAGGCACAGATCGGCGTATATACAAGCCCTACAGCCGGTTCCAAGTGTACACGGGCGCGCGTATATATAGGACTCCACTTGTTAGCTGTGGTTAGCTTTTTTGATTGTACGTCGAGGCACATATATGCATGCATATGGCCTTGTAGCACATAGAAGCCCACACCATTATTATTTGTTTCTTCCTCTGCATGACTGCATGTGTATACAGACAAACCTACGTGTGTCCATATATATTTCCTTTTTTTTTATTCTCAGCCGTACGCACAAATATATGGATTTTATTATGACAAAAATCCGTCAAACAACGAGGTTTGTGATCACATGATGTACATTAGGTAAAAAAAGAACTGAAATAAAAAGATAAAAGATGTTTTTTTATATGAAAAGAAAAATATGTCACTTAGCCCAACAAATCCAGCTAATCTGATTTGTTTAATAAAGTACACCTTTTTTTGACAAATTAATAAAGTACACCTAATTGTGAGTACGCTGCTGTATATCCAGAAAAGAAAAATGGAACAATGTAGCTCTAAAGCCCACAAAAACTGAAGCCCAACATTGAATTGAACAAAACAAACTAAGGCCCAGCAATAGAGCAACCCACATTGCAGCCGGCAGCTGCTAAACACAGATGGAGACAGCTGCAGCGGCCGGCGAATTTCTGAGCGAGGTGCTCGATATCCCACCAATAGCATCGCAGAAGGCGGCCGGCGAATTTGTCCCTGGGGTGCTGCTGCAGACGTGGCAGAAGGGAGGCATCCCGGTGGCGACGCAGTTGACGAGTTTAGCCAACTGGTTCAGCCTCACCGTGGAGGGCAGTTGCCAGGCGTACTCGCCCTGCCCCTTGTGTAGTAGGTGGAGAAGACCGGGAGCGTTCCTGCCTCGACTGAGCAGACCTTGACGGCGATGCCGTTCGGCCCCCTCGGCGAGAAGGAGAAGCCCCTCCTCAAAGCTCTCCACGATCCTCTCCACGGCCGCCGCCATTTCCTCCCTTTCCTCACCGTCCTTTCCCAGCTCTCTCTCTCTCTCGATGACGATGTGGGGTGAGACTCGTTTCGCCCGACGCCTGTTTATAGCCCGACGGCGGCTCCTGAGGGTATAGTACTAAGTTCGTACACAAAAAAGGAATACAATATTCTTCTTCTCAGCCCTCGCTCAATCGGTGACTGGACCAGGCAAGGGCGACGTGAACCCAACCCCCAGCGTGCGACAGCAGATGGAGTCTACAATACCGCGTAGGGCCGGATCGCGGGACCGTCGCAAGTTGCTTGGGAGCACGAGCCCGGACTTTGCTCTTCATTGATCTGAAGAAGACACTTGACACAGTAAACAGGGACTTGAATTGAACGGGAACGCACATGGAGTATTCCTGCCTCCAGTTTAAGAGACACTACTCCGTATTGCACATGTTATGAAATGAAAGAAATTGATAATGTGGCGTACGTGTTGTGGATCAAGCTTTGTAGCAGGAGCTAATGACTAGTGACGACCTTAATCCATGCTATATACTACTACTACTACAAGATAGAGGTCTGAAACTATCTGGTTCTAGTAAGGTCATGTTTCTGATGCTCAACTGTCGGAGCAAAACTTAGTAGCTTTTCATTTGGTCTGATATCTGTATCTCACTCTATCAAACTTTCTGTATTTGGGGGCTTCCCTCGATTCAATAAAAAAACTACTACAATACTTAGGATAGTACCAACAGGCCCACGACTCGGTGATGGTGTATCAGAGAAAAGACTATGTATTATTTCTTATTGACAATTTAAATAGAGAAAACATTAGCACCCTAGAAACTTTGCATCTCAAAAAGGCTACCCTACACAAACGCTGGCACGACGAGCGCAGCAGTGCCCGAGACTGCCTGCCCCTGTGTTGGTTGGGAAAGAAAAGAGGTGTTTAGTTGGTGAAATATTTTTGGGTTCGGCCATCAGAAGACTTTTCGTTTGTATTTGATAATTATTATCCGATTATGGATTTAACTAGGCTCAAAAGATTCGTCTCACACTTTTCAACCAAATTGTGTAATTAGTTATTTTGTTTTAACTACATTTAATGCTCTAAAAATGCGTAAAAGAGATTTGATGACGCCGGTTCCATCTTGTAGCTACTTTTTGAGTTTACTTTTTTGGGTTGCATGGCAAGTGAACACGCTCAAGGAGGCCATCATGACGGAAGAAAATCCAGCGCAAAGATTTCTCCATGCCCCTCAGAGCGCAGCTACTCTACTCTAGGGCGAGCAGTAGCAGTGCACTGTTGGTACAGTACGTGTGGGCGGCTCTACTGCGCTGCGCTGCGTTGGGAAAGAAAGACAAGAGACCAGGCAGCGCCGCGCCCAAGATTTCTCGTATCGCCGAGCGCAGCTGCTCTAGGGCTACGGTACGAGGCAGGGTGTGGACCTGGCGTGGCTGTCACAGGATTGGGGCCTTGTTTAGATTGCTAAAGTTTCTAATCTTTTTTTCTACTTTCTCTCCATCACATCACATTAAATACACCAAAAGACATATATTTAGAGTATTAAATGTAGATAAAAAAATAACTAATTACACAGTTTAGATGCACATCATGGAGGCGATTCTTTTGAGCCTGGATTACTCCATGGTAGGATGATATTTACCACTAACAAATGAAATGTCTTCTGATTAATGCGATGTGACATCCCTGTTCTAATTTTTTAGCAATCTAAACAAGGCCCGGATTGGAGAGCGAGGTGGAGGCGTGCGCTGAGTTGACCAGACATGGCGACCTGGCATGGCCGCCCCGCCCGCTGTCCGCGCGGCGCTGCAGGCGGCCTTGGGAAGGAGCGCCGAGTGCCCGCTCCCCTTTGCTCGGGCAGATGAGGATTTCAGGCATGGGCTGCTGGGTACTGTACAACGGATTTATAAGTCACCTTGCAATAGCCATTGTGTTCCCTCCGTGCTGTTGTTTTAAGTCACCTTGCAATGACCGCTATGTTCCCAAGCAGCTCGATCTGTCATGCTAGAACTCCTATCGTCGACGGGATAGTAATTAAATTATAGCCCCATTGCAACGCATGGACATTTTTGATTTTATATTATAAAAAGCATGATAATCCTAAATATTTATCAAAATATGTTAAAGCATGATAATCCTTAATATTTATAAAAACATTTATATATCTAATGATATTTATAAAGCATGATTAATCATTAATATTTATATAAAAATAATCATTAGTATTATAAACATATTTATATATCTAATGATAGTTATAAAGCATGATAATTATAAATATTTTCCTATCTATAAAAAATAGGAGCACAATTTAAAAATGCACAACAAGTGCAAAGTTAGCAGAGAAGAGAGTACACACCTACTCCCTCTTCCCAAAAAGAATAACGTTATGGGATGAGTGTTGGTCAAACCGAAAGTACATTCAACCATCCATCCAATGATACTAATTGTGTACTTTTCTCCGTTCTAAATTATAAGTTGCTTTGATTGTTTTGTTACATTCATTTTACTACGCATATAGATATAATAATATGTCTAAATATATAATAAAAAAGACAAACCGAGAAAAGTCAAAACAACTTATAATTTGGAACGAGGGAGTATTGTAAATTGTATATAATTGGTCAAAGTTGAACTTAAGTTGACTTCTTAGGAAGCGAGAATGACATCTAGTGGGACGGGAGGGAGTAGAACATAGAGAGAGAGAGAGAGCACACGTGGAAATGGATTTTATAGAGAGAGGGAGAAAGCGGATTTGCCGAGACGGATAAAGTAGGAGTATTTAAGGTTGGAAATGGAAATCAAAACAGGAGACAAAGCGATATCATATGGATTTATTGCCCACGGGGAAGAGAGGGAGAGCAAGATCCGGTCTTGCCTCCCTCCTTCCTCCCATCGCCGCCCGCACGCGCTCCCGCCCCTGGTTTTGGCTCCCCATCTCTCTCTCTTTGCCTTCCTCTACTTCTACACAAGACACCCCCCCCAGTTACAAATATCAATCTTCATCCGCACTCCCCTCTCGCCTCCTCCTGATTCAAGATTAATATCCACCCACCGTCGACCCCATCTTCCTCATCTTGCATCTTCTAGCTCGTCCTACCGCAGCAGTCGCCACTGCCAAGATTTCGTCTTGGCCTCCCGACTTGACCACGTCGGGGCCTTATGCGCTCTCGTTGTGACTACATGTCGGTGCAGTGGTCGAAGGGAGCAAGGTGGCGGCACCCGAGGGCGGTCAAGGTGATGGACCTCTCACCCACCATCGTCATCGACAAGTCTCGCACCTCCTCTAAGAAGAATTGTCATTTTGCCACAAGAAGGCATGTTCCCCCGCCAACGCCGCTTCTTCTTTTGTCTCGCCCATGCAGGAGGCTCTTCGACACCAGCAAGGGAAGTCGTTGCCAACTTCTACCCAAGCTATGTCCCACCTTTGGACGCCGCCACCCGCCTCTCGAGCCTCCTTAGTATGTATACCTATTCCAACCCGCACCTTTGCCTTACCTTTCCTACCCACATACTACAAACAACAAAGTTGTCATCTTTGTGTGAGTTGTGCAATTTGATGTTCTTTTCTTGTTTTATAAATAATCATGTGATTTAATGTTGATTTCTGGAACAACTAGTAGTGCCTCGTGTACTTACGCATCTTGTGCGATAGATGTAGAGACAAATGATGACAACATATTATCCATGGGTGGGCGCATCACAAGGATGGATGATCCACACTTTCCTTTTTTAGTTTTTCTTTGTTGGTGTCCGCGTCGCCGTCCTCGTTCCTTTTCGTTATCTCATCTCGTCTCGTGATGAGGTTGAGAGGGCTACATTTTGGTATGAATGCTTCAAAGCGCAAAGGGCCTTGGGCCCCGATACTTGATATGGTTTCACTGCTTTTTGCTGCGCATGTCGCGACAAGTTCCACATCCCATGACACTGCGCGAAGAGAGTTATATTCTAACTGACCACAACTACTATAGTTTGATGATAGTGGGAGCCTAAAGCTTGCATTTTTTTTGTTTTTCAAGTACGCCTATTTAATTAGAAATAATGTTATGGTTGTCGATGTGCGAGATAGTAGCTAGATCCAACCATGGACCATTCCCACACTTGTATGCTGAAGCTACGATTCATTAGTGGTGTGGGAGAACATGAGACAACTCCTACAATGTTGCTGCTTACTTGGCTTAACTTGCAATTCTTGACCCTTTATTTTAACATAGCATTGTTTAGGCTACGGTGTTTCTGTTTGTTATACTGATTGAACATAAAATATACTACCATTTTTCACTTACACTCTTGGTAAATTGGGCATGGTAGGGGAGCATAACTGCCATGCTATGCAATTGACTATTGCTTCATTGTTTTTCTTCTAAACCTAACTAATAGAAGTATTATACTTTCTTGACCATCATGGGATGCATTTGTCTAATTGTTATGCTTTTGGATGTAGATCAACTGAAACCACATGATGTTGGGGGTTGCGCCAAGTATGTCCTTCTTCAAGCGTGTCGATTCTAAAAGCCCCCCTCAGGTTACTTATTTGCATTTCTATGGTTCCTCCGAAGTTCTCGGTAATTTAAATTCTCCATGTCTATGTATCGCCCTTTGGTGTCCTTAACAAAAAAAAAAAAAGCCTCTTGCTCACCCGTTGAACCCTGTTCTTGGCAGTTTGGTATCTTTTGTTTACCGAAGTCGTGATTATTCCCCTTCACAACCATCCGGAATGATTGTGTTCAGCAAGATACTATTTGGTTCCATGCACCTCAAATCATATGATTGGGCTAAAAGTCTATCGAACAAGAATAATAATGCACTTCAGAATTTTGATGGTTAGTACTGATACCTTTACTTTCTCCCCCTCCCTTTTTTTTTTTTTTTTCCTTTGAGCTAACCAATTAGAGGGAAATGCTTTGCGACTTTTCTAATCAACCACTATAGTGAAAATAAAGATGTTGTTAACGCTTTTATGGTTTGTTTCTTGTCTCAACCATAGGAGCTCGTGCGGCTAAGGTAAACACAGATGCTGTTTTTGACGCTTCATCTGATACCGTAGTTCTATACCCTGAAAATGGAGGGAATTTGCATTGTTTCACGGCATTGATCCCTTGTGCCATGTTGGATGTGATGGGCCCACCCTACAACCGTTATGAGGGAAGGGATTGCCGTAGACATGCTGAATCACCGTACTCGGTTTCATGTGGTGAGTTTGTTTTTGCTACCAATCTCCTACTGTGTTTAGAATCTAGAATGTCATTCAAATCAAAGAGTATTGTTATTGCTCATTAACATGATGTGGTAGAATTTCGAAGCCGAGGAATATGTTATACGATTTCAGGTGGACATGAACGATATTCTTGGTCGAAAGAGGTTCATAGAACATTTGAGATGAAAGGTATAAAGATGGAGCCGAACTTCATCGTATAAGGCATGATGACTAGCATGGCATTGTGGCGACATCAGAAACAAATGTTGGTAGTTTGATGTAGATATCTTTAGTCTGCGAAGACAAACAATCGGGATATAAGCATAAGACTATGTTGGGTCCGATGCTTAGGCTAAGAAACTTGACATTTGTTTGGCTTTTATTTCATATGGGTTGGAACAACTTCTTGTAATCTGAATTTGACTCTCGCTTCCTTATGTTATCGAGTATCTCGATGACACAATTTGAATATGGGTGTTTTGGTTCTTGATCACTTTTTAGCATCAACTTACATTCTTAGTGTCTAGTCTTGGTGTACAATCAAATGGACGTGGATATGGGTCGAGGCTTCCAAATCGGGAGTTGTGGTGTGAGGTGATTGTGACATTTGTACTCCCACTACGAAGGTGTGAGATATGATCGAATCGGATGAAATGAATGGGGTCTTCGTTGTAGATTACCGTGGGGTCGCTTTTGTTGGCTGTACCGAACACTTGCCGTACATCTCAAAAATCCGTCTCACATAACCTAGCGGGGGTGTTTGCCTCGATGGTGTATGCAACTAATAAGCTAGTCGATGTTGTTTTGTTGTGAGAGAAAATATATTATACCTTGGATAATAAGTCGGACTAATAAATAAGAGAACAACCCCAATTATTACGTAAGTTTTGATTTGAAAAATGGTTGGCATTGCTGCACTTGAATTGATCTCTTTCACCTTGGTCTACTTGCTATATGAATTGATGGGCAAAATCAAATAAAATGAACACCTCTTGTTATGTAAGTTTTGAAAACAAGATGTATATGGCTTTTCAAATAAATGGAATCTCTCCACCGTCTTTTTGTAAGTTAGTGCTACGTAATGTCATTATTATTTTGTTCCATGGCACCTCGATTAGTGAGAATGGAACTACACTTCCTTCTTTCTTCGTAATACTAATACCATATCAACAATTTTTTTTTCTTATGTGGAACCTTATTAAGACTAAGACTACCTTTCACTCCATTGTTCATAACTATAGTGCCATGTGACCACTTGGTTGCTTATGTGTTTCATCTTGTTCCATGAGATTATTGAAAGTTTGAAACCATAAACTCATCTACAAGAGCATAGTCCCACTCTACCGCATGGCGGATGGGCTCCCCAGTTACTGGTGTGCTCACATTACACCCTCCCACCCTTCTTATGGTGGTTCCTAACCATCATTTTTGACTTTTTGCTAAACCAAGATTCATCACCATGATTGCCCAAACAAATAATGAGCGAACGTGAGAGAAAATGGTCGCTCGGGTAGACACCTAGGCCTGATGTTATTGACTTGGGCAAGCCCAGCCGCAACCTATATGTGAAGGCCCAAATCCCCTGAAAATTGTCCCCCATTAGGCAACTACACACCGAATCCATTCATCTAGCACCAGCTGTCGTTCCCTGCCGAAAACCCTACCTATCGTGTGTCTTGAGAAGGAGGGGCAAGCGGCTGGCGACGGTTGAAGCGAGCAGATCTTGAACAATGGATGACAACACAAGTGCATGTAGCCTTAGAGTAGGGATGGGTGACGACATCTCGAGAGCAGATCCACGGAGGCACGAAGCTAGAGGCTAGTAGAGCACTTAATGGAGGGATCTTGAGTAGAAAAAGCAATTAGCGTTGGATACGGTTGTGGCCATGGAAGTCCCTAGCGGTGGTGTGCGGTAAGAGCTTCGGTTGTGGGCAAATTTGGATGAGGTTGAGGTGCCATCCCAAGAACCATCATTTCATTCTATACTTTTGAGGTAACATCTTAATCTTTCACTCGAATTACTCTTGTTCATCCATATTTTTGCCACAATATGTATTATTTCAAAATGTGAATTTTGTGTGAACTGATCACATGATTTTTGGTTGAGTTGCTTGTTAAAACTCACCCTAACCTTTTTAGCTCAACCAATGACAAATACAATTAATTTGTGCAAGTCTGCTTATACAATAATAGAGTTGTTATTAACAAATCAACTAGTTAGAATCTCCCTAGTGAAAAAATGTCACATGTACCTTGGCTAACATGTCTTCACTGATACAAGGCAAATAAGCTCTAGCCATTATGAAAAACTTTAACAAGATATATAAAAAGGTAAATGATCCATCCCTACAATACATCATATATCCAAATGTGACCCACACTAGAAATTATTCCATAATACTGTATAGTAAGTTCAACATCATATTATTTTTCCAGAAGAAATAATGCTAAGAGATTACAAGGAAATGAATAACAAATTCGTGATATATATTCTTTAGTGCCTGTGTGGCTCAGGGCTTTCCCAATGCACCAGCATAGGGTGCTACCCAACCTCCATGTAGACATAAAGCGACAGTGTATTGATCATTGGGAGAAACCATGTCCTATGGTCAATGGTATAGAGAAGTCTTGCACCTCTAGGACAGCACATAAGAAATAGAAAACACATCATACCACTGTGAAATCTATTCCATTTAACTACTCTTCTTTCTCTGAGAAATGGAGTTTTTCTTGTATGTCGTGAGGAAGCACACACAAAAGTAAAACATGTTCACTGAACATAAAGCAGATTAACAAAAAATCAAAAAAAAAGCTTGTATGTGAACTTTTAGGTTTGTATACTTACTCCGCTGTCCGTTGTTAGGAATTTGATTCCAAGTTGGAAAAAGTCTGGATTCCCTCCCCCAACTATCACGAAAGTTCACTTTTCCTCCCTCAACTCGAAAACCAGACATATCACCTCCCTCAACTTTTCAAACCATGCAAATTACCTCCCTCGAGCGGTTTTGAAGGTGGATTTGCTACAGTGTCAGTGGGTTTGCTACAGTACCAGTACCTTTTCTTTTTAAAAAAAATCCTCGTTGAATCTTTGAAAAATTATAATAAATCATAGAAAAATCATAAAATAAAAATCCAATTTTGTTGGACTCCATATGATTAGATCTACACAGTGAATATATAATTTGTTATGCTTTAGTATAAAGTTTTTGCTAAAAAAGATTTTGTCTTTTTCTTTTTTATTTATTTAGTTGAATCTTTAAAAATCATAGTAAATCACAGAAAAATTATAAAATAAAAATCCAA
The DNA here is from genome assembly GCA_015847255.1 of Hyparrhenia diplandra. Classification (NCBI taxonomy): domain Eukaryota; kingdom Viridiplantae; phylum Streptophyta; class Magnoliopsida; order Poales; family Poaceae; genus Hyparrhenia; species Hyparrhenia diplandra. Next base: position 38,615 of record JADLZK010010369.1, read on the forward strand.
TTTTGTTAGACTCCACATGAGTAGATCTACACGGTGAATATATAATATGGTGTGCTTTTGTCTAACAAAATAATTATAGAAGTTGCGACTACGAATTATAAATATAAAAGAAAAAGACAAAACCTTCAAAAAACTTTGTACTTGAAGCATATCATATTATATATTCACTGTGTAGATATAATCATGTGGACTCCAATAAAATTGGATTTTTTATTTTATAATTTTTCTATAATTTACTATGTTTTTTTTAAAGATTCAATCGGAATTTTTTAAAAAAGAAAAGGCAAAGACACTGTGACTGTAGCAAACCCATTGGCACTGTAGCAAACCACGGTTACTGTAGCAATCCACCTTCAAAACCACCCAGGGAGGTAATTTGCATGGTTTGAAAAGTCAGGGACATGATATATCCCAGGTGATGTCCGATAGTTGAGTGAATCTGACTTTTTCCTTCCAAGTTTGGACGACGTTAAAAAGGGCCCGGTCCAACACAAGATAACTGGGCCTGGCTGCTGGCCTAATCTGCACCGCAGTCCTGGTCCATCCGCCGCAATAGAAAAGAGTCCAGTCCAGCTCGTCCCTCCCTCCGTGTCTTCTTCATCGCCACCACCTCCACCTCCTTCCCTCGCCTTCCAGAGCCCACTGCTCCCCGGCGGCGGCTGCGGCGGCGGAGATGAGCGTGTGGAACTACGTCGTCACGGCGCACAAGCCCACCAGCGTCAGCCACTCCTGCGTCGGCAACTTTACCAGCCCCAACCAGCTCAATCTCATTATCGCGTAAGCGCGCTAGCTAATCCCCACTCCCCACCTCCCCGTCTTCTCCCTCTCGGCGTACGATCTAACTCGGCGCTCTGCTCCCAAATGCTCAAGCTCTTGAGATTTGGCGCTTTGCGGGATCTCCTAGGGTTTTGGGACTGAGGTGGGGCGCGGCCTAGGGTTTGCCCTCAGCTGGACCACTCAGGAATGCTTGATTTATCCTATATCGTCTCGTTTGTTCCGGATTTATTTCTGTTCCGGATGATATACAGGGAAAGGAAACACGTCTAATTCGCTCCATATCCTTGTTTTTTAATCCCGGAGGGCCAATTGTTTTTTTTTGTACCACTAGTTATGCAGAACTGAGACTAGCACATCAAAACCCTACCTTGCAATTTGACATTCCCTACTAGGGTGTTCAACAGTTGAACTAATATTAAGTGAAACATAGGTTGGATTGAGTCTCTGTATGTGCAATTCATAGCTCATCAAGCGATAGACAGGAACATAAGACGTAGCCATATTCTATATACATGTTGATGCGTTTGTGGTGAATTTGCTACTTAGAATACTTGTAATGACAGAGCTAGGATTTCTTTTTTGTCCGTTGCCAGTTCAATCCTTTACTAAGGTACACATGCCTTGAATTTTCAGGAAATGTACCCGGATCGAGATCCATTTGCTTACCCCTCAGGGCCTTCAGGTTAGTCATTTATAGAACTGTTAGCGTAGTATCACTACGATCTTCTGCATAGTACCATAACAATTTTGTTTGCCTACCAGCCGATGCTTGACGTACCTATATATGGAAGAATTGCAACGATTGAGCTCTTCCGGCCTCATGTAAGCTAGTTTTCAGTTCATCCATCAGGGATACTTTATTTGTCTTTGTGAAGTATTTTTATAAATGTATTTTCTGTTTGTTTCTTATCCTCAGAATGAGACTCAGGATTTTCTTTTCATTGCTACGGAGAGGTACAAATTCTGTGTTCTGCAATGGGACACAGAAAAATCAGAGCTAATTACCAGGTTGGACACTTACTCTCCTGGCCTTTTTCCTAATAAAGCATGGATTTATGCTGCAAGTCCCACTTAATGTTGTCTTTAGGAAAGCATATTGTCATTCAGTAATATATGTTGATTGAAATTTGAAACACCGGCGTCCGTATTTTGTATGGAAACTAATGGTTTATTTGAAATATATATGTAGAGCCATGGGTGATGTTTCTGATCGCATTGGCCGCCCTACTGACAATGGACAGGTGCAGATATTTTTCAGTTTTAACCCCCTACATTTGACTCCTTAGAATAATATGAAAAATTTCCTCCAATTTGAAATTTTATCATTTTACAGGGTTTTGCGTGAATATTTTACCAGTAACACTAATGCTAATGGATGGCCTTTTCTTTATTGTGTAGATTGGAATCATCGACCCAGACTGTAGACTCATTGGTCTTCATCTGTATGATGGCTTATTTAAGGTAAACATACTGCCTGCTTGAATTCAGACTTATTCTTATTACGAAGATGTACTCTACATATCCAATGCACACCTCTTATTTCTTTTGCTATCCTTGGTTGGAAGGTTATACCATTTGACAACAAAGGGCAGCTGAAAGAAGCTTTCAATATCAGGTATGAGTGTGGCAATGTTTAATTGTTATTTATTTGAAAAATATTCATGGGATCTGGAAATTGATGTGGTAGTAACAATAAATATCGGAGCATGTGTGCACACTCAGTATTTCTGTCAATGGGTGGATATTTTTTGGCACCCTTTGCCAGGTTAGTTAGAGATAACCATAATGTGCATGTCACTTAATCTCGATTAGATTTCCCCATTCTTCTATTCATTAACATAGAATTCATGTGGTTATCAATGTTATCAAGTTGTCTGGTCAATCTTAGTCGTGATAGGACTAGACGCGCGATTAGTCGTCAACCAGGGGACTAATTGGCCCTGGTCGGTCCTAGTCGCCCCTATATAAATTAGGACTAATGCACCAAATATATACGAATATATACTCTATGTTCTAGAGTACAAATCAAGCATGAAGATAACTCTAGGGTGGTGGTTGCATGTAGGTTTGCAAATTGTGCTGAAAAACATGAGCCCAAGTGGCTTAAGCCATCCCAGATGCAGCCCATGTCGCCTAAGCTGCCCAACAATTCCATTCTTTTTCTGGTCGCCCACCCCGTCATCGACTAATTGTGATTAGTTGATGACTATTTGGACGACCAGAAAACTAATTGTCCTAATTGAGTCATAGCCCCTAGTAATTGGAGACTTGATAAACTTTATTAGAGTCTTCGCTTGGTTGTCAATCAATTGAAGCCAGTAGCTTCTCATGGCATCTCAAGAGCATACTAATGTGCTAGCATTTATCTCATGCTATACACTAAATTATACAATATCACCTTCTTCTCATTTGGGAAGTTCATCACAAACTTTGATATATTAGTATTATTGTCTATTGGTTAATGTTATGTTATCCAGACTATCTTACAGTTAACATTTTCTTCTGTTAGACTGGAAGAACTTCAAGTACTGGACATCAAATTTCTACATGGTTGTGTTAAACCTACTATTGTTGTCCTCTACCAGGTTTGTTTAAACTTCTTTATGACCTCTCCCTTGCTAGAAACTATAGAGTTTGAGCAGGTGAACTGCATTTTGCTATGATTTGTGATAGTTGATTTTGTTTATACGATCTGCATCTTCTGTGTACTTCAGGATAATAAGGATGTGAGGCATGTTAAGACTTATGAAGTTGCACTGAAGGACAAAGATTTTGTTGAGGGTCCTTGGTCCCAAAATAATGTAGACAACGGTGCTGGTTTGTTAATACGGTACCAGCTCCACTTGGTGGTGTGATAATAATTGGCGAGGAGCAAATAGTTTACTGCAATGCCAATTCTACATTTAAAGCGATACCAATAAAACAGGTAATCCCCTGCCTACAACTCTTTATTTTTCTTTGTGGTGCCAACTTCATGTTTGTAGGTATCGTGTCTTCATTCTAATTCTTTTGTACTTGATTTTTGATTTCTTGGCAGTCCATCATTAGAGCTTATGGACGGGTTGACCCAGATGGTTCTCGATATTTACTCGGTGATAATACTGGAATTCTGCATTTACTTGTACTTACCCATGAACGAGAAAGGTAATAGCTTGTGCATTATTTTGAAACAGAAAGGCTCTTGCTAATGATTATTCTGTGTCACCTTTTGTCATTTTAGGGTTACTGGTTTGAAAATTGAGTACCTGGGAGAGACTTCCATTGCATCATCAATTTCATATCTCGATAATGGCGTTGTTTATGTTGGTTCACGGTTTGGCGATTCACAGGTAGGTCAAAATGCTTTTTTGTCCTTCCCTTTCTCCATGTTAGATGTAAAAAGAAAAATTCATGCTGTCCTTTATATTGTTCTTTGAACATGTCTCAAACATTATATTTTTCTAACAGCTGGTGAAGCTGAACCTTCAAGCTGATGCAAGCGGTTCATTTGTTGAAATTCTCGAACGATATGTTAATCTTGGACCGATTGTGGACTTCTGTGTGGTTGACCTTGATAGGCAGGGTCAAGGTCAGGTGGTCACTTGTTCTGGGGCGTTTAAAGATGGTTCCCTTCGGGTGGTTCGGAATGGTATAGGGATTAATGAGCAGGTATTTATGGTAGTTTATTTTTGTCAACTTTTTTATGTGGATAAGTCTTGAGTTGTTTTTTTCACCTCCTGCTTGATTAGGCATCAGTAGAACTCCAAGGCATCAAGGGATTGTGGTCATTGAAATCTTCTTTCAATGACCCATATGACATGTACCTTGTCGTGAGCTTTATAAGTGAGACACGATTCTTGGCAATGAACATGGAAGATGAACTAGAAGAGACTGAGATAGAGGGGTTTGATGCACAAACCCAGACCCTGTTTTGTCAAAATGCGAGCAATGATCTTCTTATACAGGTGCCTATTGTAATAACCATTGTCATTTTTTTCTTGCAAGCAGGTTAGCAAAATATTATTCTCTGTCCAGTGTCCACTGATGTAGTAAGGGAAAAAGTCTTGGAAAGTAGATTTTAGCCATTTCTCTTACAAAGTTACAATATATTATCAGCTGCTACAAAATCAACACCATCTTAAAAGTAATTTGAAAAAAGGTATACTGACGCAGCTTTATGCTAAACATGCATTTAATTTGACTAGTTGTTCCCCCCTTTTGTGCATTTTGAATTCTGCCTATTCAATTCAAAATGCCTTATTTTAGTGGATGTGAAAAATGTAGTAGTGGATATTTGAAGAATGCTCTTTTTTTTATGGTTGATAGATTAGTTTCCTGCCAGTCATTTTCCATCATCTTAGCAATTATGTGATATGGATTATTTTAATCCACTATCAATGTTTGACCTGTTGTTTTGAATGGCAGGTTACTGCTAATTCTGTTCGGTTAGTCAGTTGCACCTCCCGGGAGCTAGTGGATCAATGGCATGCACCAGCAGGATTCTCAGTCAATGTTGCTTCAGCTAATGCCAGCCAGGTGCTTTTCCTTTCAAACTGCTTCCTGTCTTTATAAATTTTGGTGGGGAGCATCCCACATTTCAATGAGACAACCATTTACTCTTTTTTCTTGAAACCTAAAACTTTCCTGTCATTTGAATTATATTCCCCTGTTATCTTTCCCTAGTTGGTAACAAGCAGTTAGCTGGTTATCAAATATGATCTGATCATTAGATGTGTAGTAATACAAACTCTGGGGAGTGCTTGGCTGCTATATTGCCACTGTGTCCTTGAGTCTGAGGGCCAGTATTTGGTTGCTAACTTGTTATGCTGATACTCACAGGAACCTTTGTTGAATTAACCAAGAAACTTCTCATTATGTCTGAGGGCCATTATTTGGTTGCTAACTTGTTATGCCGATACTCACAGGAACCTTTATTGAATTAATGAAGAGCTTCTCATTATGTCTCAAGAAATTATGCTCAATTAATTGCTATGTCCAAACTGGAAACTAATTCGTAATGGAAATTGGCAGGCTGGTTTGTAACTTTGTGTATTTATTACAATCCAGAATTACATTGTCACTTCTATGATTTTACCTATTGGTGTGATTTTGTGCAGACATCTTTTACCGTCAACCATTAGTCCAGACATTTTTTTCTTGAATCTCATGATTGGATGCCAATGCTACTTATTTTCTCATACTATTTTTTAATTCCTCATGTGTTGCAGGTTCTGTTGGCAACCGGTGGTGGCCATCTTGTTTACCTGGAAATTAGGGATGATAAACTTGTTGAAGTGAAGCATGCACAGCTAGAACATGAGATTTCTTGTCTTGATTTGAACCCAATTGGGGAGAATCCACAGTATAGTTCCCTAGCTGCTGTTGGAATGTGGACAGATATAAGTGTTAGAATATTTTCACTTCCAGACCTTGAATTAATAAGGAAGGAGAATTTGGGTGGAGAAATTGTTCCTCGATCTGTTCTGCTGTGCACCTTGGAGGGGGTATGCTCTTGAACTCGCTTCTCTAAGTTCCATCGAAACCAAGAAGGTTATTTCAAGTAACATATACATGTTCTTTTTTCTTTTCAGGTTTCATATTTGCTTTGTGCTCTTGGGGATGGTAATCTGTTCAGTTTTCTGCTGAATGCAAGTACAGGTGAACTGACTGATAGAAAGAAGGTTACCCTTGGGACCCAACCAATTAGCCTTCGTACCTTCTCATCAAAGGGTACTACCCATGTGTTTGCTTCGTCAGATAGACCAACTGTCATCTATAGCAGCAACAAGAAGCTTCTCTATAGCAATGTTAATTTGAAAGAGGTCAACCATATGTGCCCTTTCAATACGGCTGCTTTTCCAGACAGGTTTGTTCCCTCTCTAGATTTTGTGCAATGGAATTACTTAATCTTTGAGTTAAGAATATCCTGTATATACTTGGGAATTGGGATCATAAATCATTTGGCCGAAATGCTGTCGCATGCCATTTAGCATGACCATATCTGATCTTTGTGCAGTTCATGTATTTTGTGGTACATTAAAAAGTTGTTGATTAAGATTTTATGTACTAGCAGTAGGCAGTAGCAACTTTTTTTTTAATAAGCTTTCATAATCTGATGAAACTTGCCTTACTAAAAATAATACGACGACCCCAACGAAGCCTTTTTAGTCTCAAGATAATGGTGTTGGTAGTTTACTCTGTTATGTGACCTCCTTTTAATTCTTATGTACTTATAATCTTATCATTAACAATCAAATTAGGGAAAAGAAATGTTTTTTAGTCTGCTACTCCCTCCCAACCTTTAGATACATTGTTTTTACTTTGCATCTTGACATATTGCATTTCTATGTAATTTCTTTTGAGTCTGTTATGTGATCTCTTTTTAATTCCTATGTACTTATAATCTTATCATTAACAGTCAAATTTGGGGAAATAAATGCTTTATAGTCTGCTACTCCCTCCCATCCTTTAGATACATTGTTTTTACTATGCATCTTAACATAGTGTATTTCTATGTTCATAGGAAAATCTATGTATCTAGAAATCCCAAAACGTCTTGTAATTTGCAATGTGGAGGGAGTATTTGTCTTCTGATGTCATTGTTTGATTTTTTTGATTGTTGCTAGTTGCATTCTACTTGATGCTCTGACTCTGTGTCAGTGTGTCACTGTTCCAGTCTTTGTGGAGTTATGATTTGAAAATAGTACCACTGTCTTAAGTTTGCTCTAGTTCACCCCTTCTGTTCCCAATGTCACAGTCTTGCAATTGCTAAAGAGGGCGAACTTTCAATTGGAACTATTGATGATATCCAGAAGCTTCATATCCGCACAATCCCCCTTAATGAACAAGCACGTCGCATTTGTCACCAGGAGCAATCAAGGACATTAGCATTTTGCAGTTTCAAGTACAACCAGAGTGTGGAGGAAAGTGAGACTCATTTAATACGTCTGCTTGATCATCAGACTTTTGAGTCCCTGTGTGTTTATCCTCTAGATCAATATGAATGTGGTTGCTCCATCATTAGCTGTTCGTTTGCGGATGATAATAATGTTTATTACTGTGTGGGAACTGCATATGTTATACCTGAAGAAAATGAACCAACAAAGGTAATATATCTGAACACTTGATGTTTTACAAATACTAGTTAACTTACTTTCTCTGTGAACCTTGTCTATTTCTCATGCACATAATGCTTATGTATCGGCACATCTTGTAGGGTCGAATCCTTGTATTTGCAGTTGAAGATGGAAGTTTGCAATTAATTGTGGAGAAAGAAACCAAAGGAGCAGTTTATTCGCTGAATGCATTCAATGGGAAATTGTTGGCTGCTATCAACCAGAAGATTCAATTATACAAGTGGATGTCACGAGGATGGCTCGCATGAGCTGCAATCTGAGTGTGGCCACCATGGGCACATACTTGCCTTGTATACTCAAACACGTGGTGATTTCATTGTGGTTGGCGACCTGATGAAATCAATATCCTTGCTGGTGTATAAGGTGGGTCTTTTTAACTGTTTGCTTGACTCACATTCCATTATTTTTTTTTTTTTTTTGGTGTCAGTATCTTTGTTGGGCTGATTAATGTTTTTACTTTTGGGCAGCATGAGGAAAGCGCAATTGAAGAGCGCTAGGGATTATAATGCAAACTGGATGACTGCTGTTGAGATGCTTGATGATGAAGTCTATATTGGGGCAGAGAATGGCTACAACCTCTTCACTGTGCGCAAGAACAGCGATGCAGCCACAGATGATGAAAGGGCCAGGCTTGAGGTGGTGGGGAGTACCATCTTGGGAGTTTGTGAACAGATTCCGCCATGGTTCACTTGTGATGCGGCTTCCGGATTCAGAGATAGGGCAGATCCCTACAGTCATCTTTGGCACAATAAACGGGTAATTGGCATTATCGCCTCCCTCCCGCATGACCAATACGCCTTCCTGGAGAAGCTCCAGTCGACTCTTGTGAAGTATATAAAGGGCGTGGGAAACCTGAGCCATGAGCAATGGCGGTCGTTCCATAACGACAAGAAGACGGCGGAGGCTCGGAACTTCCTTGACGGTGACCTGATCGAGTCGTTCCTTGACCTTAGCCGGAGCAAGATGGAGGAGGTGTCCAAGGCGGTGGGCGTCCCCGTGGAGGAGCTGTCCAAGAGGGTGGAAGAGCTGACGAGGCTTCACTAGTAGATGGATATTATGTAGATGCTTTTTGCTTGTAAGCCTGTAACTTGTCGCATGTACATCCTCCTATCTTTAACATGTGTTATGTGCTGTAGCAGTGTCGCAGTCGCATGTATCAGTTCCCTGAGCTGCCTCCGCAGTTGCCGCGGGTCGCGCGAGCAAATTGTTCGCCCGTGGCTGTAGCCTATGCCTGTCCTGCTTTGTTGGTTGACCCGAATATTTTTTGAGCTGCCAGTTTGTTGAGATTTTTATTTATTTATTTATTTAAGCTGATGAGTGGACAGATTAGTGGTGAATCTGTGATGGGAGCAGATAAGGTACTAGTTTACAGGGATGACTGAATGAGACGGCAGTTGAGAGCTGTCTTGTCTTGTTTCTGGTAGGAAGATAGTGGTGGTGGTCCAGACCAGCTAGGCCCAATCCAGTCAGTTAAGGCCAACCTGGTCCATCTAGCTCCAGCAAGCAACAGCCCAGGCCCAGCCCTTTGATTTGAACCTGCCGCTGCGAGCACACCCCGTTTGGGGGGCAGCACTGCGCTAATGCGAACGACAGCCACCACCGCCACCACCACCAGATCGTGTGCTGTGCCTGTGCGTGCATCTGAGCTCGCGTCGCGGGCTCTTCCTCCTTCCCCTCTCGGTGTCTCTCTCTCACGGTCCCCTCGCCCGCTTTCTCCCTCCCGCACGGGCACGGGCACGGGCACCCACGCATCGCCATCTCGCTGTCCGCTCCACCGCCGCCGGAACCTCTGCCACCCAACGCGCGCCCCACCCCGCCGATCGCGGGCGGCTCGGACTCCGCCGCCGCTTCGCCCTGCCCGCCCCAGGCGCCCAAACCCTAGATCTGGTACAGGATCCGCCGCCATGTTCTGGCGCATGACCGGCCTCTCCGCGGCCTCGCCCGTGAGTACACTCCTCTCTAGCCTCCTGTGCTGTGCCTCTCGCTCTTCCATTCTGCTGGGAACGAGGGTGGATCAACGCGCGCTGCTCTGCTCTAGAGAGGCACACATTTCGTTTGTGCTTTCTGTCTTCCGTAATAATAGATAGATTCCACTTACTTTTATGGCATTATTTATTTATTAAACAAACATGCATTCCGAAAAAAAAAGTTGGAGAAAACCTTGGTCAACAAATGTCATCATCATCAGCGGTTCCGTTGGTTTCTCTTTTGCCTTGTTACCGCCGACCAGCTGAATACTCCGACGGGGTGGATGTTGGAACAGCTTCCCTGTTCAGGGTTTGTTCTGTGACAACCATTACGTTCCTGCTACAAGCACACGCTCTGCATATAATCCTAGCTGGAGCTAGTCTGAGGAGATTCCATTGGCAACCATTTCCGGTTCATAAATAATAAATAGGCTTTCTCTGCACACTGTTACTGTCTCAGTTGGAACCTATTTTCTGTTTCTGTCCCATCACTATTTATGGGACTTCCTGTACCTGTGTCGGAAATTAACTTCATGTCAAGTATGTTTACTGTTTATTTATGGGAGATGCTATATTTCAGTTGCCTGAAAAAAACCTGTTTCAGGCGACCGCCGTCCGATTTTCATCTAGCGGCCAGATCGGAGTTCCGGCACTGTTCATCTTCCTCCTTTCACCGGTACTATTCATCTTCTTCCTCTCGCCGCCCTCTGTTTCCGCGCTCCCCCGCCACCAGCCACCACCCCGCCGCGGGCGCTAGGGTTCGCCGAAGCTCCGGCGAGCCCTAGTGCCCGCGGCAGCCACCCTCTTCCACCACAGAGAAGACAGATCGATCTATAGGAAGAACTACTCACGAGGGGGGGGAGGGAGGGAGGGGGGGAGGGAGGAGGAGGAGGAGGAGGAGATGCTCGCCGGAGGGGGAGGGATAGGGTGGAGGAGCCCGGGGGGGAGGAAGACGACGGTGGGGGATTTCGCGGTCGCCTGAAATCAGCCCTGGATTTCAGGCGACACACGGATAGGAAATGTGTTTATTTATTTATTTCTTCCCCCTTGTAAAGAGTCATACATCTTTATTCTGGTCAGGTAGCACTCTTTGTGGAAAGTTTCACTAGTACTAGTGGCCCCTGTGGTAGTTTCTTCATCAGGTTATCACTAGATGTGTTCTTTTTGTTCATTCTACTCATTTTATAGTAATATTAACTAACTGCCTAGTGGATTGAGCATGTTTATTGGTGTCTTATTTATTTACTATGATTTTTTTGGTTACCATCTCAAGGCTGTTGTGAAAATGTACTAGCATACTCTGGGACATCCCCATCCCACATGCCTAACTTTCCTTTTCTGTTGGTCAGGTGGATACAATTCTGGACAAGGAGAACTTTACGTTGGAAGAGCTTCTTGACGAGGATGAAATCATCCAGGAGTGCAAAGCGCTGAATACTCGACTCATAAATTTGTAAGACCATTACCTGTTTCAAGCTACTACAGTTTTCAGCATGTCTATCACTATGAATTTTGCATGTATTGCTTCTTTACAGGCAAATGAATCCATCTATGATTATGAACGAATAAGATAGCAAAAACCATACTTTACTTGCCACACGCATCCATAGCAATGAATGCTGAATGCTGAATGCTGAATTGGTCCCTTGAGTTTCTAGCAGAACAGCTAAACACATTCTCCTTTTCCCATTTTGTGAGATTTTGCGTATTAGTCAGCTTAATGATCATTTATTAAATTTGCCTCATTTTCTCATCAAGTTCAGTTGTGTTAACTGCTGCTAGATGAGATCTTTTTTCTCTGTGGTGAAACTATGTGTTTATTTATGTTGAAATCTGTCTTTCTTAGCTATATAAGTGTTCATTCCTGAAAAGTGCAGTACTTCCTCCATCCCAAATTATAAGACATTTTGGCATTTCGAGTCTTCGAGATTCATAGTTTTTCCTCCATTCCAAATTATAAGTCATTTTGGCATTTCTAAATAGATTGCTTTATCTATGTATCTAGACATAGTGTATATATCTAAGTGCATAGAAATTTAGAAAAGCGATGTATCTAAAAAAGCCATTGTTTATAACTTTATATCTAAGTGCATAGCAAAGTTGATGTATCGAAAAAAGCCAAAACGTCTTATAATTTGTAATGGAGGGAGTATTATTTATCTAGACTAGACATCATATATCTAGGTGTGTAGTAAAAGCTATGAATCTAGAAAAGTCAAAACATCTTATAATTTGGAATGCAGGGAGTTGTTTTATATGTTATAGTATATAGAAATTAGTGTGAACATACCACGTAGCTTTCAACTTCACTCCACCTTATTGTAGGTTTGTTTGCCTGCCTAAAATGTTTGAATCCTGTATCTAGCTTGCGAGATAAGGCCCAAGTGCAGCAGTTACTTCGTTACATTGTGGAAGAAGTTCCAGAGGATTCAGAGAAGAAACAATCTTTCAAGTATGCTATGTATATTTGTTGTTCATTGCCATGCCATATACTAAACTAGTTTGCTGATTAGCCTTGTCAAACTTCACTTGTCTACCTCTTGCAGGTTTCCATTTATCGCTTGTGAGATTTTTACTTGTGAAATTGACATTATTTTGAGAACCTTGGTGGAGGATGTTGAGGTAAATATATTCACTTGCTAGCACATTTCTTTTGGAACATGTTAGTCCACAAGTTTATGAACTTCGTTCTGTCTAACAATCTCCTTCCTTCTGTTACAGTTAATGGATTTACTTTTCTCATTTGTAAAACCTGACCATCTGCATAGCACCTTGTTAGCTGGTTACTTCAGTAAGGTACCCCCACCTTGTCTCCTTTTATTCCTGACCTCTTAATCATGGATAAACTTGTGTTCAAGACCTCTGCATGCACTTTTATTTCTAACTTCCACATGGTGCTTCACAATTCCCTTCTCTTGTTGCTGTTGCATTATGATGAATTATGGAGCTCAGCCAGGTTATTTATCTTTTAGGTCGTTATATGTTTGATGCTACGGAAGACTGCTCCTCTTATGAACTATGTTCAGGTATTGCTGATCTGTTCTGTAAAATGTAGATTGTTGCTACTATGCCTTTTTTTTTCAATGTGTTGATAGGTAACCTCGAGCTTGACCTGCTCTGCCTGTTTTGAATGCACATTCATGTTCTGTTTTACCAACCAAAGATTGCTGATTTGATTGTTTGCCCATGCCAGTGAACTTATTCATGTAAGTCTTGTTGTGCTTACCTGCTTCTCCTTTGCTGTGTATTTTGTTGTCTTGCTCTTGCAGATTGACTGGAATCCATGATATATTCTGTTGCTGATTTTATATGGGTGCATAGAATATGATATGGTCTATTCATATTGGAATCCTTTATTTTCTTTGCAGTTGTAATATCTCAGTTGTGCTCATTGCCCTGACTGTCTTTGGATACTATACATGCTAGAAAAATGGTGTCATTTGTGTACATTCCAATTTATGTTTGCTTGTCTTTTTTCTTTTTGCCTTGTTTGTAGGAGCATCCAGATATTGTTGTCCAGCTTGTCGATCTCATTGGTATTACATCAATAATGGAGGTAAGTAGCTATTAAACTCATAACCCGTCTAGTTTGGTTAGTGACTTTAGTTGGTGTTGTTTATCAAATTGATTGTAAAACAGGTGCTGATGAGATTGATTGGCGCTGATGAAACCATATACTTGAATTTCTTGGATACATTGCATTGGTTAGAGAATACAGATGTACTGGGAATGATTGTGGATAAATTTAGCTCATCAGTAAGTACACTTGATCACTCAATAAAATAGTGCTATGCAACATATGTTTGGCACTAAACCACATTATTATTAAGCTGTACTTGTAGTGGTTATGGAGGATATTGGTTTGCTGTCTCAGTAGAGTTTTATGTTTTTTTGGGAATATATTGCTAGTAAAGAGCTCATATATCTATGTTGCCTGGACCAAACAGGACTCTCCTGAAGTGCATGCAAATGCTGCTGAAATCCTTTCTGCGGTAACTCGTTGCGCCCCTCCTGCTCTTGCTGAAAAAATATGCAGCCCAAGGTGTGTACTTTTCATTTAGTTTTTGCGTGATCAGAAAATGCAAGTATTGTACATCATATCCCTTCCTTTGTCATCGATTATTATGTTCATATTTCTTTCCTTGTTCCTGGTATCAGTTTTGTTGGTAGGTTGTTTCGTCATGCTCTTGAAGAGTCAAGACCAAAATCTGTTCTGGTTCATTCATTGTCAGTGTGTATATCTTTGTTGGACCCCAAAAGACTAGCATCAGCCTCTTACCAAGCATTTAGAAGCAACTTAACTCACGGTACGCTGGTCACAGCCAGTCCAGAAACAGTTGATGGTATGCTGGAGAGTTTAGGTGAGTGCTCTATGATTGATTCTTTCTACTTACTACTTTTATTGTTTTATGTGCTTTTCATTTGTTACACCCCTGCTTTCTGTCACACACATTCTCCTTGTCATGGGCACACCTGGCATGTTTAATCAAAATATGAAATACTTGATTGCCTTTCCGAGAACTTACCAGTATACCTGTAATCACGTCTTAGGTGACTTGCTGAAGTTACTGGACATTACTTCTTCTGACAATGTTTTGCCTACAACTTATGGATGTTTTGCGTCCGCCTCTTGGAAAACACCGTTTGAAGGTACACTCAAATGCTGTGGATCTCTTATTTTTTTAGTTTGAGCATTATGATTAGTTTTCTTTTGCTCAAGACATTTTTTCCACAATAAATTATCCTTAATCTTCAAGTTATTTGATGGAAGCATTAATGCTACCTAGGGCTTTTTATATTTTACTGTTATTTAATACCGTGCATGAGGTCATATGATGGGGTAATTTTTGAGTAAGATATGCTTTCAATCTGAGTTTGATGGCCTCAACTGCTGTCCACCTTGCATAACTCGAGCCCTTTCCTGTTTATTTTTGTTTTAACAAATTATTATACTTCTGTTTCTTTCAGATTATAGAGTTCATCTCTGTCTTGCTAACAATTGGTAGCGAAATTGCTGAGAAGGAGCTAATAAGCCAATCAGTGATAAAGCATTGCATCGATTTGTTTTTTTTTTTCTGTAAGTGGGCTATTGTGTTTTATTCCTTAACAGTCACTGTTAAAGGAAAATACTCATACATTGGCCGGTGCTGCAGGTACCCTTATAATAACTTTTGCATCATCATGTTGAGAACATTATTGTTTCTTGCCTTGAGGTTAAAAGAAATCAATTGACTGACCATATCCTTAATGACTGCGGCCTTGTCAGTAAAGTCCTTGCTGCTGAAAAAGTCCATCTCTGCCAGTGGAGTCTAATGGGGTAAATCTATTTCTGGATACTTGTTTTTTTCTTCTTCTTCTTTTTTTGCTGGGCTCTGTTGCCAGTATTTTTATTATGCCTTGTGTTTGTAGCCAACGTTAGCATCAGAAGGGAAAGAACCTTCAAGAATTGGGAATATTGGACACATAACTCGAATAGCAAATAAGCTCATTCAATTGGGAAATAGTAACAGTATGATCCTGAGTCACTTGCAGGTATTTCCAATTTCCGTTTCATCTTTGGCCAACAATTTGGAACTGTTGTATCATGTACTCATTTACATGTATAAACTTGTGTTTATAGGAGAACAACGAGTGGGCTCTATGGCAAACAGATGTCCTGATCAAAGCTTAATGAGGTGGAGAACGTTTACCACTGGGCATGTGGGTACGTTCTTTTCCCATCCTTGCCTTTCTGATTATTGTGTACACTGCTGAAACACTGGTGATTTATCTGTGGTAAATTTGTATTTTTTTCTTCCTGACTGTTGGCTAATGTGCTGCAGGCGTCCAACTTCTCTGCATGATCGTGGGAGGGATAGTGATGATGATGACTTCGAGACAGAGACTATGATGTGGCAGCGCTTGCTAATAATCTGAGCCAGGCATTTCGATATGGGATATACAGCAATGATGACATTGAAGAGGTGATTTTCGTCAGTATTTTTGACAGGATTTTCCTGAGTTTTGAACATCATGTGTTTTAGTAGCATGCTAATTCTGTAAACTAGTATTAAGAAAAAAAAAAGTGTGTTGAATTCCTGAATCTGTCATAAGCTCATAATATCTTCACTGGTGCTATTTACAACTAAACATTTCAGCCATGTGATTTTATGTAAAATAAAATCTTGGGATTCTCCCAGATAACTGTAATATACTAATATTACCTTCATTGCTGATATTATGCTGCTATTTATGTATAACATATTTCATGTTTGATTATTGTAGGCACACGGATCCCACGAACGAGATGATGAGGTATGCTTACAGTACTATACTTTTGCTATGATAACTTAAAACATATTGTATTGTATCATGTTATGATGTGCATGGATTATTGGTGAGTTGATTCCTGTGCATGTATTTCAGGATGTCTACTTCGATGATGAGTCTGCTGAAGTAGTAATATCTTCATTGCGTCTGGGGGATGATCAGGACAGGTAATTAATGTTTTTCAGTGACCTAAACTGTTCTTAGTACAATTAAGATGGCTTATAGAGTATGCATTCTGCAGCGGCTCCCTCTTCACAAATTCAAACTGGTTCACGTTTGATGGTGATAAAGGAATCAATGACCGCCTAGCTGCCTCTGTTCCTTCATCATCCCCAATTCTGAAGAGATTTCCTTGAACACGGACGAAACTGATGAAGTGCTAACTGGTGAAACCACTGGCACTGATTCACTGCTGGAAAGTGCATCTCTTGAAAATGGTTCTGTCGAAGAGGCCAAGGAACTAGCAGCAGTTGCCAACGACAATGGTGCTACAGTGGATGGTGAGAAAATTTTGTGTACAGAAGAGGACAGTACATCCCATAAGGCTGAAGCCTCTGAGCGGTCTGAGGATGTTCAAGATGACCAGACTGGAGGTGCAGCTGAAGCATCAAGCACAGAGAGAGCAGCGAATGAACCTGGCAGTTCTTCTGAGGCTGACAATGCCTTCCCTGAATCCGGTGACACTGACTGTCGGTCTGCCAACCCATCCGAGCCTAATGAGATTGCCCGTGAATCAGGATCACCTGGGGAGGTTGATGATGAAAAGAAATCTGAGATTGCCACAGCAAATGAATGAAGTACGTGGGGCAGAAACGGTACCACAAACCAAGCGGAATCATCGATCAGTTTCTTTTGCTGGTGAGCAATGCCACTGTTTTGCATCGCACGGACTGCCATTCAGAAGCAGGGGCGTCCTCAATTTTGACTGCGCTGCTTTGCTATGAGAAGTTGATTGTTACTGCTTGGATTAGCATACTCGTGCAGCTGGGCACGCTCTGTTATGATATCAGCTCATCACCATCCCACATGAACTTATTACGCCGTATTAGCTGGTGGTTGATGCACGGGGCCTTTAATTCATTTGGTGGTTTTCTGATTTTGGCTCAGGGGGGGTTTATTTTCTTTTGCTAGGGTTACTCGAACTGTAATATCTGCAGCGAGTTTTTTCCCTCAATTCTTATATTATTGTTCCTTTCTGATTAGCTGCCTCTGTAATTGTTATTTGTTAAAGTGCAAAATCTGCCTCTGATAAAATACCCATTGAGTTTTTCCAACATTGTTGGAATATTGTGAAAAGTGATATTATTCAGTTGTTTCATGAGTTTTATGATCACAGAACTGATATTAGTAAGTTGAACTATGGCATAATCACCCTTTTGCCAAAAGTAATTGAATGCAACAAAGATCCAGCACTATAGACCCATTTGTTTGTTGAATTGTCTATACAAATTGTTTACTAAGACCCTTACTACAAGGCTAGAGGCTGTTGTTGACGAGCTTATTCATAATACACAGACTGCTTTTATGAAAAACAGGAACATCACATCTGGAATAAAGTAAATGTGAAAAAGTCTAAATAACCCCTCACATATGATAAGTTCTCTACTTACCTCCCTCAACTATAGAACCATCTATTTAACACCTTAAAGTTTAGCATACCGGTTAAAATGCCCCCTGCGGTGGCTTGGCAAGTTGGCAGCCCGGTTTGGGCCAGGTGGACAACCAGCTTGGCTATATTGGACACGGTGGCCCTTGGGCCCGATAGTCAGGTGGCTTCAGCGCATAGCAAATGAACACGTCCGTTCCTTCCGTGCGGCGTCCCGACGGCCGACTCTTCAGTCTTCACTCATGCGCGTGCGCACCAACAGCCGCGGCGGGCTAGTGGCGCAAGGCGCAGCACTGGACGGCGAGGCTGTGCCGGACCTCCACGGCTCCACCCCGCCGAGCGCCGCTGTCCTGCGGGTGCGCTGGCAGGTCAGTGGCGGCGTCGGCCAGCATCTTGGCTCCCCGTGGCCGCGTGAGCCACGCAACGAGGCTGCCAAGCAGGTGACTCTGTGTTGCCTGATTGGGTGATTGCCAACACTGTTCCTTGCAGTCGCCCATTGCTATAGAAGTTTTTACCGGTTGAGGCTTGGTATTAGTCCTGACGGCGAACAGCCTGCGCCACCGGATGACGGGATCCTAGGAGCGCGTTAAGGAAATCGCCCTCGAGCACTCGCTCAACTCTGGCAGCTTGATCCCGTGGGCACCCAGCCTCCAGATCGCTCGTCCCGCGACGCTGACAAGCAGAGCGCTCCCGTGAATATTGGCGGGTCCAACAGCGGGAGCGCAGAGCGATAGGGAGGGACATGGCGGCCATGGCGGCGAACGCAAGCGCTGAAGAGAAGAACAAAAGAAGAAGAAGAAAAAGACCAGTGCCCTGTGCCCGGCTGTCCTGTGTGCTCTGTCTTTCGCCTCTCGGCATCCCCAAACTCGCCTGGCATCCAAGCTCCTCTGCTGCTTCAAGGTGAAAGTGGCAGCGTACGGCGGGTAGTGCGGGCGAGGCGTGCAGGAGGCATGGTCTGGTCTTATTGTGTTGCTGCCACTGCCGACCCATGCCCGCACAGGCGCCGCGCAGGGAGCAGAGCGCGCGCGCCCGCGGTGGCAGAGCAGTCGAGGTATAAGCAGAACGGGGGGGCGACGACGAGGTGGCTCACCTATCATGAGGGGAGGAGAGGTTGCAGCATGCAGTTGCCATCTCCGCGAGCATGAGCTTGGGCAGAGGTGGCGGACGCCCTCGAGGCTGCCTCCCCAATCCCCATGGAGATGCGCGAGCTGGTTGGGCCCGAGCGCATGCCACCGGCCGACGGCCCAAGTTAAGCGTGACCAGAATGCCACCGTGGACAGCCACGTACAGGTAGCAAAACCAGCTGGGGGGTAAAATAACTGGTTTGACAAAGTTTAATGTGTTGGATACCCTGTTTTGTAGTTTAGGGGATTAAGTAAGCCACTCATGATAGGTCAGGTGGATTAAGTAAACCAGCTAGCTCCCTGTTCCATGTATATATATGGCCTGGACCAACCCGGCCTCACCACTCGTAACCAAAGACTTTGCATTATTGCATATATCATAGTATACTCCCTCTAAAAAAAAAAAAACTTGCTTTTAGGGCAACAGTCTTCAAAAACACTACTTTCACCTCTTGTTATTATAAAAAATATTTATCGAAGAGTGATATATGTATACTTTTATAAAAGTAGTATTTTTAAGATAAATCTATTCATATAGGTTTTACGTTCGCAAACTCAACAACGTAAAAGTTATTGATGAGCTTTTTGAGTATCGAGGGAGTATTACACAACTCTTTGCTGCGAGGCTTAAGAGTTAAAAAGTTCAAGCCATGAAAAGCAAACGTCAAGACACAGCACAAAATCTCATTTCTCATGCTATTACAGAATGTGGTTGTAAAATGAAGGGCCTTCCGAGCCAAATTGCAAAAATCAAACTTTATCAAAATTGGTAACCCTCCTAGGGAACTCCAGTGTAAAGATGGATATGGCCCCACAGAATCTCAGCCTCGAAACTCCCAAATTTCACTGCCTTCCCAAATTAACAGTAGACTTGTTTCCACGCGCTTGCCGATTCATGGACAGGTGGGTGTGAGGTGGGGGGGCTTCTCATTGTATCTTCAATATTGCTTTCAACTTTACAACTAGTTTCCAGTCTTCAATAGACAAATCCTCCTGCATTTTAATAATAATTAAAAGAAGAAAATCAGAAAATAGTACTGATTTACGTGGCACACATGAAAAACAAGGGAGGAAGAATTGGACTTGCCCTGTAGTTTTGTTTTAAAATATCAATAGATCGTCTTGATATCGGCTGACAAGCTCATCTTCCATATCAAAGTGTCTGCCAAAGCTCCTCTGCTGCTCATCAGAATTGTTTGCGATGATCTGTTTTAGAAACCCAGCAAACGATTATATAATAAGAATAATATACAGAACCCCAGAATAACTTCTTGGAACAGTGATGCAGATGATGGCACCAACCTTAATGCGACCTTTTGCCCTTTTTGTTTGCCGTATCAACTTGCTTGTGATTGATTTCAATTGAGGGCAATCTTCCCAATATCAATATAATCTTTGAGTGGGTATGCAGAGGAGTTCCCACCTAAATGACAGGGGAAAACAAGATATCAGAGACAGCATACATATGCGAAATCCGGTTGGTAGTCATAACTTGGTATCGAGGAAGCCAAAACATAGTAGCTTGACTTGGTGGGATAGTCGTAAGGACACCATAAATGGTATAAATCGTATAAACAAGCTACTAGCTCTAAGCCAACTTTTTTCAATAGTGCTAACTTTCAGCATATACCTCATAACATGGATAGCCCACATAACATTCTCACTATCTGGAATGTGTGTATGAGCTAGCTCTTGATCAAGAGCTAGCTTTTCTCTCTTCTATTAAAATATGGAAAAAAATGCTTAGAGCCTAGCTTACAAATCACCCATTGTGGTGCCTAGCCCGTGAACTTATAACACTCAAGCCTCTGAATCTTTTATGCAAAACTTTGGTTCTAAATAAGAGCATATTGGATTCATTTGTGTAATACTATTTATTAGGTACTAATTAATAGAGCAACATGGAAAACAGAAAGAGTAGAATACTGATGATAACAAAATACCTTAGCTATTCCTTCAAGGACATCGACACAAAACAATTGGATCCTTCTTATTTAAATACACAGTTTGGCATAATCTTAAGAACACAAGGGAACACAGCTTCTTCAGCGCTTTTCCTTCTTCTTCTCTTCCTTGAGGTTCTTAATGTATGCAGTAAATTGGTCAAACAGGTGGTATATTATATCAGCCACAAAGATCCTCACACCAGACTCTTCTGCAAGCTCACGGGCATCAGGCATCACTTTGACATCAAAGGCCAAGATAGTTGCATATTCTTTCTTTCTCTCAAGCATAACACTAGCCTTCATAACATCCTTCTTGTGCACTGGCCTATACTGAAATCACAGAACGGAATATTCACAGCAGGGCTCTTCAAGAACTCAGTGAGAGCTTCCAAAGACCCAGAGTAGATGCCTGTACATAGACACCCTCACCACTCCTATCAATCCGGCTCCTAACCAGGTGTCATCTCTTCCATAACAGCATCCTTCAGTTTGTCTAAATCATCATCAGGCCCTAAAACATAAAGAGCTGTCCCTGCAATTGCATGTTCGAGACCCTGAAAAAAAAAAACAATTGTTAATACACTGCCAAAATAGAACTTAGAAATGCCATACTGAAAAACTGTATCCACCTGAGCAGATATTTTTGACTCCTTTTGTGCAGCTCTGATCTCCTTATGATGTAGGTAGGTGCCTGAAAGTAGGAGTTTTTGGTGTATTACTTCAATTTGAAGCATTAAACTAACAACAATTTAACACAGGTCAAATAAAAATTCAGTGTCATTCAAGTGGCGCAAACTTGAATGGTTGAACCATATAGCCATCTAAAAGTTATCAACAAATCAAAAATGCAGTTGGAAATTGTCCTATGCTTCATAGGTAAGATGTGAAAGTAGGTATTCTTAAATGAATTGGGGTAGCTGATGAAATACAGGAATGGCAAGGCCAGTGCCAGTGATACCAGTACAATATTTGACAACACCCACTGCTCAAGAATGTAGTCTTATTCTCTTGGTAGAGGAACTCCACTTATACCAACTGTTTTTGATTATTTAGAACTCCACAATGAACATAAATCAAGCCTATCCTATTTTTTATGTTGTGATGGTTGGCTGTTCAAGTATTAGCTGGTCCATTACCAGCAAAACCATAACATACCCCCACAATGGTTGTTTACTAAAAGAGCAGTAACATCTGTGGCAGAACCTACATCTACTAACCCAAGCAAACCATAGTAAACCTCCCAGAATAAAATGATTTTCACCTGACAGTCCAAGAGTATATTGGGTGTGAATTGATGTCCAAATAACCAAAGCTGCAACATTATCAGATACTCACCTTAACTCGAGAAGCTCTCTCATTGGGTGTGGTGTTAACAAAGCCCTGACAGTTGTCACAATGGGTCCCTATATAAAAATATAAGAACATTAGGCATCTTAAAGTTCTGCTCCAATTTTAGCACTTAAAATACAAATTAAAACACCTTCTACCTGCATGCCACAAACAACTATTTGATCTCCTTCATGCAGTATACCATTGACCAGAACAACATCAATTGTAGTACCATGACCTTCAACGACCTTGACTTCCAGTACAGTACACTGAAACAAAAAGAAGATAATTGATAAGTGCGCATTTCTCTGCAATTGCACAATAAAGATCAAAGTACATTACCTGGACTTCATCAACAAAAGTAAGTTTTTCTTCCATTGTCTTCTGTGCCCATTGAACCAACAATAGAAGCAAATCAGGAATGCCTTCACCACTGGTAAGAACAATGCATAACATGTCAACGTAAAGATAGCAATAATATCAAATATGAGATGCGATGTAACAGATAGTGCATAAAAATAGATGAAGCATTGAGTTAATGACCAAACCTTACAGCTTTCGTAGGCACTATGTTAAAAGGTATCTTCCATCTCCTTGTTCTTGTAGTACAAAGCAGTATTCACTCCTTGCATCTTGAATTGTGTAACAATCTGTTGGGAAACACGACACGTTTTTAATCATGGCACTGCATGATGGTTTTTCTGTTAAAAGGAAAGGCAGACAAAGAATGTGATGCTCACTCACATCTGTAAGTCTCATGTTGAACTCCCTCTTAACATCTTCATTTTGCTGTTTTAAAGCCTTCACGATAGGAGCATTTGGACATTTCTTCCAACCATAAAGACGATCAACCTTTATAGAGTGAAAAAAATAAACAAATTAAGTAATGAATAAGTAACAAAAATAGTAAGGAAAGCCAAAAGTCAAAGGGCAAATCTAGAGAGCATACCTTATTCAAAGCAACAATGAACACAGCATCTCGACTCTTCAGAAGATTCAGGGATTCAATTGTCTGAGGTTCAAGCCCATGCATGATGTCAACAACCAAAATGGCAATATCACACAAACTTGAACCTCTAGAGCGGAGGATTACTGAAGGACTCGTGCCCAGGGGGTATCAATAACAAGCAGGCCTGGAACCTTGAGTGTAGCATCAGCCTTCAACTCCCTAGTTCTCTCTCTGATGTTTTCAGTAGGGAAGTATGTCGCTCCAATCTGTTGGGTAATACCCCCAGCTTCACCTTCTTGCACATTAGTGCGTCTAATACAATCTAGCAGCTTTGTCTTGCCAGTATCGACATGACCAAGGATGCAGCAGATTGGTGATCTGAGGTCACTACCATTCTTAGAGTTATCCTCTTTGACAGGTCCTTTCTTTTTTTTGTTCCTCTTAATATTTCCATTATTGACACCACCATCATCGGTCTTTTTAGAGTCTGCAACAGAAGGGGCACTTTTTTTTTTGACAGCAGGCATCACAGGTTGAGCTTTAGTATTTTCCTGCTTCTGGACAGGCTCGGCCTTCTTGACAACAGGCTTTGCCTCTTCCTCATCAAAAAGCGCTTGTTGTAGGCAAGTTGACATCAATATCATCCCAGCTCTTTGCATCCCCTCATCCTCATCTTCCTCCTCTTCTTCTGGTTTTGGCTCTTCAGTCTCCTGGTCAGGTTCAGTTCTCTCCTCGATTCCTCAACCTGAGATTGAGATTCTTGATCCACAGGCACATACTCTTCCTCGTCATTGTTAACTTCATTGAGTTCTTCCTGTTGTTCTTCAACTACCTTTGCAGTCTCTGTGGCCTTTGGTTGAGCTTTTTCTTTTCTTAGAATCATATATTGGCCCCTCTTCTTGGTCTCAGGGGCAGCACCCTCAGCCTTTGGAGTTCACTCTGCTCTCAAGAAACTGTCTCCTCATGGCTTCTAATCTCTTCTTCCTCCTTCTGCTTGCCAGTCAAGAGCTTACCCTCCTGCTTCTTCTTGAGCAGCTTCTCCTTTTCCCTCTCTTTTTCCTCTCTTTGCTTCCTCTGCTTTCCCTCCTCCTCCCCTCACTGCGCCGCAGCCGCTCTTCTTCCTCCTTTCCGCTCTTCCCTCCCTCTCTCTTTTGTCTCTCCTCAAGCTTCCTTCCTCCTGGCAAGTGCCTCCTGCATCTCACGGACATGTTTAGGGGAGCTTCTTCAAGTCAACCTTGCCTTTTAGGTGCCTCTTGCTCCTTCTCCTCTTTCTTTGCCTCCGCTCCCTTTGCTGCAGCCTTTTTTTCCTTCTCCTTTTCCTTCTTCTTTTTTCTTCTTCTTCTTGGCAGCAGCAGATTCCAGCTCTCCTCCTTCCTCAGCTTTGTCATCCTCTGCAGCTCCAACGTCCTCCTTGGCCAATGTGGGTTGCGGTGCCTCGCTGGCTTGTCCTCCCCTCCCATAGGAACAGGGAGAGGTTAAATCCAAGCTCAGCAAGAAGCTTATCCAACTCCTCTTCTTCCTTGGCTGTCCTTCCGCTTTTCTTCTTTTTCTTCTTGATTTCTTCCTTCAGCATCATCCACAGGGGCAGCATAGGCCACAGCTCCCTCATCATTGGTGTCCTTGGGCTCCAGGCTCCTCTGCAGGAGGCGGGTGGCCCTCTATACCGCAAAGGATCTGGTCAATGTCACCATCCCACATCCATGGTAAACCCTCCCTTCTTTTTCTTCTTCTTTGATTTCTTCCTTGCGGCATCATCCGCAACAGGGGCAGCCGCCTCTGGCTCGGGCTCATCATCCGGGAGCTGAGGATCCTCCTCCATCCCCGGGATCTCGTCGACGTTCTCACCATCCATCATAAACGCACCCTTCTTTTTCTTCTTCTTCT
This sequence comes from Hyparrhenia diplandra, assembly GCA_015847255.1. Lineage (NCBI taxonomy): Eukaryota > Viridiplantae > Streptophyta > Magnoliopsida > Poales > Poaceae > Hyparrhenia > Hyparrhenia diplandra. Next base: position 63,621 of record JADLZK010010369.1, read on the forward strand.
GCGGCTTCTTTGCAGTCACTGAGGGCTCCTCATCCTCCTCCTCCTCCTCAGGCACAGGTGGGGGTGGCGGGCAGGCTCGTCATCCTCGTCTTTGGCAGGTGCCGCGAGGTCCCTTGTCCTTCTTCTTTTTCTTCTTCTTATCCTTGCTGAAGTCGTAATCGGGGCCGTAGTCGTCCTCGGCTGGATCGTTGCTGGGCTCCGGCTCGGCCGGGGCGGGGTGCTCATCCTGGTCCTCGTCCTCCTCGCCGAGGGCGCGCTGAAGGCGCTGAAGGAGGCGGCGGCGCCCTTCTTCTTCTTCTTCTTTTTGTTGCCGGTGAAGACGAGGTTGACGGGCTCCCCTCGTCCTCGTCCTCATCGGCATCGGCAGCGGCGGCGGAGGGCTCGTAGTCGTCGTCGTCGGGCGCGGCGGCCTTGCCCCCCTTCTTGCCCTTCTTGCCGCCCTTCTTGGAGGCTTCTCTTATCGGCGGCGGCGGGCGCGGGCGCGGCGCGGGTCGGCCGCGTCGTCCTGCGGAAGGAGTACTCGTCGTCGTCGATGGCGACGTTCTTCTTACGCCCCATTGGCGGCGAGCTTGGAGGCCCTAGGGTTTTTTGGGCTGGGGGGCGGGAAGGAATGCGGCGGGCGGGCGGACGGACGGAGATGGGACGCGGCGGGGACGAGGTGGAAGAGAAGGAAGGAAAGCAAAGAAAACCCTACTTTGCGTGGGTGATGATGCGATGCGATTGGAATTGGACGGATTTGGGTGTTTTCCACTTTTCTTTTAATTTATTTATATATGCAAAATCCGTATTAGTGAATCCCAGCACGGCGTGTCAAGCATACAGGTGAGTAGGGTATACATTTAATTAGCATTGTATTGTACCATCCAAATTTTAATTTGATTTTAGACGTTCAACTAATAATTTTGAAAGAAAACAAAACTTTGAACATATTCATAAAATTCCATGATTTTAATTTGATTTGATGGTTAGAGTTCAACTAATAATTTTTGTGAAAAATGAAACAAAACTTTGACAGTTTCAATATTTTAAATATTCCATGATTCTCGAAGATGGATGTATGTTTAACATAAGATGAAATTTTATTCTCTTCCTTAGAGTTTCATGTAAAAAGTCTCGGTTTTATGCTTACAGGATGGTCTCGGTGGAGGCGGATCAACATCTCCATTTTTCCAGACACGGCCGGTTCTATGTGCACAGGATGGTCTCGATTTCAGGAAGAACTTTTTCATACCCCAAGTGTGCATTCAAGTTTCCATTGGTTTCCGGGCACCAGCACCACGTCGCGGATCTCCGGTAGCTTCGCTACATTGATATAGCTTCACCCTCTTGACGATCTCATGTATGTGTTGCGAGGGTAGTTGTCCATTTTGTTTGCCTACGTTCAACGTAATTTTGCAAAAGTTTGATCGTTTGGGGTTTCGTTAGGTCCTTATTAGGTGTATAAAAGTGTATAGGTAAGTAATATCGTCTTCGTTCCCTCAGTTTTTAAAGACAAATTATAAGCGACTTTATAGAAACGTGTGGATTTGTTCGTTTTTCACACAATGCTACATCTCATAAACCCTTGTATTTTCAAGGGGGATGAGTTAAAAAAAAGATACATAACTCAACGTCTAACGTAACCTTAGAGTTTCTTTAACAATAGATAGCTCATGATAGTTTGACATTAGGACATGTTTCGTTGGCGATGCCATTGCACACATCTTGCCGCATCCATATGTTAGGGGTGAAGCTACATAGTAATTAGGTGGTGTAGATGCACATCTTCTTAATTATAAAAAACAATGGTTATAGTTAAAAAAAATACTATATACAAAGCCTCTATATTACAAACTATGTACCCACAAGACAAGCATACCCATCTCCAATTAGCTCTAACTCACCACTTTCTCACGAAGCCTATTCATGTCGCATAACTGTCATAATCCCTAGTTAAATTTTCGTAGCAAAAGTGTGGCGAAGATTTGGTTGATGTTCCGTTCGCCACAACTTGGCATGAAGCACCGGTGTGGCATGGCATGGCACACTCACAACATTGTCTAAACTTGCCCTTAGTTTTGGTGTTGTTTGGTTTGGAGTCTAGCAGGTTTGGGTCAAACCCACCGAGGTATATCTCTCTAGTGTATTTTGTGAAGATAGAGAATCAGAACTATTTGCTATAGTGCTTGTAGTGAGAGAAAGTCAAAGCCAGAAAGGCCATGCCCATGGTGAGTGGTGAGGTCGGCTGTACAATCTAAATGGAGGATTGGTCTATTTTATATATTTTTATAGAAAGAAAAACTAAAATAAGACAGGCTAGCTAGATTTTTTTGGGTGCGAGGGACCAAATTAAACCACGACCAATCATGTGATCAAAAGTAGTTATGGTCCTTTTCGGTAGACTTTCTGTAAATTTTTTTACCGGCTTAATAAAAATCCTAGCAAGCCAGCACATTTAAAACTAAAGAAAGAAAAAACTTTTTAAAAACTAAAGAAAAAAAAAAAAAAAAAAGGTAAACGCGAAACTGTTTTTGGGCCAAAAGTCGAAGCCATCATATGGCTTCTTCGTTTTCGATTAAAATGCTCACATTCACTCTGAATAAATATCTTAACCTCTTACTACATGGCAAGGCGTAGTTCGTTGCGTAAATTTTGTGTAGAGAAAAAGAGGGCTTAACACTCCATTTTTTTGGTTGAAAACCTGATCGTAACCCAGACTGGAGACATTGTTTGCACCTTATCCACGTTCACCAACTGAACATAGTATGAAAGTTCGGCGGTCATCAGTTTCAGAACAACACTAGTACAAGCACATCAGGTAGACTGCACTGATGTTGTCGGTCGTTAACCTGCTGCTGTCGATGCAGATTGTTGGATTCCGAAAGTCGCATGCACCTCAGACTGTCAAGAATCGGCATGGCTGAGTGGCAGAATAAGATGCCATGAGCACGACAGAAATCCTCATCAGCAAAACAATAGTAATTCCGTTGGCAACCGAATTAATAATCTCGGTCGCCAAGAATAAAGAATCATGTTACAGACGATGTCGTGTAGTATATGATACAGGCACTGCAGAAACTACTACGGTACAGTATCTGCGACTACACATCAATATATCTCAAAGCACAAGTAGCATAAGGTAGTTTATGTGCTAGCAATTTCTACTGTACCTTTATACCTGTTAATAACAGAAACAATGACCCCAAACCCAATCAGTGACAGCTACTTGGAATCTACATATGTATGTTATATATTTCAGCTTTGGACCTAGAATCCAGGCACCTTACCTCGTCAGCCCAATCTCCAACCAGATTAGATCTGTGTATGAATCTGTAGTTTTGTACCCTGAACAAATGTGGCAGCCTATATGATTGTGAAAAAAGACAAGTGTTGGGCTAACCAATGTACATATGCAGCAGGCTAAACAGAGTCTTTTCTCCACCTTTCTAGCGTCCTAGTAATAGCTACTGTTATTGTCCAAGTCTTCTCAGATCTGTGGCTATGTTCTGTTCTTGAACTTTCTATGTGACTTGAGGTCGACTACAATGACGGTTATGTTGTCCTTGCTCCCCTTCTGGAGAGCCAGCTTCGACAAATATTCAGCAGCTGCTTGAGCTGCTTCATCTGCCGAATCACCGCTTCTTTGGGCTGGCGATGAGGGCGTCTGCACATTCTTCTTGTGCCACAGCAGTATGCGCTTGCGAGCAGCATCACATACCTCCTCATTTGACATTACATCCCAGAGGCCATCACTGGCAAGAATTAGGCACTCATCATCTTTTGCACGGGCCACAATTGTGACCTCAGGAACTGGGATTATATATGGCTTCAGGTATCTGTCCCCTGCATGTGGATCAACAATATGTCATCACCTGCTTTTGGCAATAGACCAAAATCAAATCATCATGTATCATTTGTCTATCACTCTATTTGATGTTGGGAGAAATAAACATGGCCACTTTTTTCTTCCACAAGTCTATCTGGTTGTAGTCAAGTCAAGTGAGGTAGACTGGAACACTGAAACAAAGGCATCAAAAACGTACACGAGGTTCTAGAGGTCCAATAAAACAAAGATCATTGGGCCTGACCCTCTCCTGTGACTACAAAAGGAGTCCATGATTATTTATAGAACATAAGGTCAAGCAGTCAGTCCTAGGTCCAAGTAATGAATAAGATTAACTTAATTTGTGGACTCCTGTGGGGTAAATGAAATCTTCAAAGCACAACAGATGAGCGCAACAGCCTAATTTCCTCACAAGCCTGGAAGCACTACATGTGTCAATTATTACAGTCGAGCTGAAACATTCCAAACCACACAACTGTTTGCTATCCAACAGAAGTCCATACCATTTTATCCAGTGGTGTAATAAAAGCTGGCAGACAAGCAAACTTTTGACTCTACCAAAATTAAAGCATATACATCCCTAAAAAGCGAAACTGCAACAAATCAAATAGCCAGTAATTTGTCAAAGAATAGAATGGACCGGTTAACAACATTCCAAGTGGTGATAGCTACATATTGTACCCCTGTTGTAAGTAGTCTGGTTAACTAGTCAGTGGTTTCTTTTAGGAATTGAGGACTGTGCGATGTATATGGCATCATAAGCCAACGTTGCTCTCATGACATGAGGGACAGGGGCCGCGTACCAATTGACCGGGACATGGCAAGAACACCGAGAACTTCGATAGCCATTCCAATTGATGACCTTGCCCCCTGGGCCTCAATCCTGGCATACTCATCTTCCCTGTTTGGCTGTAACATGAAGAAGAGCAAATGAAATGAGCAACAAACACATGATGCAATCAAACTAAGCTAGTAACCCAGACAGAATCCACAGAAACAGGTAGAATAGTTGACCGGATCGAGAAGAGAAGATGTGGCTGGCTTACTTTATGGTCCACGGACAGCGGCACAGGCTGCTTGCCCCGGCAGAGCACTGCCCGTGAGTCGCCGCAGTTGGCAACGATGACATGTGATGAGCAGACCAGGGCAACCACAGCTGTTGAGCCTACGGTGTCTGGAGCCACAGGCTTGCCTTGGGTCACGGCGTTCCCTCCCACCTCTGCATCAACACGGGTGAAGCAGTCCACGAAGGCCTTCTCCCAGTGCTTGTGAGTATTTGAGTCGAGGCCAGCCAAGTGAGCGTCGGAGACGGCCTCCTCTGCCTTGGTGAGCTCCTCTGCCAGCACCTTGTGGATTCTCTCACGGCAGTAGTCGGCGACCTGCAGCAGCGGGGGAGATTCATTGATCAGGGAGCTCAGCTGGAGTATAATCAGTGGTATATATGCAGCCATGCAGGTGGTGATGGTGAATCGAATCGTGTGTGAGAACCTGAAGGCCGCCGTGGCCATCGTAGACGCCGAAGAAGTGCGTGGGGAGGCGGAAGGAGGCCCGGTCGAGGCCGTCGACGGGCGCGTCGCCGGCGAGCATCAGAGCGGGACGTGGAAGAAGGTTGGGAGCACGCGGGCGGCGTCCTCCATCTCTGGTCGTCGGCCGCACACGGACTCGACCCCCAGCGCGGCACGCAGTCGAGCGCGAAGACGCTCCTGGCAGCGGCCCTGGGCCCGGAGGAGGCGGGGAGAGGAGGCGGCGGAGGTGGAGGCGGAGGCGGAGGGAGACGAGGTCATCGAGCACGAGCGCGGAGCCGAGGTCGGCGAATCCCCTCGAAGTCGGCGGTGGCGACGCTGCTGCAGTCGCTGGTGACGGAGCAGGGGCTACCGGGCGCAGACTCGGGCTCCGGCGGGGGCGGCGGCATGATGGCGGAAGCAGGAGGAGCGGGTCGTCTGAAGTCAGCGACGGCGGCGAAGAGCGCGAGGGCCCCCGCGGCGAGGTCGTCCATGGGGTCGGTCAGGGCGGGAGCCATTGGCGGCGGCACTAGTCCCGTGGCGTGATGCGCGGCGTCGGGTGGTGGTGGTGGTGGTGGTGGTGGTCATGGGGGTGGCGTGGTGGGGGTTCGCAGGCAGGCAGATCTGGGGTGGGAGAGGGGGCTGGATGGGATCGAATCCAGGAGTAGGTGAGGGAGATCAGGGTGTCACGGGCGGTGCCCTGGCGGCGACGGAAGCCGCCCTGCCCCGGCGCGAGTGGATGGGTGGAGCGAAGCCGCGCCGCCGCCCCCCGCCCTCGCCTCCGCCCCTGCCCGCGCGCGCACGGTGGTCGGTGGAGCGAGCGGAGGGGAGGAGGAGGAGGAGGAGAGGAATGGCTGGCTGGGCAGGCAGCGACGGGGACGGGAAGAGGCAGGCCCACCTGGCGGTGGCAGTGGATTCGGTTCAGGTGGGGCCCGCCGCCGGACGGACCGTAACGTGCTTCCTTTTTGGGGAGGGTGATGATTGAAGAGGTGGTGATATGATGTCATGGCGTCACGTGGTGACGTCTGGGCCGTTGAGGAGGCAGGCATCTGGGCTGGGCCCTCCCCGTCCCGTTCCGTGATGGGCCAATGATGAAGGCGGGACGGAACTGACCGACCAGGCAGAGAGACAGGCAGCAGACGGGCAGTGGCACGCCCACGGCCCACCGCCCACACGCCGACCGGTTGGGGGCACGGCAGCTGGCAAGACGTGGGCCCGGACTCGATGCCGCCCGCAACTCACACTCGCGGCCGGCACACGCACAACCAACCAAAGCCACCACGCACTGACGCACGGGCACGGCACTTCTCTGGTGCCGAGTCAAGCTGACAGGTGGGACCTCCCGTAAGTCCTTCGCGTCTCTCGCTCGCAGCTGCCTAGGTCGCCAGCTTCTTCGATTCAGCTAGAATCAGCCCCGTTTTTTCCCCATAGAACAATGTTTTTCTCTCGCAATAAGTTTAGCCCCTAATGACTTGGTGGCGCTTTCCTGGCAGCCGGCGCACGGAGCACGCCGTGCGCGGTCCCTCATGAGCAGCTCTCATGGTCGTCATCCGGCTACGGGCAGCCACGGCATGGAGGGCCTGCGACTCTGGGAGACTAGGATCCCTTCGTAGACCAAGACATGGGTGCCCGGAAACAACTGGACGACATAATTTATATGACGTTTTATGTACGTAGTTTTAGTTATGCATTTCAATATATAATATAGTAATATAGCTAAAAAGATCCAAAATATTTTATAATTTGGATTGAGGAAGTATTACTAGAAACAACATGCGACGTTGCCGCGCTTTGGTGTTCTTTAGGCAGTGTCGATACCGTGAGATGATCTATCTATCCGCTCGTGTTTGGAGGTTTATACGAGTTCATTATGGAAGAATTACGGTAGCATCTTTTGGAACACCTGAATCAAAAGGTGGGTGAGTGCTCATGGGAAAGCCAACGCCAATGTGGATAGAGTGGCCTAAATTTTTTTTAAAAATCAGCATTTAAAACTAACTAGATGATCTTCTTGATTATCATCCTATGCATAACTTTCATTGAACATTTTATGTCATTTCGTTTCATCCCTGACGCTGAGCGGTTGGTTGAAGCTTTGGAAAAGCTGTCATCTTTGCATACAAGCCACATGCAACCTGTACGGTAAAAAGATCGTACATGATCAGTCCATCAATAGCTTAAAACCGTCCCATTTACAGTTGTTGTCGCTTTGGACCACAAAAGGCCAGTCGAAGCAAAGAAATAGAGACAGGGGAGTTGCAATTACAAAAATCACAGACTGATTTGAGATTGGAAATTTGGGAGGGAGAGCTGGTGCAGCATCTAGCAAGCATTTTGTCATACATGCATGGACATGGCTCGCCAGTTGTCTGTCATTTTGGAATCCATGAATTTTGGCCCCTCCATCGCGTTGAATAAAGTCGCCACGGGGCCCGATTGCAATGAGCCGAGACCCGAGAGGCGACCCGGCAGCTGACCACCTCGCCGCGCTGGTGCCGGCACTGCAGAGGACAGGTCCCTATGGCGGGCCGGGCTGGTGCAGTTGTAAATGGAAATTGAACTGGGGGTCGATATGGCTGGGCCGGTAGGCAGGCAGGCAGAAGGCAGCACCGTCGTGCGTGACGAGGAAGGCGACGGCGACGTGCGGCGTGGTTCTCCTCATCTCGTCCCGTCGTGCAACACGTTTCTTTGCCTTTGCTGCTGCCTGCTGGATGGGTAGGCCCCCCCGCTCCGTTCCGGCACGCTTCAGGTGGATTGCATTTCGTTACCATCCATCCATTCTGGTTCTAGAATCTAGACTAGTAGACGGCAGGCATGTCGTCGTCCACGAGCAGACACTAGATACGGAGATCATCAAAGCCCGTGCATTCTCGTATCTATCTACTGCTACACCTACACCTTGCCGTGCCGTGTTCTCCCTCGCGTGCCCTTTTTGTTTTCCGGCACCACCGCCGAAAATGTCGTCATCTTCTCCCCGTCTAACCTCTCCTCTTCCGTGACGAAGCCGCGTGCGTCTTTTTAGTTTCATTTCATTAACGATCCATGTCGTCCTTTTTCTTTCTTTCTCCCTTGCCTTTTTTTTATTTTGGTATTATTATTACGGACGAACAGCGCCGCCCAAAAGAGAATTTCCACTGAGAATAGAATCAATCTACGAAGGAGTACCTCTCGAAATTTCTCCACCAAAAGGATCCACACCCTCCCTGGCCCCTGCCTGCAGTTGAGCTGGATAAAAATTAAAATAAAATAAAATAAAAATTTGCAACATCCATCCATCGTTCGTCACCGTCGGAAGGTCGAGCACAGACCGACCCGACCGGGAATGTCAAACGCTTCACACGCAGTCTTGCACGGAAATGCATGGCCTACCAAAACCGACACCTACCCTCCCTTACAACTGCAAGTCAACACAACCAAGCCAAACCCATTTGCAGACCTCTTGAACTAAACACAATTACTACAGTTTTGCTATTTGAACTAGACCCTATTGTATGGTCAATGTCTCTTCTCTCAACATCAGCTCAGAAACGACCAGCCAAATAGGGTGGTGCAGTAACAGTTTTTTTTCTTCTCCCTTCAAATAGCTGGATGCACTTTTTCCCTCCTCTAGTCCTCCTCAATTTTTAAATATCAAAAGAGATTTCTTTTCGTTTGATTGATGAGGAGCTCAGTCAGTCTTTGCACATGATGATGCCAAATGCCATAGATATATAAAGCACAAGGAAAACGCACGGGATGATGGGATGTGCTTCTTCTTCTTCTTCTTCTTCCTGTTTGTTTAATTAAACTTGGCTCTTGGATACTACGTTTGTTGAACAACTAACTGTAGTAGTATGTGCTAGTACTAAACTAGAAATCCTATGATCAAAAACCCGACACAACACCTCTTTAATCTCCCCTCTCTTTCGCACTGAATGTGTTCAGTGTTTTACTAGGATGAGTACAATACAATTCAAGTAGTAGCAGTAAACAACCCAATGAATAATCAATGCAATTCCAATCCAATGAAGGAGAGGGGAGGGAGACCGGCTAGTCGCATGGCCATAGCAGTAGCAGAGGAAGAATCTGATGGAACGAACCGACGACGATGCAGGTCTTGAATGAGTTGTCGTTCAGAAGAATTTGGTGCCCGCTCGTCCGCTGTGTAGCAGGTTGTGCGCGATGTCGTCTCTGGCCTTGGTGGCGCCGTCCGACCGCACGGGGTTCTCCGGCACCATCTCGTCGTCGGCGATGTCGCAGCGGAGCGCGGGGTCCATGCCCTCCCTCGCGACTCGCAGATGTTGTGGAGCACGCAGCAGGCGCCCAGCACCACGGGGAGGTCCTGCAGCTTCACCTCCGTGCGCTTCTGCAGGCACGCCCACCGTCCCTTGAGCCGCGCGAAGGCGTCGACGGCGACGCGCCGGACCTCCGCCACCTTCTCGTTGAAGGCGTGCTGCGCCCACGTCAGGTTGGCCTGCGCGTAGGGCGTGAGCACCACTCCGTGAGCGGGCTGGCGCCGCCCACCACCCAGGACCCCGCCATCATCCCGGCCGCCGCGCGCTGTTGCAGCGCCGACCGCTCCAGCACCTGGTCGTCGGGCATGGAGCCTGGCCACCCGATGCAGACGTCGGTGAAGGCGCCGTCGGGCCCCACCACGCCCTGCAGCGTGATGGAGTAGGACGTCTTGTGGTTGCGCTCCGTGTGCCGGCGGTTGAAGTAGGCCGCCACCGACGTCTTGGGCGCGATGATGGGGATGTGGGTGGTGTAGATGGCGCCCACCACCCCCGGGATCCCGGACTCCGCCTGGAACCGGGCCTTGAACGCCTCGGCGGCGTCGGCGTCGGGCCAGCAGAGGAAGCGCGGCATCAGGAGCCCACGGATGGCGGCGCACGCCTCCAGGACCAGCTTGTGGCAGGTGGAGATGCCGAGGCCGAAGCGCTTGGACACGAGGCGGAGCGGCTCCCCGTGGCCAGCCGCCACGCACACCGCCACGCGCTGGCGGACCGGGATGGCGGCGCGGAGCGCCGTGTCCTCCTTGGCCACGGCGGAGCCCAGCGCGTCGCAGAGCATCGCGAAGGTGGCGCGGCCCATCCGGAAGGCGGCGCGGAAGTCCGCCTCCGGGTAGTCGGCGCTGCTGCACTGGTCCCACCACGCGCGGGACCGGTCCTTGACCCAAAGCCGACGCTGCTGGTGCGGGACAAGGGCCGTTGCCCGCGGCGGCGTCGGTCAGCGCGGACGAAGACGACGACCCTGGTCCTCCCGCTCCTGCTCCGCCGGTCACCTCCTCCTCTTCTCGTCGTCGTCCTGTCCAGGCCGGGTGAGCTGGAAGAGGGGGAGCTCCGGGCGCGGGGCGTCGTTGACGTCCAGGGGAGGTGAGCACGCTGGCGGGGGCCTCCTCTTGTTGCTGTGTCCGTCGGCGGCGTCCCCCTCGTCGCCGCCGCCACCGCGCTTACGGCGCCGGCTCGTCGTCGTCGTCGTCTTGGGCATCGCGGCCTGCTGTGGAATTTGGATGGGATTGGGTTTGGAAGGGAGGAGGGGAAGTGGTCGTCGTCTCCGCTCCGCACCGCAGCAGGTAACGGGTAGGAAGCAGCTAGGAGGTGGAGTTGGAGAGGAGAGGACGGAGCGGGTTGGGTTAGGTGGGTGTGAGCGCGCGCGAGGAGGAAGAGGAGCAGCAGGAGGACATCGCTGTCGGGCAGAGCGAGACTAGTGTGGAAGGAAGGTCCTTGGAGTTGGGGTTGGGATGGTTTTGGAGCGTGCGACGGCGACGGCGACGGCGACGACGACGGGGTGCCCTGTCCGTGCATGGGTGACGCCGCGGCCCGGACGCCGCGGCTGGCATCCACTCACTTACTCTCTCTTGTATTGGAGGAGACAAACGGGCAATGAATGCTGTTGAGCTGGCATCAAGAATATCTATCTTACTCCTCTCTTGTATTGGAGAGAGACAAATCGGGCAATGAATGAATTCCTGTTGAGCTGGCCTGCAAGAATATCTCTCTCTTCTTGCCCAATTTCAGAGTCAAGTGACGGCGGCGTCGCCGGTTTCATCATTACCATCTGTCCTTTGCTAATGCCAGCTCCTGATAATATCTTCACAATTTATGACAAAAAAAAAAAAAAAACTTTCAGCACAGAGAAATACTATGTATATAAGGTTTGTTTTGTCAATCACAACACACAAATATTTCACATGAATCCGACAGAAATCTGACATGACTTAGTTCAGTTTCAGGCTAATTTCAGGCCATGCGCTCCAAACACGGGCAACCCAATCTGGCCATTCAGTTTCGTGTGGTTTTCATGCGCGTCATTTGGAACACGACAAAGCCGGCTCGATGCTCAGGTGCAAGGGGCTGGCTCAAGGTAGGATTTCATTCGCATTTCGCAGCTGTTATTCCAAGGGATGATGATGGCCAGTAGGTAGCTGCAGGTCACTCTCCAGAACCAGAATGTTTTCACATTCCAGGGGGAAAAGCGTCTGCACCACAATCCCAGAGCCTAGCGAGCTCCAGATTCCTTTTTTCAACTGATCCAGAAAACATACCAGTACTTTTGAATCCAAATTTGAATTACTTATTTCACATGGCTTTTATTGTCAAATAAATAAACCCAGTAGCCAACTGCAACAGATACAGGTTATCCACAAAGGCTTTTTACAAGGCACTCCCAAGGTGCAATACTGCAGGAAAACATGTCCAGAGAGCGGAGCCGCCCTTCTTCGGCCATTCCATAGGTTCCTAAAAGCTACATTATTGATCGGCTTATCTCTCTGATACAAATTACAGGATCACATGAACCGATAAATCAACAAAGAATTGGCGTATCGCAAGTAATATACACGATGGTTTCAAAACAGCTGCTTCGAAATATTGCCTGGGATGCGGACAGCTAGGAAACATACTGGTCTCAGACAAAATTTATGGTGAAAGAGGCGTAAGGGTGCGCCTCAGTTTTCACCTCCCCAGACCAGCGACACCTACGTCGTCTTCGGGATTTCCAATAAAGGCTGCGTTTCAAATGTTTGTGTTAGTGGAAAACAACACCATCATGTGTGACTCCAATGGACTGCAACCCAAAACACTGAATTACCTATGAGCATTGCCACAGAGCTCCTCTAAGATGCTCCTTACTTTCTTCTCACTCTTTGTAGATGGTGCAAGAACAGCAGACTGACACAAACCATATGATCAGACAAGGAATAGAAGTATAATATTCCATCATAAACAACAGTCTAAGCGAATTACCAGGAATGATGGAGGGAGACCATATCTAAGAATGCTCTCTACAAAGACACGCACAGCACAGAAGTGCATCCAGGAACTGAATACCTGTACCACAATAATCGCAATTCAGCAAGAAATGAGAAATGAGAGAAAGAAAAAAACAATTTCAGCAAACCTAACCACACAAAAGAAAGCATTTGATTCAAAATACTACAGTCATGTTTACTGAAGCAACACTCAACAATAAGTGCCCGACCAATATTAAAAACATAGCCAAGGCACAGTAAAATTAAGAGTTCCACAACCCTAAAACAACAAAAAGCAGGATAGCAGTTCATTTCCTGCTTATAATAACATGATAAAGCCTACCATTCATAGCTTTAACTAACAAAGATGCATCCTAATCTGACTTAAAACATTGTGATCAATGTGTTACCACCATATGAATTTTGCCATAAATAACAAGGTTTTATAAATTAACATAAAGCAAAAGGCATTCATAGGATTCACAACAAAATAAACAACAACAACAACAACAACATAGCCTTTAGTCCCAAGCTAGTTGAGGTAGGCTAGAGATGAAACCCATATGAAACAGTACAAAAAAAAAACGTAAAAAGGCAAACAAAAGGATAAAGATAGGGTAGATAGAAAAGGAAACAAAGTCATGGTTCGAGCACGTTGATAGCTAGCCCATATTGTCAAATTTTGCCATAAATAACAAGGCTTTACCGGTGAAACCTCTACCCCTCTCTTTACATTAAAGCTCTAGAAAAGGCGCCTCCAACATGCAAATCATCTCAGATGTTGAATCAATTTCTCCTCAGGACTCACAACAAAATGTCATTACTTAAAATTTCAATAATGGAAACCTATCAATTCTAATGCAAATGAAGACAATAATGACATGAAACATTAACGACATAATGGATTTTCCATAGAAACATGGTTAAAATTTCCATTCAACATTAGTGACACACAGCAGAAATGTAACCAATAGAATCTTTAAGGAAAGAAAATACAGTTGTTGTTAGGACCACTAGATTATGTAGGAAAAAGACAAGGTACCTCGCTGTAGCTGGCATAGCACCATTGAAGAAGAGTGGTCCTCATAGCTTCTTGGTCTTGCAGTAGCTTCTCCATCTCCTGCTTCCGACTTTCCTGTGCTTCAGGACTGTACTCAAAATCACGGACCTGGAATCAAATAACATAAAACTTAGTGGATGACAAAGCAGGATAGCCAGATTAATGTAAAAGTGTAAACATAAAACTCAAGGAAACCTTACCTGAAAACCCTTCTCACGAGCACGGACCTTAAAGTTGTCAACAACCTTAGCAAATAGTGTCACAGTGTAGAGAGCATATTCGTTGTCTTCATAGAGCTTTTAGATGACCTAGGTACCTATAAAAATTACCAGTTAGCTTATATGAATGGGGCAGTCAAATCAAGTATGAATATAAACTATATAAGGAAATCAAGGACATAATTTAGACAACCTTGACAGATTTTAATTAAAGTAAGATTCTCCAAAGGATAGTTAAAACATTATTCAATTCTCTTCAAAAGGAAAGTTATAAGAAAAAAATATGTCAATTTGGGAGGTTCTAACAAGCAGAAATAATGATAAATGAAGAGCACAATAAAAAATTTAACCTTACCACAAATGTGTCAAGTGTCTCATAGCTTGACAACCAGTCCTTTTGGGAGTACTTTGGGAACAATTGCAAGAAGTGTCACAAAGATGTTCGAGGTGATCATATCCTCTGGTTTTACCAGATTGGAAAGATCACGAACCGCTAAGCTTTCACATAAAAATAAAAAAGACAAACAAATTAGTATAGAAAAAGCAACAGATGGAACAAATATATCACTCCAGTTTGGCTCTCCTGTTCCTTTTACAATAAACAAGAAAGGAAATGCATAATGGTATTGGCACCAAGCACTTCCTCTAGGGTCCACACGCACAAGCAGGACAATGCAATTTACCTCCCACTTTGCTTTCTGTTGATTGCACTAAGCTGGCTCCTTACATTATTATATTCTGCTGCTCGAACCTGAGGAAGCAGTTTTCAGAAGTTATTTGTCAACTAAAAACTTCAACATAAAAAGTTATTGACCAGATGTATTAGACTACAGCAAAAACGAGTCATAAAATTGAGGCCAGAGCAAAAAACACAGGCAGAGACCCAAATGGCATTTTAGCTGGGAAATAATTTTAATTTTCTTTGTATTGACAAAATCTGGGATCAATGGTTTCTCGTCATCACTAGTGGTTCTGCACAATTCTGTATCAGAACATGTGACAACTATATGCTAGGACAATGATAGTAGATCTAAATTAAACAAAAGTGGTTAGACAATGTAGTGATAACGGTAAAAATTGACATGAAAGCAAGCAAACTCCTAGAATGCACTGGCAACTGTACTGAGCTCCTTTGAAATTTACGCGTTTGGGAAACAAGTATAAACATGGCATCTTATTATACATATATGGGTATGGTTGTATATATTTCAGTTGTGAGGTCTGAAGAGCAACCTCAGCTCCTAAATCCAAACTAACAGTAGTAAACAAACTATCCACGAATCTAGCTAATGAATTGATGTTGCTATACCAGTGACAAATTGGGTAGGTCAGGACACAAAAAAGGATAAGCAAATAGGAGGTGAGCTGTGTAATAAGACTAAAGACGTGCAAACAAACCTTCATATCATCCTCAATCTTGGCAACCTGTGACTGAATGCTGCCGACAATCTCCTTGAGCGGAGACATTGTGGGGTACTTGCCCTCATCCCCACACGAACCTGCAAGCACAACCAACATAAAAAAGCTTTTTAATCTACATGATAAACAGAACATCCGTCCGATCGGCTGGATAGTTTGCAGCAGACCTAGTGAGGTAGGTGTCGACGGGGACGCCATCGACGGTGAGGGTCCCACTCTCGACCCCTCCGACGCGCTCGAGGTCCTCGATCTGCCTCCGGATCTTGTGTGACACGCCCTCCACGAAGACATTGGACTGCGGGCAGGGTATAGATGGCATTGAATCAGAGGCTAGTGCTCGGGGCAGCAGAAAAAAGGAGATCGAGGTCAAGCGAAGGTGGGGAACCCACCTTGACGAGGTCATCGCTGAGGGCGAGGAGCGAGTCGAGGGTGCCGACGCGGAGATCCGGGACGTTGAACTGCGCGGACGGCGGAGAGGCGACACGAGATTAAATTCCGGCGGGTGAAAGACAAGAGAGGGAGAGGATCGCTTCGCTTCGCTTCGCTTACCCGGTAGAGCGGAGTGTCGAAGGAGTGGCGGGAGATGGAATCCTGGAGGCGCGACCACAGGGAGCTGGCGTTGGCGCCGGGCGACTGCACGGGCAGCGACACGATCCAGTAGCGTGTCGCCATGGGCGCCGGCGGTGAGGCACGGGAGGGCGGAGGAGGGAGCTGGTTTGGTTCGTGATCTGGTTGGTTGACGCAGGAAGGAGCTCCCTTCCGACCCGCGATGGAGGAGGAGATCAGGATCCAGAGGGGTCGGTCATGTGGGGCCCGTATGTCTGTGAGTGAGTCATACTACAGTACTCTAGCCAGGTCATCATGCTTTTTTTTTTTAAAATAACCCCTCTCAGTACTGTTCCCGTAATATTCTTTTTTCTTAATTTTTCATCTCTCTCGTTCATTGTTTCGAATAGAAGATGAATTTTAATGTTTTTTAACACCTTTCTTTGATTTAATTTGTCGTTCTGCTTAGATGGTCCTCTAAAAAAAACTTTTGCACGAATCTTAAAGCCGCTTCGGTGGTCCAGCAATATTTTTTTTTACTGAACTGGAAATCATTTCATTGTTAATAAACCTAGAATAAAGTACTAGGTGTTCATGTTTAGGTGAAAACCACAAAATCATTTTTCTTAACTTCGTGCACGTCGAATAACTGAAGACAAAGGCCTGGCTCAATGATTTGCGCAACTTAACTCAAAAGTCATCACAAAGTTTTCAATCTAATGATTTGGCCGCAAATGTCAAATTATGTTTGTCAAACATAATTTGACATTTAAAAATTGCCACACATAAGTAACATTGTCTTGTGTTTGGGCATGTCTTATTCAAAATATTTATGCAAATAATAAAATAAATTAATCAACATTCAAGTATCTTTATTGATAAAATAAGTCGTAAAAAAATAAATTATATTTGTGCAAAATATTTGAATAAGACAAATACTAAAAAGATCCAGGGGTGACAAATGTATGTTTTTCTTTTTTAAAAATCAAATTAGCGGTAGCATTTCCAAAATTTGAATCATGTGCTGCACTCAATACTTTACAATTATATGTGCTGCACTCAAAACTTTTACAATTATATAGCTAACGTACTAGTGTGAGCTTTGTATGCAAAATCGTCCTCCTAGGTATACAAATTTGCAATAAAAAAGATAAATTATGGCAGCGGCACGGCACTTGACACAAAAGGTTTCATCTGTTGTTGAAGAACATAGCCCCGCAAGCTATCACCACAACTGCAGCACGCACTCCTGCTCACATCAGATAACATTCATAATGAGTACAAGTTCATCTTTTCCTGGCTAAAACTAACAACAAACTCTATCAGAAACAAACTTCCCAACAAGACTCACCTGATTTATCAGCCACACGTTTATGTTTATCATCGGGAAACCACCTCTTCGAGTTTGAGCAGAGGCAATGGATTCCTCGCTTTTCTTCTGCTTCACAAATTAGACACTAGGTCACAGAAGTTAGGAGCAAACCTTTGCAGTAATAACACTAACATGACATTTACTTCCATACCTTTTTGGGTACCCTTCTTTACATGCTGTCCTTTAGCAATGTGTTGGATATGAGCAAGTGAGTTCAGACGCTCGATCTCAAGGAGGTCTTTTAGTTGTTTGCTCGCGGTTGTGACACAAATGTGTGGGTGTATCCAGGTGCTTGATGTTGCAACCAAATAGTTCAAGGGACGCTCAACGTAGTCTCTTGAGTACATCTGCTCCGCCAAATACGAGGGACCAATGGAGCACTGATGTTTTTCTTGGAGTCTTCTCTTAGTTCTGATCAGCTCGTTTTCTCTCAGATTTTGCTTGCTTGCTCCGTCTCTACTAACAGGTCTACTGCTTCTTTTGCTTTCAGTTCTTTTTGCATCCCAGTCTGTACATGTTCACTTTCGCTTATATGCTGAGAAGAAACGGTTTTTCCCTGACCTGTAATTTGAAGCTTGACGCATCATCAAAAGGGATGACTGCTTTGCTTGCCTCCATGCTGCCCGAAGTCGGTGGGTGTGGGTGATACACCAGTTTCATATCTACGACTTCTTCTGCTTTGAGTTGTTTTTGGCATCCCATTTTGTACATGTTCACTCGTTTTTATGTACTGAGACGAAACGATTTCCCCTGACCTGTATTTTGAAGCTTTATGATCATCAAAAGGGATGTCTGCTTTGCCTGCCTGCGTGCTGCCTGAGTTGGTGAGTGTGGGTGATACACCAGTTTCAGATCTATGGCTTCTTCCGCTTTCAGCTGTTTTTAACATCCCAGTTTGTACAGGTTCACTCGTTTTTATATGCTGAGACGAAACAGTTTCCCCTGACTTGTAATATGAAGCTTTATGATCAGAAGCGAGGACTGCTTTGCCTGCCTGCATGCTGCCTAGGTCGGTGGGTGTGGGTGATACACCAATTTCAGATCTAAGGCTTCTTCTGCTTTCAATTGTTTTTGGCATCCCAGTTTGTACATGTCCACTCAATTTTATATGCTGAGCCAAAACGGTTTCCCCTGACATGTAATTTGAAGCTTTATGATCATCAAAGGGATGGCTACTTTACCCGCCTGCGTGCTGCCTGAGTCGGTGGGTGTGGGTGATACACTAGCTTCAGATCTGCTGCTGCTTCTACTTTCAGTTGTTTTGGCATCCCAGTTTGCACAGGTTCACTTGTTTTTATATGCTGAGACAAAACGACTTCCTCTGACCAGTAATTTGAAGCTTTAGGATCATCAAAGCGGGATGACTGCTTTGCCTTCCTGTGTGCTGCCTGAGTCGGTGGGTGTGGGTGATACACTAGTTTCAGATCTACTGCTTCTTCTACTTTCAGATGTTTTTGGCATCCCAGTTTGCACAGATTCACTTGTTTTTATATGCTGAGACAAAAAGGTTTCTCCTAACCAGTAATTTGAAGCTTTATGATGATCATCAAAAGGGATGATTGCTTTGCCTTCCTGTGTGCTGCCGGAGTCGGTGGGTGTGGGTGATACACTAGTTTTCAGATCTACTACTTCTTCTACTTTCAGTTGTTTTGGCATCCCAGTTTGTACAGGTTCACTTGTTTTTATGTGATGAGACAAAACGGCTTCCCCTGACCTGTAATTTGAAATTTTAGGATCATCAAAAGGGATGATTGCTTTGCCTGCCTGCGTGCTGCCTGAGTCGGTGGGTGTGGGTGATACACCAGTTTCAGATCTACTGCTACTTTCAGTTGTTTTTGGCATCCCAGTTTGTGTAAAAGTTCACTTGTTTTTATATGCTGAGACAAAACAGTTTCCCCTGACCTGTAATCTGAAGCTTTATGATCATCAAAGGGATGACTGCTTTGCCTGCCTGTGTGCTGCCTGAGTCGGTGGGTGTGGGGCGATACATTAGTTTCAGATCTACGGCTTCTTCCGCCTTCAGTTGTTTTTGGCATCCCAGTTTGTACAGGTTCACTCGTTTTTTTATATGCTGAGGACGAAAAGGTTTCCCTGACCTGTAATTTGAAGCTTTATGATCATCAAAGGGATGACTGCTTTGCCTGCCTGGGTGTTGCTTGAGTCAGTGGGTGTGGGTGATACATCAATTTCTGAAAGCGATACCCTGCAGGTCCAGGCAGGACAAATTACCATATCGTATTTCACATCCCAATCATATTTTTGGCTAACACTACTAGAGACAACAGATGACATGTTCTAATAAATGATGGTGATTTGTTTTAAAATGTTTGGATGAAACAAAAAACCTGTGGGGTGGTGCCTTCAAAGGTACTTATCATCTTCTTCACTGAACTACTTGATTTGCTCTCTGGTATACTGTTCCCTTTCTTGGAGCCACCAGGATCTTCCAAGCTTAAGGTGCCTCTAACACCCCTTTTGCAGCAGCAAGTCTTGAGGCCTTCTTCGTCCGTGGATCCACATTTATTCCGGAGAACACAGCCCTCTCTTGCAAATCATCCAGTGACAAACTCTTCGAGAAGCTTAGATTGTTCAGATCCTTTGCTTTGAATGTTGGAAATCTTCTCTATGAGCCGTTTAGACAATGGGCTGCGGCTGTCTAACAAGTTTGGAAGTTGTCGATAAGAACTAGAAAACAAGAATTACCAATATTCTCTGTATCAACTATGCACTCCATTAGTTACTACATTTTTACATTTCATTTATTTGAAAAGTGAGGCATGCACTAACATATTGATGGATCATATGCAAACAGTTAAATGGCTAAACCACTAAGTTTCTAATGAAATCCCAACTGACACCATGTGAGGGGGGCACTGTTCAACTTGAAGCCCTGTGTACAACATCAAGAGAATTCAAAAAATACTAACAGATGGATCCTACATTATTATTATTGTTAATCTATTTGGAGACAAATGAACACCATGACACCACATCTAGTCCGATTAATCGATAACATGAAAGCATATCGTTTGTGCAACAGATCTCCAACTGGTTTGCTTGCAACTAACAAAAATGACAATGTGACCAACCTAGGAGGAACTAGGCGGCTTTTCATTATTAACAAAGAAATAACATACCCAAATTCGAGAAGAGGACTTGAACCAGCACCCAACTAGTTGGGCTAGGTTCACTTTCTGTTGCTTGCAACTAACATAAGACACAATTAGAATAAATAAGCAACTAGTTTACCTGGAAAATTGAGTTCATTAGCATCACCAAGCAGCTCTTGCTGTTTCCTTTTCATTGCAGAATTTCTCTAAATAAATAGTAAAGTACAAGTTATATACATTACTTTTATATTATTGAAATTATCAAAATTTTGTCCCTGGAGTTTTTAATAAGGCATCCCAGTAAAGCCATCTTACCATTTCTTGGATTTAAACTGCGGTCATCATCATTGAGTAAGAACTGAACCTGAAGAATTATTTTGCCTCCACTGTCAAGAGCAAATACTGCATCCATAGTTCCTGACTCCACAATCGCTTTTGTCTTCAGCTCTGTGGTGATTTTCAAAACACATCAATTAATAGACGCTGGTAAGTACAAGAACAATGGTGAATAACCAGCTAAAAAAACCTGATTTCGATATCAATTCCCTGTCTGCATTGTACAGCATCATTGCCATACTCTCGAAGTGATGTAACAGGGCTGTACACAACACATATATTGGTTGTGATGAAAATGCATTCACGATGCATTAGTCAAATATCAATAAAGGTAATATATGAAAATGAGCTTACAAAGATAAATCATCTTGTTCTATGTTTCCACTGTATTCTCTTTTGCCCACAGCGACTGCATCCAAATGTAATTTACATATAATGATAATACAAAAGATTAGCAAATGGAAAGCAAAACGAGGAAAGAAAGTAGAATTAAGAGATCCAAACCTTGCAAGAACAGAGGTGTGATGACTGGTGGTTGAGTGGCTGCATAGTAAAGGAAAATGGAGAATCAGTTCTTGTTTCCAACAGAGCAATACCATTTATTTTCAATATTCGAGTTACGAATGATAGGACAAGAAATTGCCTGAGATGTGGATGCTTCCAGGCATTCTTTCTCAATTCCTGCTTGGTGCTGCACAGAAGCCCTACAATACCAATCTTCTAGAGCATAGAGAAGAAGAAGACACCAGCCAGTGGATGTTGTTTGGGCAAGCTGGACTTGTGGCTGGCTATCCATAGCCAATGGGCCTCCTGGGACCACAGGAAGAGTTAAAGGAAGGCTCCTTCTGTTGCTATCAAAAGACGTACACCCACAAATTGTGAAGATAACACCACATGGTTTTGCATTAATTTGTTAAGAATATTCCAAATAGGGTTGGGGCCCAGTTGCAGTCTCAACAATAAGTTGCATGGGAAATCGATGGGCTCACTCATCACATGAGAACCATAGAACATAAGATTGTCAACAGAGCAAATTGCAGATGGAACAGAAGAATTTCATGCATTTTCTTTTTTTTTAGTCTTGAAGAATCTCTAGAACCAATGCACACAATACCAGTTTGCACCCACACAACCTTTGCACTCTAGGAGGCTAAATCATGAAGACATCAGTACACAAAGATAGCACAGTACTATACTTGTACACAATCCAATCAACCACCTTCCTGGCGGAACACTAGACACACGAGATCCAAATGACAACTGGTGAGCTCATAAGCTTGGGAGGGATCCTGCTCGGATGAACTCCTTGAGAAGGGCCTTCTCCTCATCGAGTTTCTTCTTCTCGGCAGCATTGCGTGGCTTGATCTTCCGCTTCTCTTCCAGCATCCATTTGTAGAGCTTACGCTGCTGGTCATCTTCAGGGATTGGTGGGAGCTCCTTTCGGGCACAGAGACTGGTTCGGCAGGCTTCTCAGCAGTTGTAGAAGATGCAGTAGCAGGATCAGTAGTTGAGTCCTCCTTTCCTGAGTCCTTTTGTAGGCCCACAAGTACGTAAAGCTACATGTAATAGAAAGATTTCAGTAAACTAACCCATTTAAAAGATTTGATTTGAGCAAGAACAACCTTCAGAATTGGAAACATGAGCATCCAGCACTTAAGTCCAGTAATACATACTTATTTAATTATTTTGAACGCAATGACAGGAGCTCTGCCTTTTAATTAAGATAGAGAAAACAGAGATTATGTACAAGCAAAAATATCTTTGATGAAAGAAACATGCTGGTGTAATCATGAACAGAAACATCTGCACCTTCACAATTGGCGATCAATTGAAAGCACCTGAGCACATTTGGAACTTTAGATAACACTATGATCCGGTTTCTGTTTGAGGAAACAATGGAGTACGATCAGCCCACTATACACGTTGCTATACTCAACACATCACCTTCAAATATGGTTGCATCTCATTGTTACAGGTTCTTCATTGCTTTTCTACTGTACCATATTCCCAGCAGAAGAACGCTCAGCGCCTCAGCCTGCACTGTGGGGGGGCAACCAGCGCTAACTACTGATTGATTATGAAGCCAAGTAATAGAAAAGTGATTCTGGTACATAATTGAGTAGCAAGCACACGTGAAAATCGAAGTCACTACCAGGAAGTTGCTGGGTCAAAACTCAAAATGTAAGAATTAGCCACTACTGCCAGCAAAGTAGAGCACCAAACAATAGTTAAAAAAAAAAAAATGAAAAGAAACCAGGACAGCATCTCGTAATCCATAACGCCTAAGCAAGTTGCTGCTTTTCTCACTAGAATTGGATAGAATCTTAAGCGGATCTTAGCTAGAGCAGACTCTGAGGACAATTACACAGCGGCAGGTTAAACCTAGTCAGACTGGAACGGGCAAACACCAAACAGGTGGCATGGGATTGTGCTCCTAACACTGCATCTTATGGGCACCAAACAGCGAGAAATCGAGGGATGCAACCCAAATCTAGTGACCCCCAAAGCGAAGCGAACTGATGAGCGAAGAGGGAGGGAGGGAGGGGGAGTGGAGGCAAGCTAACCTCCGACGAAGAGGTTGGCGGCGAGGAGAAAGGATCATGCGGCGCATGAGGCCCCCTTCCTCGCCTCGGGCGGTGGCGGAGGTGGGGGCGGGGGCGGGGCCGGTGGCGGTCCGGCGGGCTTGGGCTTGCTGTGGGCGGCCATCCGGCGGAGAGAGTAGAGCAGACCCTAACTCTACCTTGTTCTGTGTTCGGGGCGAGGGCGACCACCGCCGAAACCAAGACAGTTGCCCTCTCGTCTCACGTGAGTCGTGACACCACAACGGAAGAGGAATTCTAGAGTATCAGTACCTCAGTAAAAACTCCCTTCGTCTTTCCTAAACTCACACATTGATCGTTGTTCGATTGTGTCGTTCCAGTCTCTAAACTTATAAATCTTTACAACCTCAAACTTATCCAAGTCGGTGTTAGGTCCCTAAACTTGATTTTGAAAGCGATCTATAAACTCTATATTATTAAAAATAATTTATAACCTTTTCATAACTTTTATGTTAAACTGAACAAATTTGAGGACCCTAAATATATGTGATTTTCGACTTTAGAGATCGAGATAATACGAGTTAAACAAGTTTATGGGCCAGGAGGGCATATGAACACATTTGAGGACTTCAACAATCTATTTGAGTTAGAGACCAGATGCCGTAATGGTACAAATTCAAGTACCGGTGGTGGACTTTACTCTAAAAGAAGCAAAATCTACTTTAAAAAAAAGTAATTATAGCACGTTAAGAGCAACTCAATCAACTCTCACATCTTTAATTGGATCCTAAATATAAACATTCTCCATTACAGATTTCTCGGTACCCAAAAGATGAGAGCGAGGATGAACCTCTAGAGTGTGCTCAAGATCTAGACAAGCTATTGTTACTCTAGTGACTGTCCAAATGGTGTTTTATAGAGCATTTTTAGAAACTCTTTTAAACTAAGTCTCTAGAATCGAGGAAACGTGAAGATGACTAACAAAGAGCAGACACAGCCAATAGGCTGAAATTACTATAAATAAACGAGCAACCGAGCGAAAGTAAAGTGTGGTAGTCACTCGTCGCTAGAACGAGCTGAACGCCTGGGCCTCTATTTCTGTGACAGAAGATTGTCGTGCAAACCTTACCAGTTATAAAAGCACTATCTATTATTTATATACATACAATAGATAAAAGCAGTCCTGACTGATTTTGCCGAATCTAGAAGCATGGGCCAAATGCCAGAGACATGCGCTGGGCCCAGTTTCTGGGTTACAAACAATGACCTCCACCTATCTTGTACATTCTACTTGACTGCAACCTATCCCAGCTTCAGATATAGGGCCTAAATGACACAAGAAGAATTAATTACCTAATCTACCCGACTTTTAAGGTGAGTACAGTTAGCTAGCTCAAGTAAGATTAAGCACTGTCGTCAACAGCTTCAAGCCACGGACACCTAGCACCACCACATCAAAACATCACAAGATTAGCAAGCAAAAATCGCAAAGAGTTAGTCACTCAAATTGTGCTCTTAATGGTTTCAAAAGTTTAACCTGCAGCTCGGAACCTAATTAATATGCCCCCTTATTACTGACAAAAGAACACTAGTGCTTAATGTGCAAGTGGGTGCATGGAAAATCAAACAAACAAAAAAATAATGGAAATCAAGTACCTGTACAGTAACTTTACAACGGGAAGAAACCTTGCTATCTGAAATTGACAAACCAAAATAACTAATGATCAGCCAGGCCCAGAATTTGAAGGAGCATATACACTGCCTTGAACAACTGGTCTCTGCTGATGCTGAGACTGCAATTGCTCTATGGCTTGTTGGTTCCACTGGCCACCAACACCATGAGCCTGTATAGGGAAGCCACCTGAAACTTGCCTTAGCAGCATGTCCTGGCTAGATGACGGCAACAACGTTTCGTACCCCAAAGTATCTTCAGAGGTAAGCAGCTTAGGCGATGAGCTAGCTGAAGTCTGATTGAGTGATACCTCATGCTTCTGATGATTCACAGATGCCAGTACAGGGCTGCACGAATCTACACTCTGTGGAATGGATGTTGTAACCATTTGATTGTGTCGGACTTGACTGGCATGCAAGTCTATCCTACAGTCCAGAGTTCATTTAGGCGGTTCTGTTGCCCCATTGCTCTCTCAATGCTGTTCTGTGATGGATTAATCTGCGGCTGCTGCAGCTGAGTGGTCAATGGCGATTTAGAATGATGTGGAGGTTGTTGCACAGCTAACAAGGTCTGACTTGAAGAACCCTGCATTGAGCCTTGGTTACCAATGTCTGCCACCTTTTGTGACTGAGGTAATAAAGTGACTAGCCCTAGAGGTTGATTCCCAGGTTGAGGCATTGACAGTGTTGGTGCTGTATTAGCAGGGAAAAGTCCTTGGCCATGTTGCACCAGTTTTTCAGACACACATGGTTTTTTGACGGAGTACAAGCAGCATTGGCTGGTGTGCTGTCAATTGGAGGAGTCTGGGGCATCATGTGTCCTCGTCCTAAGCTCTTCATAAGCTTAGCTTGTTGACTACCATGGTTCCTCTGTGACTGATTTTGTCTAGATTGCTGTTGTCCCTGTTGTTTCTTCTGCTTCTGTTGTGTAGTAGTGGCAGGTTGGTTGGGGGAGATGAAGAGCTATCCGGCAGATTTTGTGCCGCTTGCTGTCGCTGATGTTGTGGTTTTTGAACAAGGGACTGGATTGGCAGGCGAGACTTGGTTCTGCTGCAATATTTGAGTATTATTCTGCACATTGGCTACTGCACTAGCTCCAGAAAGATCAATATGCTGTTGAGGTGCCATATGTTGTTGCATTTGTCTTTCTTTAGCCAAGTGCATAGCATATGCCTGCTGTTGTCTTTGAACTAGTTCCCTGAATCTGAGAATGATGTGGATTCCCCAAACATGTAAGCGACTGTGACATCTGGCGTGGTCGTTGGGGTTGTTGAACAGGTGAAGAACTGGACAATGATGGATTCATGCTGCTAAACTGGGCGGTGGCTTGGCCACTGCCCCAATGAAACTGGCATGTCAACTCCGACATCTGCCTATGTTCTCCCAAACCCTGACCAGGCTATAACAAAAATTTACTATCAACAACGGCACCAATTTTTCATAAAAGACCGCTTCTCTATAGGCGTGGTTATTAAAAAGCTTGATGCAAGTGTTGAACCACCATTGAATTCAACTTGTATAACAGACAAGTAATCCCTCCCTAGCTATGATGGCATTTCAGAGTGCGTGGAAGTTTTTTTTTTTCAAATTTCAGCAGGTAATACAAACAAAAGCATATAGAATATCAATCAAATGAAACAGACAATAAACAAAATCTCAAACAGAGAAATGAAACAGCAATCCAATAACAAAAGAAGGGCAGTAATGCAAGAGAAAACATATACTCCCTCGGTTCCAAATTAAATTATTTTGACTTTTCTAGATTAATAGATTTTGCTACACACCTAAATATACACTATATCTATTCATAGATTTGAACGGGGCTAGCTTGTAAAACCACTATTTTGGATTAACAATGGATACTTTACTATCTTAGCAAACTTTTTCCTTGAAAATACTAGAAAGGCCTATATGCTTCTTCTTTTTTGTTTACATAAGTGCGCTAGTTAACTTTGTGCAGTAATAAAAAGGAAGACACACTCAAGCTGAGTATAAAACAGAGAAGTGTGGCGGAGATGGGTGAAGATAGTGGTTAAAAAGTATCACCATTCAGCAGTTTCATGCATTTGAGGCAATGTATAAGCATATGAAATGCAAAATAGCAACTCACACCAAATGTTTGCATGGGATCATGTGGCCTCGAGATTGAATTGCCAAGACCAGATATGGCTCCAGGATGGACACTTACTGCATTGAGCACACCTTGCCCACTGTTGGGCAACAGATTTCAGACGGAACTGCATTTAGCATTGCTGGTGAACTAATCCTTGGAAAGCCTGGCCTGGCACCAGGCATACCTCGATTTAGTCCTGCCACCATTCCCATACCAGGGTAGAAGGCATCATACGGGCACCTGCACCACAATCAACCCTCGAAGAAATAGTTCCAGGAGCAGAAACTCCAGGCTGATGAAGATTTCTGCCATTGACCATCTGATTATATTGAATCTTTGTTTGTTTGTCACCTAAAGAGGTAGGTCTGGGAACACCATACTTTGAGCATCCCTATACCAGAAATGGCATGGAGAACAACATTATATACCAACTCAATAACATAGTCCATTTAACCCCTCTAGGTATTAATGATTTACCTAGGACTATTCATCAATGTTGAAGGTGATGGTGAATTGCTGCCCAAAACCATAGCAGGAGAACCTGGTAACCTGGAATTCAGATTTGAAGTAGGAGTAGAAGGACCAACAGAACCCTGATGGTTCGGCAGTGTTATCCCATTTGTATGAGAACCTGGGTTCACATTGCCAGGTGTAATTGAATCAAGATTTGGACTTGTTACATCACAGAGATCAAGGGGCCTGTTTAAGTTTAGACAAAACATATAAAGACGGCGTTTAGATGCTGGTTATTAATAAGTCTGGAGTTGTAACAGAAACTAATATAGCACATAAAGGTGACATATTTCAGATATGTCATGTCCACAAAAATGGAATTCAAAGCTGTAGTTCAAGTTGGCAATTACATACGTCAAAAGTGCACCCGGAAATTTTTTGTTCAGACATGCTTGTGAAAGTCGATAACATGGGAACTATGTGGCTGCATGATTGGCTTGAGCTCCCTGGCGATTACCCTTCATGAAAAAGAAAAGACAAGGCATAACCATAGAGATAGTATCAATACAGTTAAAATTGTTGGCAGCAGGATGTAAAAAATACATCATTCTCAAAGGTGATTGGAATTAACGAGAGAACCTAACCCAGAGAAAGAATCCCTCACCACACCACATTACCAAAATACAGTATCAGAAAAAGGAGAACATTGAAGCTGTAACTGAAAACTTCTCTCCCATTTTGCCTATTCAAACTCTTTCTTGAAGTTTGCATTTATTTTTCTTGTGCCCCACGCAGGCACATGTAAAACTGTCTTTCATCGCTATGGCAAGCTGAAATCCCTATTGATTCTATGTACTGGCATCTGGCAATAAACCTCTTTATCCTTCAATAAAGCGAGTTTTATGGAAGAGTCAACAGAAATAGTAGTTCCTTTTTTACAATGTCACATAAGTTCTAATTTTGCAGAAATTAACTGTGTTAAGAACTCCCATACTGAAACACCAAGTTACATCGACATGCATAGCTCCTATAACAAGTACTCAATTTCACTGAAAATAAATAAATCCTAAACTTCTGCAAAAGTGAGCTATAATAAAAACAAATGTGCAGCAGAATTTGCCAATCCTTCATTATAAACATAATCAGAAAGATAAGATAAATTGATAAAACAATAACCTGTCTTTGTCTGGCATGCACTTGTTGCATGAGTAGTATAATTTTTTCAAAATGTGACTTAAGATTCTCTTCATCAAATGGTCCTTGAAGTCGCTCAAATAACTGCCTTGCGCTGCCCTGGTGAACATAGAAATACCAATGTAAAGAATGTTAAGAGACTCATGCATTTGTAATGCACACCTCCAAATAAGTCCGACATTACAATGGCGTTTATACAATCAAACTCAATTTTTTTAAAAGGAAAGTATGGCATGGCAGGAACTAAAATGAAAGGTTCAATGTTACATCTGTGTGAGTTGCAGCCCCACATACATTACAGGCAGTAAAGAGTACCCACAAAACAAGGTGGTGGGAGAACATGCCTTTGGAATACCCGGCAATGTACTATGGTAATGCTGAGATGAACCGGGTCATCTGCACTGTCACCACCATCACCAAAGCTTCTATCCACAAGAACCTTGTGCCGCTCATGGCACTCTTTAGGCTGCCTATGAACACACTGCAGAGAGAAATAAATAAAATATAAAAAAGCCCAAGATTCAATTTGGAGAATAAGACAAATGGTGACCAAATTATTATGATAAAAAAGAAATAATGCCACAGGAAACATTAGAGAATATATGGAAAAAAAAGTAGCAGCTTCCGCTACTGCAAACAAGACACGCGCACACACATAAGTACATAACGGAAACAGACATACTAAGTGCTATACACTGGGATACAACCAGAAAACATGTAGAACTTAGGTCTTGTAAGTAAAAAGATGAGCATATTGCATGTCTAAGTGACATGACAAAGCATGTTACACAGCAAAAGGTCTGTTTATCACAGAAAAAAAAATACCTTGAACTGCACGATGTTGTTGATTGCATCACTAACTAGTTCCCAGTTTTCACCCATATCATGGACAAAGGACAACAAGTGCCTGAAATATTTAAGATATTTAACCATCAGCCCATCGCCACAACTCAAGTCAGAATAAATATATAACTTCAAGCACAAAAGAACCTGATCCTCGAAACTTGACCATCCACCAGAAGATGTCATCTGCCAAAAGCAGAAAACATTTTGATAAGCATACTAGCAAATTACGGGGAAAGATTACCCTCTCCTACCATGTGATGATACACAATTCGCCTACTTGTGAAAAAAAATATGGGAAAAGAAGATTCTGCTTGTGAAGCATGTGTGGTGTCCAAACAATATTTTTTACATTGAATGTACACAATACAAGTTAACAGAAATAATTCTAATGATTCTGCTGGGATAATCCAACAACGTGCCCACAATAAAAAAAAAAGGAGAAAAAAAAAAGTTAAAAAAAATGTGTTACAAATTCATCTACCAACACTTTGACTGATTAGACTACATTATGAAATGCGCTAAGTAGCATCAATCTGGTGCTCCTCATTAAGTAAATGGAAAACCATAGAGCACAAAACAAAATTTCTCAGTTTAGACCACAGAAGAGGGGTTAGAAACTGCTTGCAATAATACAACCAATTCTTAGCTACAAAAGGTAACATGAAGCAGCAGCAAAATTTTCTGAGTACATAGTCTCTCTCTTACCCTAGTCTATCCACAAGTTTTGTCAGCAATCCATTTCTAAATCTTCCTACTTTTCCCATTATACATCTATAACATGAGCCTGACTAGGTCAGTCAAGAACACGCATTAACAAAAGTAGCTTACTGCTCTATACTAGTAGGACCACAAAACCTAGCAAATTATGTTTGCACATAGGATCAAATAAAAGGAAACACAGTTGACAAAAAAAGGTTCAATCAGTATACGTGACATCTGGCATGGTTACAAACTACAAAGATAATGACCAACAAAGAGAGAAGCTTATGACTCTAATCTACAAAATGCTAATACCTTTAGTGCTTTGTATTTTCTCCCACGATCCCTATTAGCAATGAACTTTATAAAATCTAGCAGGATTTGCCATGTTGCTCATCTGTGATGCAACAGGAGAAGCTTCTTGTGAAATATCTATCCCTTGCTTCCCCATTTTAAGCTTCTTATTAGAAGCATGTTGACCACCATAATGCAACTATGGACAAAATCAAAACACAAAAGGATCAGAGCCATTTGTCATCTCCCAAATAATATCAAGAGCATGTAGCTGGTCCATGTATGGCGTAGGTGAAACATGCACTATTATATAAAAAATTAGGATGAAGTTACCACTGTTTCCATTTGAATCATATTGGTGGACATCTGGTCTCTTCTTGATATATTCCTTCTGCACAGAAATTTTGAAGACAAAAAAGTTAGGGCTAACGACCAATATATCCTCATTAATATCAACAGAGGAGGGGGGAGATTGAACCTGCTCATATTTATTAACCAAATCAACTTGCATTCTTGGATCATAAGCACGGCCCTGAAACTTTAGGAGAATAAATTTGCCTCAAGGAAACATTGGAAATACCAGCAATAACAGGGAGCACCAATGAAGCTTGAGGAATTAACCTTTATGGAAATTGGAACATATATGAATTGGCTGCATTTTGAGCAATTTTGTATCGAAGTTCTTCATCTTTTTCTTCTTGATGGCTTTAGTGCACATTTCACCAGTGTCATAAGGCAGTTGTCTATCAGAATCAACTGTAGATTCAAAATCTGTGTTCCTCCATGGCAAAGACCCTCCATGCAACGAACTTTGATCCTCTTGGTAGGAGTTTGTGTCACCACTTGAAACATCTGTCTTAATTGTGACTTGGGGTGGTCCACTAGCACCAGCATGAAACGGGCTTCTTTCGTTGCCTGGCAGCTGTGCGGGTGCGCTTTGGAGGAATTGGCAAGGAAAGAAGTAGGCCTTTGCCATTCGATAATAATGGTTGGTTCCTTGACTTGCTTTCCATGCATGGTTCATAAGGCACATAGGTACCAATTTCATATGGCCTTGCAACGCTAATCCTTTTCGACAATACGTGTTTCTTCTTGTGAACCATATTCGATCTGAAACCACCATCATATGCTTTAGGAGAAAGATAAGTACATGTCTCACCTTCATCCTCCTCATATGCATTCTCCTGGGGCAAATCTGAACAAATTGTGTAGAAGTTAGAACAGTATGAATTAAGTGCATAACAACATATAACATATTTAAGGTACTGATACATTTCTACCTGCAACAGAATCACACACAGATGCTTCATAGTCATCGTTGAGCTCAGCGTTGCCAGCTTCCTGAAATTAGTAACTAGTAAATACGTTTGACAAAAGACATGCTAAATGGTGAATATGGATACAAAAAATAAATGCTCCAGTGCTGTTGAAGGTGCTAACTTCTACCTACGTCCAAAATATGATCAGCGCACTTGTTGGTGTTAGAGATATATTTGTGTACATGTGTACTGGGCATGTGCCTGCGCACCTAGCGCCGGTCAGCACCTGTGATTGAGCTAGATAGATTAGCGAGATATGAGGAGATCTTGATTGGTCCTGTTTCTATAAACCTCAAGATCTCCTCAACCCTATATATGTGTCTTCTCATCTGTCTCTCTCTCAATCAATCAATCCATTCTATGTTTCTTTCCTTTTCCCACCCTTCCGCACCCAGTGCGCCCTCCATGGCTGCCACCCCTCCTGTCTCCGGCACCGTCGTCAATCCCTCCACCAAGGACACCGACACTGACACCACAGCTGCCGCTGCTACCCTCCAGTGCACTGACTTGGATCGCGCCACTGCGGATGAACATGAGCGCGCAGCAAGGCAACTCAGGACGCTGCCCTCTCCTGCACAGCTGATGCTGAATGCGAGGCCGCCCTTGCCCAGCAGGAACGAGAGAGCAAGGAGAAGTAAAAAAAACATAGGTCAAGGGGAGTCAGAGTGGTTGCTTCTAAGGGACCGGTTCAAAAAGGGGAGAGACCTCTCTTTGACTTCCTCGTAAAGTAGGGCCCACCAAACTCTGGAAAGCAGGCAGGAACCTCCCCACGCTTCGTTTCTTTGGTGGTTGGCTGGCTGCAAACTTATCTGCACTGTTACAAACCAAGGAGAGGGGCACAGGGCCCGTGCGGCACCAGAGCTCGAACCCAGGCAGGGAGTGCTGCGCCTGCCTTACCACCGCGCTATCAGCGCGTCTGCGACCAATGCGAAGAAAACTACCACAGTGATCCATTTGTTCCGCGTCGATTTAGCCTATGCTTTTTGGCATCCATAAATGTAGATTGAATGTGTTGTGCGAAGGAGAATGGCAGCAGTTGATTAGCCACACATTAACTCCGCGTGCAAGACAAAGGGGTGCTAGCGTTGTAACCTAGAAAAGGAAGCATGTGCGACAGCAACAAACCGTTACATGCAGTTCATATTTGGAATCTATTTTTTGGTAACACGCATATCAAAGCTGGACTTAGGAAGTAAAAAGTAAATAATACACAAAGAAAATGCCTAAAAATGAAGTCGCTAATCGCTAATAGATAAAAAGATAGATAGTGGTTTTGTTGGGTCATCATGGTTTGATGTACAAGGCATGTTTGTTTCCAATACAGTTGTAAATCATTTATCTCCTCCTTAATGCAATGATACACAGCTCTATGATTCAAGGAGGAAATAAGAAAAAGTCTAAAAAATAAAAGGTAAATTTGGCCAGAAATCTTCCAAATGACATTGATGTCATGTGCACAAAAAGCAGCTCATTCTATTTTGCTTATAGAACAGCAGGAAAATTGAAAACTAAAGTAAGCTAAGCTGCCTTAACTCCTTTGCTAGGTGTTTACACAAACTTGCCAGTCCACCTTGTGGTTCAACAATTCAACAGAAGTCCCATAAGGGAAGTGAAGCTAAAGCGAGCAACCAAACTGTGATCACTAAAGTCTTGGGAAGTGTGCATAACGCTTCTCTGTACCTTGTGATACAATTTTAAAAGAGATTCCAGAGATTCCCTGTATGCCACCACTGCCCTAGGTGCTACTGTATAGAAGAGATTTTCCTGAAAATTAAGAAAATATCAGAACCCAGCTGGCAAACCAGAGGAACTGTTTCCATGAGTGCTCAACTGCTCATCTGGGTAAATCCGTAAATGATGAAAGTTAAGGAAATCAATCATAAAACACATAATGTTACGATGATTTACTTCTGAGAGATGATCAGACACTTTCAAGATTCCAAAGTCATTCAGCCTGTCAGGAGTTGGTGGGGCTTCAGGCAACACATGAAAATCAGCTGTTCTACTGTTATATTCAAGAAATCGAACTGCATAATAATGAATCTGTGACCGCTGCTGGCTGGATTCTTTGGCTTCCAGTGAGTTGTGACCCTATACAGATACATGGAGATTACAACAATAAATCAAATGGTAAAAAATAGTGTGTAACAGTTAAACTGGCAGGGCTAAAAAGTAACTGATGAGTAATTCGATCTTGCACTTTGTAGTAAACCGAAATACCGAAACCGAAGTGACAAAACCCTTCAATATACATTGGCATTCAGAATTTGAATATATGTGAATGAACAAAAAAATAAAATAACCCATGAGAAAAGGTTATTCTACACTACTTCTATACTTCTACTCACCTGTTCTTTTCCAGCTTTGATTCCAGAAGGATCTATCTCCTCCAGCATAGTTGAATTGTGTTGCATCGATTTAGCTTTTCATGTCAGAAGTCTGTAAAGCCTCAGCTGAACGCCAGAAACTCATGATAGCGTTTGCAATGATTTTTATAATAGCTTTCTGCTTTTTCAGAATGCTTGCTTCTTCAAACTTGGCATGACCATCAGAAGCAATCCAATGGCACACCTGAGCTGCAGCCACACTTTTCCAAAGTCGTTCCTAATTTACAGAGACAACGCATCAAAGAAACCAGTAAGATTATGCACGTTAGCCAAGGATAGTAATTAGATTAACATATTTTCAAGTGTGACGAAGAAATATGGAGATAACTACTTGAAAGTACCTGCATGAAATCATTAGCCATCAAGCCATCTCCTCAAGAACAAAATCCCAGTGGCTCTTTCTCCTCTTCTCTAAAGCAATGTTACAGGAGATCGCTGACCAGCCTTTTTAATATTTACCTAAGCAAAGTTTTCTTTAGAAACAAGAACATGCCAGAGGAGAAATATATATAAAAAACAAACTATACCTCTATAACACGAGCATTTTTAAGAACAGAATCTTCATAAGCCTTCTTTTCCATCTTATTCTCCTCAGATTTTTTAATCTCACTACCCACATTAGATTCATCATTTTTGGTGAAGGCAAGACATCAGGCAACTCAGTGCCTACAGAAATAGGATGCGCCAGAGTTTGAATTCCCAACATAGCTATTTTTCCTAACCAAGACTGGACTTTCCTCAATGTTCATGCTGCGGCCAGAAGACAAGCACCCTGTGTCTTTCTGTGCAACTATTGCACTGTTACAAACTTCCATTTCATCTTTCACATGAGGAATATTACTGGCTTCAGGACCAGGCTGTACAAGATCAGAACTTTCCTTCAAAGAAGTAGGCCTGATGAAATCTACAGATAAGCCACTTTCTTTGAGAACCATGTTAGAATGTCTACTATTATCTAGGGCTTCATGAGAATCAATCTTCCTGCAACAAGATTGATGTCCCCATCTGCATGCTCATCAACAATATTCACGGTGCTTTTCACAAGATGGGCCCACTACATCTTTGTGTGAAGTAGAAGCTTCTACAACACAAGCAGGAACTGTCCTGTTATTATCAAGTTCCCTTCATCAATGTGGCCCATACATTCATCCAGGTGTCCATCATCAGCCTTTTTCGTCAACAGCACATGACTCTTTCTCATCATATGTAGATGCACTAGAATAGCATGGCCTTATAACAACTTTTAAATTGGTATCAGTGGTTTCTGCAGATGCAACTTCAGCAGCAATCTCATCACACCCAACAAGCAGACGGTCATGATTTGCATCATTTGATGAAAAATCTTTAGCTTTGCTATTATTGTCAGCTTTGTTTACTTCATCGTTCACAACACATTCACTTTCAAGAATGGTTTGAATCCCATCCAGCTCCATTGCTGCCTGGTCATCAGAAGATGTACTCTTTGGTGCATCGTCACGTTTAGATCCAGACTGTTTTATACTAGAAAACGGACAATACACCATCATCACCTGCATTGTTTTTTTTGTGCGTCTTTTGGCTCATAGACTTTAGCAGGGATCATAGAAGATCTAATAGATGTGACATTCCCTCTCCCCTACTTGGCTTTGACCTATTGCGCCCGAACATATGCCTGGCTTTTGACACCAAGGCGTGACAAACCAGAAGCAGCAGGCTTTTTTCGAATTTTGTGGCCATCACTGGGCAATGACTGCTTGGGTTGGGCTGCATTTAATCTTTTGGTTCCTCTTTTTACAACCTTTTCTTCTGCAATGTTGTTGTTACCTCCACCCAAAAGCATAAGATTGTCTGCTGTGTTGATTTCACGGCACAGTGAACCTCCTGGTTTGTCGGTACTCTCAACTGAATCTCCAAGAGGTGATGCAGAAAAACTACGTTTAGCGTCACTGCAAATGAAGGCAAACAAATGGCTCCTAAGTGACATTATGATTTTGATAACTGCAATGAAATGATACATCAGGAAGCAACCATTACCTTATCACAGTTTGTGCTTCTATTTGATTTGTGAGAGAAGCCGAGTGTACACTGACTGTTTCTAGATGTACAAAATTGAAATCCAATGGGTTGCCTCCCTGCAATAAATAGAAGTAAGTAGGTACAGTGAAGGCAGAAATATAATGTACGAGATAACATGACGCGGGCATACTTTCTCTAGAAATTCCAACTCTCTCCTCCGCTCGTTGAGAACATCAGACTCCTGCCTGAGCTCCTCCTGAGCTTTCTCAATGGCCATACTGCGTGGTGAAGATTTGGTGGTGACACCAACACCATACTCCATAATTCCACCCATCGAGCACGGCCCCGCATTCACCATTGAAGAAAAGCAGAAGCATGCATCGCCTGCACGTCACCGAAAGCGGCAGTTCATTCCAGCTCCAACCACTGAAAGCAAAAACCCAAAGAAACAACACGGAGAAGATGGAGTGACACAACAGCATTTTAATATTATTAATGGTAACATAAGGCGCATTCGAAAGCCTGCATTCAGACAGTACACCTGAGCACGGAAAAGGGAGTGCTGCTTGCAATAGGCCAGTGGCAATCTGAGATAGGGCAGCATCACAATGTATGTATGGAGGCTGCATACACTACATTTAGGCATGTGGTCATCAACATGCAAGCGCACTTGTGCACAGCTGACAGATGGAGCATCCCATGGACACCAACGAGACTAAAAATGAAGCAAGGGGTCATCACCTCCAGCCTAAGCCAGAGCTTCCCCTGACAGGACAGGAGTGGCTCAGTCAGTGGGCACGCTCCAGCCTCGTATAGCCACCATTGCCCACACAACCCAGCAACGCCTCAGGCGACCCTGGGGCGCCGAATAGGACCTAAAAATGGCGTGTAAAGGATGATGGCACGTACCTCGGCTAATCACCGGCGCGCGACCTAGGGTTAGGGTTTGGGCAGAGGAGGGCGGGCAGCCGCGGAGGGGTGCAGACGGGTCGCCGGGGTACAGGGGAAGCCTGCCGGAGGGTGTGCAGCGGACGAGGCCCGCGAGGCGGCCGCCAGAGGTGGCCGTGGCGCCGGTGGGGGTGGTGCGGGGCGTGGAGGCGGGAAGGAGCGCGAGGAGACGGAAGCAGCAGTTGAGGCCCTTGTTGTCGGGGGGGCCGAGGGGTCCGCGCCGCTGTCCGCTCGTCCTCGCCTCGTCTCGCGCGCGGTCCGACCCGATCGATCGCTCTTGTGTTCTGTCGGCCCCACTCTCTTGCGTCTTCTCTTGTTGCTACATTAAACCACCAGCGGCACTCTTTTGTCTTCGACTATAAATTGTCTTAAGTAAAACTTTTTATGTTCAAAAAGTTAAAGAAACAACATAAAGATTTATTATGATACTAAATAAACACACGTTGTTAAAAAATATTACAATTTATGATATATTTAATGACACCAATGTCATAAAAAATTGGCGCTTTTTCCATACACTGATTATATTTTAAAAAAAATATGACCTAAATAGCTCTAAGAATTGATTTATTCGAGACAAAGACAATATTTCGACATAAATGCTCATCTATAAATCTACTTTAAACGTGGGGATCCGGGCACCGCACAACTTCTGATTGCCCTCCCGTGAATGCAACTACGATAACGTATCCTCGATCGTCCGATCTTATCCGAGCCGTTTGATTCTTTCCAACGAGCAGCTTCCCCAACCGTTCGAAGGTGTTCGCAAGTGCCGCTGACAAGCACAAAATCCTCCACGCCGCGTCTTCCACCGTGGCTCCGACAACCTTCCGCCCCCCTTTCACCGCCCACCGCCGCCGCCACGCCGTAGTAGCGGCTTCCTCACCGCCCCCGGCCGCTCCACCGTCGCCCGCCCTCGCGCTCCCAAACGAGCCCCGCCCCCACCCAGCACCAATCCCGCCGCGTCGCCGACGAAACGCCGAACGGGAGGGCGGCCTCCATCGCGACGTATCGCCAAGTCCGACGCCATCTCCTCCTCCCGTGACACGGACCGCGCCACGGACTCCGCCGCCGCGCAAGATCGTGCCGCCGCCGCCTCGACAGCTCCTCCGTCGCCCACACGCACCAGGAGCTGGAGCCGGAGTCGCCGCCGTGCATCCCTCCCCCGCCGCCCCAACCCCCGCCGCCGGCCGCCGCATCCTCCTCCGCCCCAACCCCCAACCCCGTCCGGCCATTGGGAGCAGCAGGTCTTGTGCCAATGTCGTCTTCTTCCTCCTCTTCATGTTCCCTTTAACCTTAGTGTCCTGTGACTTCCAGATGGTCGATGGAATGCCAGGCCAAAAAAATCATTCAGACACGAAGGTAGGTTCCAAGCTTTTGTTTTGCTTCATGTTTTGAGTTCCTTAATAATCTATAGGATAGGTTTCATGTTGCAGCTCTCTGAAGTAGATGTCACACAGTTGGCAAAGATTGTTGATTCTGTCATACTGCATAGTCTCTCTATCTAAAAAAATGTGGCTTCCTACGCTGGGCCATGATTATGATTGGCATCCCGTCACCATGATACTTAGCATTGCCAACCATCCCTGTGCTTCAGAAGGGTTTCAGATGCTTACAAATGTGAGACGTGAATTATGATTTCTTAATATTTGCTTCCCTCTAAGATTTGTTCAATAAATGTACCAATATCTATTTGGTACAAAATTTGGCATTAAAATTTTCATAATGCAGCCATCATCGACATGGACCAATCGACACAAATCCTATATTGCGGCAACAATTTCATCACCATAGGCACAATCGACATGGACCAGACTGCCTCGCTGTAAAATTTTCATCTTACTCATACTAGAATAATGGTATTTCAACCTAATACTTCATGTTGACCCATATGCTTACTGTTTTTTTTTTTTTTTATCTTTTTAAACACTCTGCAATATGTCTTATTGATTTTCCATAACACAACAAAATGAATATACACTTCTATAACTTATGTATCATAGGGGGACTCTGGCTAGTGTATTTATTAAACTAGAATTCCCCGCGCGTTCTTCTTGGTATGCAAGAGAAAATACGATAAAATTTGATTAGATGTCGCTTCATTATACGAATGAATTTGATGATAAATGGATTCATCATGGAAATGACTTGATGTAATGCATTAAAGAAATCAAGTAGAGGATATAGTCACAACTGTATAGGAATATGCACAATGGATAGAGAAATTAAATTAAAGATATATAAGTTTTATCTTATTTTGCCCGCATAGTTTTTCCTTTTTATCCTCTTTTTTATTTCCTCTTTTCCTTTTTTATATTTTCTTTTTTGCCTGTTTTTTCTTTTCCTCTTTTTCTCTCACCCCATTCGACCGCATGCGGCGGCGCGGCCCCAGCTCCATACATCTTTGGGTTTATCACTGGTTGAATGTTACTAAATTATGCAAAAAAAAAAAAAAAAAAAAAATGCAAACACCAGATTGAGGTAAGAGGGCCACAATTAATCATGTTTTGTTTGATGATCCTTATATGCCCACATCCATGGTATATGGTTATCATAATCAAAGCCGAGCACTACGGCTGCTCGTTGGATTATGTTATTAAAAAAACATCAAGATGTCCATTATAGAGAATCAAGCTTCTTGTTCGGGAGGATCTCCTCAAGAAATCTGATCTTTGTGTTGGCCTGTATTCATGTCGAAGGTACTCCCAAATTTGAATGTAGCTTTTCTTTTCGACGATATGTCTTAGCTGGGGATCAATTAAAAAAATATTACGTTGTTTGAGATGAAGTGATTAGAATCAATTGAACCCCAAGCTTCTCCTGTACACAGATGAGGTACATAAAATGGTGTTAACTCTAAATCCTTCCAAAGTGATTATTAGGCAGATATCTAAAACAGTGTTTTGTTAACTTGCAAGTTTATGTCTCCTAGCTACAGAAAGCAGAAAAAAAAAAATACCAAGGTACAGAATGTTAATTAGTTCCAATTTCTTGAAAAGGAAAGCACACCTGAGTTGCTGCTACTCAATAGAGAAGGTCTCCTCTAGAGGAACTGTCAGAAGAAATACCCAAGAAAGCATAAAGATTGAGAATCCAATGGATCTGGATACAAAACATACAGCTTGATCATTCCTTTTTCCACATAGTGGTTTAGAAGGTTCATGTGGCTCTGAAAAATCCTTACCGTATTCCCCTCTCTTTCAAATTTAATTGAAATTTGCCATTCTTTTCCTTATGTGCCTGCATATTATTGTTCAAATGGAACTGATCTTTGAGCCGATCCTCACTGCCAGCATAGGATAATCCGTCCAATCTTGTCAAAGTAATTGGCTGTTAATTTTCTAACACCACTTCATCAAATATGTCACCTACATAATGAAATTCAAATAAGATTTTGTACCAGATGATAATACATCAAATCAGATGTCATAATGCACCAAATGTTTCTCAAAGTATGCTAAAAGCTCCACGGTGGCATAATCCTTATCGTGTGTAGCATTGTCACATCCATCAAAGCAATATAGCTTAGAAAAAAAAAAAAACTCACCTAACATTATTTCATCCAGTTTATAATTTGAACGCCACTTTAAGGTTTTCTTCAGCATTCTTGTAGCCTTTCCTTGCTAACAAAAGTACCTTGCAATTGAAGCAACTGATCAATCTAGAGTTGACTTCAGATAGTTGTCCTAGGTCAGTTCTAACTTTACCATTCTGACATGAAAAAAAAAAAGCGACACGCGCCCCACATTGATGAACCATTGAATCAGTCACCTTTTGTAAAGAAATTATTATGCAGATAGAAATATGAAATACCTCATTGCCCATACTGATTTCGAGCTGCTCGTCCGCATCCCAGCCCCAAAGCATAAACCTGCTCATCACCATCCCAGCCCCAAAGCAAAGACATGCCGGTGTTATTTATATTGCTGAGTTTGAAAGACATACATGCTGCTATTCAGCTAGCACAGTAGAAGTACTCATTCGAATGACAGATGATGAACATTTACCTTGATGTAATATGCCACTTGCAAGGATATGAAGCTGCCTGGGCATCAGTCTCTATATGTTCTCAAAATAGCTCTCAAAGCATGAAAGGTGGTGCAAAGAAGGCAATGAAATCAGCTGGGCAAGTGATAGTTTGTGGCTTTGTGCCTCGAGAATATCGAAATGTAAATTGGTGATCGGAAGGCTTGCGCGAGCAAGACGAAAATGGATTGCCCAAGGTAATGGAAAAGCCAAAGACATGCACAGGACATGGAAAAAATTTTAATGTGCTAATACTAACAAAATTGACTGCTAGAGTAAATAAAAAAGTTATTCATCC
Organism: Hyparrhenia diplandra; assembly: GCA_015847255.1. Classification (NCBI taxonomy): domain Eukaryota; kingdom Viridiplantae; phylum Streptophyta; class Magnoliopsida; order Poales; family Poaceae; genus Hyparrhenia; species Hyparrhenia diplandra. The sequence continues at coordinate 105,018 of JADLZK010010369.1, forward strand.
TGATCTTAAGTTATGAGCCTAGATTGGTGGTTAATTAAGGTATTAACGCTTATTAATATCCGTGTATTTGTGCAGGTTAACCCTACATGATGAAAAGAAAGGGATTTTTGTAGGAGGATTTAATCTATATAACGGAGTTGCATTGGAAGCCATGTCCATGAAATGAACTGCAATCGATATATTAAGCCATTAATTTGATTGAGGAAAAATTTTGCAGCAATACAAAGATGCAAACCTTTGGGGTGCTTACTAATAGATGGAATAGAAAGAGCGACCTTGTGTAAAATATTCTTTCTGGTAATCTAGTAACCTCCGCTTGCTGGTATTTCGTCAAGCACCTTGCGTGCGCGCCCATGAATGTTCTCCTGCACATGACTGCTAACATGGGACAATTCAGCTGCACGGAATAGAAGTGGGATGCAGAGCACACGGGAGGCGGAGACAAACCTGTTTTGAACTCAATAAACATGATATAAATCCATAGAACAATTCCTCAATCCAAGCAGAATATTACTCTCTATGATATATGATATAACCTGCATCCATGGAACAATTTCTCAATCCAAGAAGAATATTAGGCAATGCAGAGGAAAGTAACACATGGTGGCGGGGAAAACAAACGATGAAGAATCGTGAGGGAAGCGCAAGAAGCTGCTGCGGGAGCAGAAGAAGAAATCGACGTCCTACCTCCTCGCGCCCATCGCCGTCTCAGGGACACCCTCGTCAAATCCTAGGCTCTTCTCGCCGAGGAGGTTAGGGGGCGGATCTTGGGGACGGACTGCGTGCCACGGCAGAGGAAATCGATTGGGGTAGGGCACGGGAGGAGCAGGACGGTCGGGGACGGAAATTCGTGGAGAGGCACGCGAAGAGGCCGCCGCGGCTTTGGTGGAGAGAGGACACCGGGTGGGGATTCGAAGAGGCCGCCTCGAGTCCATTGCACGACGGGGAATCAGAATCGCCGGCGATGACCACACGCGCGACGCGGGCTGCGGGGGAGTGCTGCTGTGCATCCGTTACCAGAGGGAGGGCGACGGTCACCGACGCATTGAACACCTGGTGAAGGTGGTCGACACTTCAATTCGGTGGAAACGCGAGCAGGCAACCGGTGGAACCCAGGTTATTTTCAGTTACTACTCATCTGAACCAATCGGAGGCTGAGAATTTCTAAAAAGAACTCCCAGTGGGAGATAAGCTTATTGAGTTTTAGATTAGATACAACTCCCTCTATTCTTGTGATGCAATGCACTCTGAAGATTTGAGGACGAATAAAAAAAAAGACACATACGACACGTATGTCCTCATTAAATTTCTAAATCAGTCATACAATATGATTAATAGTGATTGGTTCATAAATAGAAAATAACAATATAATACGCACTCCCTTCAATCCAAATTATAAGTTGTCCTTTTCTAGATTTAAACATACACCCCTAAAATTTGCTCTATTGGAAATAGAGAAAATTGTTTTAATTATGATTTTTATGCTCATGAAAACATAGGAAAAAAAAAAAAATGAATTAAAATTTATCATAATGCTAGACACATATTTATGCATTCATGATTCTACACTATTATTTATGAGATTATTGATTTTGAGCAAATCTGAACATGAAATCAAAATCCTTTCGAAAATGCTTTGCAAATTTTAGAAAAAAAAAAAAGGAAAGGATTTTTTTTTTCTCTCCCTCGTTTATTTCCTTCTTGGCCCTAGTGGCCTAGTCGGCCTGAGTGCCCCTCTCCCTTTTCCCACGCCGGCATGCTCCCTTCCATCACCTCTTCGTTTTCCTTAATGGGTTGGCCCAACCGTGGTCAGGCAACCACCTGTGCCCTTCCCCGCGCATGGTCAAGCCACAACCACCGCCGCGCCCACGTCCTCGCATCATGGGAGCCCCTCCCCTCAAGCCTGGCCTCGATAAAGAGGCTAGCCTCACCACGATGCCATGCCCCACTGCTGCTCCCCACTTCATTTTGCCCTCACTCAAGCGCACTGAAGCAACAACCGCACTGTAGTCCACACACCATGTTCACCGCCGTCGTCCGCTATGCCTCCACCAAATTGGTGAGTCGTCGTGTGACACGCGACGATGTATCTCCGAGCCCTTTTCCTTCACCTCTTCTCACTCTTTGTCGCTCAATCGCAGTTGCCTTGGAATCAAGGAAACAGTGAGCTTTATGTGGTGATTAAGTTTATTAAAGGTTTGGACTTGAAGAAGGATCCAAGTTTAAGACAAGTATAGCATGAGATCTTCCTTGATGTCCTATTTCATTTATAATTCACCTAATCATTTTGCATGTGTCTAGTATTGATACCACATCCTAATGATTTGTTCGCTTGATCCTTGACACCTATGGTTTACTTGCACGTGGGTAGTATGCTAGTGCTCAATATGAATGAATATGATCTAGCTAATGACTCGTGAATATGGAGATGATTGAAATATGCTTATGACAACTGAACTATAGGGTGATGAGGGGACAATGATGCTCTTTGGCCCTCCATATGGACTTATCTCGTAGGGTAAAAACTAAGACTTATAGTACAATTGTGAGTTCTTATGGCTCTAGCCTTAGCTCAAGATTCAAGACCTTTTTAGATTGTTAGAGGTTCTCAAACAAAAAAAGGGGTTTGACACGATGTGTATAGTATTGCTTATGTTCATATGTGTATAGTCGTGATGGAATCACGCCATGAGAAAGGGTTTTTCTATATATGTCACGAGGGAAACCTATAGCGTCACTAACTTGTTAGATGAACCTGTGAAATACTTCATAGTAAACCATGCCGACCTTCCTTTGAAGTGGGTCACGAGGCTAATCACCTTGGGGTAAAAGGGTAAATCACGATGAAAGTGTACACTTCTGCGCAGAATTTGATCAAACTCATACGTCGTGCTTTCGCGGTCATGAGCGGCCAAGAAAACTCACAGAATAGCTGGTTACTATAGTGATGGTTGAACGTGAAGGTTATGACGATAATATGGCGCATAATCGTGATTATTATTCTAATGTTTTTATATTTTTGATCATGTGGGATAATAGGGCTTAAGGAGAACTTGATGCTTTAAAATCTTGACTTACTAAAAGTGCTAACCGCAACGTATCGGCCTTTTGAGCTTCATAACCCCATGTTACATGTACTCACGCTTGCTTTACGTTTCAATACTTTGGAAAAATCCCGAATGGGTACCATATGGTGGAGCTATTGAGTTTGCTGAGAAGTGCTAGACAGTGCTAGGCGTGTGTACTGTCCCTATGACTCTGGAGGCTTCACGAGGATTTTAGAATCTATATTTCCACTACGTTGATAAGTATCTTTGTCTATTATTGTTCGTTATATTAGAACATTGTCTCTTGATACTATTGCAATTTATCACTATACTCCCTCGGTCCCCAAAATAAGCCGGCGTAAGCTTTCTAAGAAATAACCTTAACTAAATGTATATTAAAATATATTAATATTTACGTTACATAATTAATATTATCAGAAAAGACTTTTAATCTAGTTTTTTAACAAATTTATTTGGCGACACAAATCTTGTCGCGTATTCTCTACAAAACAGGGTCAAACTTATGACATAAAACACTCAAAAGCATTAACTTAATTTGGGATGAAGGGAGTATGTGTGATTTGACTTTCTTGCACACATATAGATAGGTTATTTTTATTGTTAAAATTAGGTGTGCCACTATGCCTAGATACAATATAAACCCAATGTATGTAGAAAAAGACAACTTATAGTTTGAAAAACGAGAGTACCAATTTGACCTTCTAAGGTAAATTTGTTTTTGTGCATGTATATGCTATATTGCAGACACGGTATATTTACATTTCAGTATCCCTATGCTGGTCAACATGATAGATTAAAAAAAACTGTCTATCAGCCAAAGAACACACTCTAAAAGTAAAAGTCCATGCTGGTCAACATGATAGATTAAAAAAAAATCCCTTTTATCAACCAAAAGAAATAAATTCCATACTCTAAAAAAAACTGCATCCATGATCGGTTCCAATGGAGCTAAACAATTACCAGGTCCAATAATAATCCAATACACCAAACATTTCCAGGATAAAAGAAACAAAGATCCAATACACCAAACATTTCCAGGCTAAAAGAAACAAAGCATAGCATGGTTCATTAAGATGAATTAGTAATTATTATTACATATACATGATAGTATGTCACAATAAATAGAATAACTTAGGATTCCCCTCTACAGTACCATAACAAATATAATAACAGCACAGAATTGCTGTTGGGACCAACAAGTTCTGTTTCCAACACAAGAAGCTAATTCTTAATCTAGAACAAATCCACATTCTTGATCAGTTACAAATTTCCAACGGAGGTAAACAACAAGAAGATTGAGGCAGGGCTCAAAAGTACACTGGGGCAGGGTAACTTTCGTTACATGCAAGAAGTGCAAACGCACAATCAACAAAATCAGGACTTAATCACAAGATATATCCAAGGAGAATTTTGTAAGGATCAGAGCTGTAGCTTTGATTATAGGTAAGCAGAGTATATACAACTCCTCAAAACTTTACAGCCCCTCATGATCAGCCCTAAATCTCCTCCTAACAGAAATGAAAACAAAATTGAGATCGTAACCTCAACCACCTATATGTTAGCCATGTCACGTCTAATCTCTGGAGCTTCTCTTTTCCTTCCCTATCAAACAACAAAAAATCTCCTGAGGTTGGCAACAAACAAAATCTGCGAACCATCTAGATCACACGCCCCAAATTACTTTACACTGTACACGAGCCGGTGATCCTCTATGCTCAGCCATTCAACTTCGCTAGGAAATGGTTCAGATCATATTCATCAGCATACTGCGACTGATCCCAAAGCTCATCCAGCCCATTAAGAATTGACTTCAAGCCTTTGCCACCAGATTTCCTCTTGGAATCTTTACTCTGCTTTCGCTTGAACCACGTGGAAGGACTGATGCCTGTCACCGGCGTGAGAGAATGCATTAGAAACAAAACAATTCCACGTCTCTCTGCGCCGCAAAAGAAAGAAAGAAAGAGAAATGTCTCAAGGGGTTTACTTTTCTTGAAGCAGGGGTAGATGTGAACAGATCAAGCAGCTGATCAGTGTTCATGGTCTTCAAGCTAGAGTTCTCAGCATTGATGACAGCATTAGCGACTGACACCTTGAACCTCTGAGAGACATCACCTTCTCCTCAAGGGTGCCCCGCATGATGAGACGGTGAACATTCACCACTTTCCTCTGACCCAAACCGATGTGCTCTGTCCATAGCCTACAAAAGCAGAAGCATATTATTTTAGAACAATTACTGTAAAAGATTTTTTTTTTTTTTTTTGGGGGTGGGGGTGGGGATGAAATCATGCAACCAAGGATTCACTGTGCCTTAATACGTAACCAATGTCATAGCTAGTATACAAAATGAAAATACTGACAAAGCTGTACATTTAATTTTTCTCAATAGACTAGGTTATGACTCATGACAGAGTAATGAATTCAAGGCATCAAGACAGCCAAACCTAAATGTATAGGTAGCATATCATCTTCATGAATGGAAATACAAACACAAAACTTACTTGAAGATCCTTCATTGGGTTCCAATCATGTTCCATGAATACCAACGTGTCAGCAGATGTCAAGTTCAAGCCAAGCCCGCCAACTGCAACAAAAGAAAGAATCAGAGCAAGCTTCCCCAACATATCAATGGACAATTCCACAGTTCTCTAAAACATACCATGGGTCGTTAGCAGAAGTGCATCAATGGTTGGGTCTGAATTGAATGCTTTAACAATTTCAAATCTCTTCTCTGGATCAACAGAGCCATCCAGCCGCAAATATGTGACACTGCAAAACATCGAGTTTTTCTTAATTAGATAATTTGCTCAAAAACACTAGCAGAAGAAAAATCATAGTCATAGCCTATGTTGCCAAAAATCAAGTATATAGCAACGAAGAAATACTGAAAATGCATGCACTGATGCACATCAAAGCTGCCAAATCAAAAAGGGATAGCACTGATGACCAGAATACTAGATCAACCTTTACAGATTAAACTAGTTCGTTATGGACTGCGTGATAACTACAATATAATGAAGTGCAAAGGCACATAAAACACTGACCAAAGGAATGCAGCAGAATCTCATATCATGCAACGCACCAAGCACAAGAAATAAAAATATCATAGAACTCACCTTCTCATATGAGATTGAAACAGGTCCTTCTCTATGATGTCGAAAGGCCTGAAAGAAAGAAAGTTGGATCATATACAAGATTTTTTTCCCACTTGAAAGGATGACAGAACCAAAGGCCTTGGAACAACAAAATAGGCATCCCAAATTTTTGATAGGTTCATACCTTATGCTGAGCAAAAATCAAAACTCTGTGTTGCCCGACAGCTGTGAAGCACCAGGACTAGATATTTCTGATCCTATACCACATTCTTGAAGTATTTCTTGAAGAGCAACAAGCTTAGGTGAGTGGTGAAGCTCATGAAGCTCACTGCCAGATCCCACGCCTATTTCTTTCAGAAGATCCACAAGATGATTAGGGGGTTCTCTCCAGTTACAAGTAAAAGGATGGCTGCAGAGTTTTAATAGGTACTGCAATGCCTGCAATAAAAATATAATTGTAGTTAGAAAGCAATCCCATTAAATGAAAAAATGCAAATGGATAACAAGGATATGAGATTCAACTGCAGCACCTGAAACACATGACGAGTTGCCTTTTTGGTTTGAGGTGCAGATTCCTGTGATTCATTTGCTTTTACTATAGTTGAAATCTCTTCTTTTTGCATTCGAGCTGGAAAATTTGTCATAAAGTTTGAGCTGCAGTGGACTGAGATCGCAATATCTATCCTGGATAATCTTCTCTGGAAGATCAGATAAAACTTCATCCTTTGTTCTTCTCAGTAGAAATGGCATGACCTGGTACAGCACAGGTTCGAATTTATATATCTACAAAGGTCATTTGTATTTGTAGATACAATTATAAATAACACATACCTGCTTATGCAGTGCCTCCATTGCAAAATACCAGCTTCAGCATCCTTTGCAGAACATTTAGAATCTTTTGGCAGCTAGCAATGGTTTTCCATACGTAGCTTGGAACTGTAAAAGAACAATGGGCTTCAGTACAATATATATTTTCAGACAAGAACAGACCCAGGTTGATTCAAAGAGAGAACATGTACTTCAGCGGAGATAAGCATTTTATATATATAAAGAAAAACTTGCAGTGCGGGCGGGGAAAGACTGTCCCCAACGGTATTGTTTTGAAAAGAAGAAACATTAAAGTCTTCAACTGACCGAGAAACACCCCAAACCCTGACAGTGTAGGACCGGGAGAAACACCCCCAAGCCTACAAACATCGCGCACCAAAACCTGCAAAACCTAGGCCATTGGCTACAGCATCACATCAAAACTTAGGCCATTGGCTACAGCCACCAGGTTTGGAGTCCCATCACTACCCCCAGGTAGGACCACAGTGAGAGATGTTTTTCAAACAGCCCTGCAATTTGCTCAGTGGGGAGTCAAACCAGGAGCTGGAGGTGCTACTCAGGAATCATAACCACTAGGCTATGAAACCCCGCAGATTAAGCACACAAATCAGTTCGTTTATTTGCACTTCATTTAAATCATGTTACATAAACCTGTATTAATATAACAGACTTCTGTTCTTGAAAAAACTAGATTGATCTCTGGAGCGAAAATACAGATTAGAAAACAGATGAGCATTCCCCTAATTGGTAAAATTATGCCAAAAAATTAAGCTTTTGTAAGATACTAGCAGAAGGTACAGATTGCGTAGCTTTTAGAGTTTTATTATATAGAGCAAACTTGTACACAAAACACAACTTACTTGTTTTTCTGTCCCAAGAAACCCAGGCATAGGAAGTCAAATAAAAGACCATAACTCCAACACATTATTCTGCAATTCCAATTCAAATATAATGTGTCAAAGTCAAGACAAGGTAATAGTAGGTCATACAAATAAAAGAACAAACAAAAGTCAAGTCAACAATGTGACGAGGAATGAAATGGTGGGGAGCGGAGCACATATCAACAAAGAGTTTCAGTTGAAGCTGAAGTTTACCTGAATAGGTGTGCCACTCAAGATAAAAGCGGTGTTATTGCTTTCAGCTGTTTCACAGCAGATGTTATTTTAGACCTTGAGTTTTTTATTATATGCCCCTTCATCCAGAACACAATAGTTCAAAGGGATATTCCCCAAGAAAAAAATCGATATCCCTTCGCGAGAATAATATCATATGATGTTATGATAGCGTTAACCTTATCAAACTGACTACGGGTGTCACTCTGTCCTGCGACGAACCAACATACTGAAGAGGTTTCAAGATAGAGGTGTCTATGTACTTCTCTATTTCATATTCCCAGTGGGCCACTAATGTAGAAGGGCAGATAATCAAAGATGTCAGATTTTTGTCATCATTCCGTGCCGCGTGCTTCTGCAATGTCACTTGCTACAATAGCAGATGCCTGGAGCGTCTTGCCGAGCCCCCATGTCATCACATAAAATTCCATGTAACTTAAACCGGCGAAGGAATGCAAGCCAGTTGATCCCTTCCTGCTGATATCTGCAATAACACAAAATCAATACTACATAGCGTCAATAGAAAGATTGTGGAACCGCACATATGCATCACAGTATATATCTCAACATATGAAACAAACTAACAACTTAAATCATTATAATGGTGCTCTTTACATGGATTATGGTATTGACACACTACTATTATTTAAGACTGAAAAATGGTATCATGAATCCATGTTATGATTAAAAAAAAAAAAGAGAACTTCTATATAAGAGAAATGGACAGCCGCGCAATTCAACACTAAGATCAATATTAAGCTTGAAAATCATCAATTTGAGTGTTGTCAAGGAGCTGTTCAGAAACTGCACATCTTCAGCACTGCTAGATAGCGTTCACTTAGTCCACCTGGTAAATGAAACACCCCTTTGATAATGGCAGCAAAGGAACAAAGCAGCAAAACTGCGGAGTCACAGTCTGCCTAACAGATCCATCTGGGTCACTCATACACTTCAGAAGAGGAACAACAAGGAAAGGTGCATAAGGAACCAACTCCACAGCCAAACCCTGAACAAGAAGGCTCAAAAGAATCCAGCTCCTTGTCTTGCACAGACAGAAGATAAATCTGACAACATTGGGATGACATTTTTCTACCACCAGCACCATCACATCTTCGGTCAATGACTTTGCCATAGATGTGATGCATCTTGCAGCAGCTAGCCTAACAGCCACATGAGGATGGCGAACACACCCAGAATGCAGGGAAAGGAGATTTGAAGTAAGTGAGGCCTTAGGGGCTCAACCAAGTGAGGTGAAATGGAGCGAACAACCTGCAAAACCAGCAAAGGCATTGAAAATGTAAGAAACTAAGCTTGCTAATAGTGGAATATCTCAAAGGATTTAGCTTTGGACGGGAAAAAGGGAGTATTAGCTATCAACGTGCCTGAACCATGACTTTGTTTCTTTTCTATCTACCCATCTTTTATCCTTTTTGTCTTGTGCCTTTTAACGTTCTTTTGTACTTTTTACATATGGGTTTATCTCTAGCCTACCCCAACTAGCTTGGGACTAAAGGCTATATTATTTGTTATTTGTTGTTGTTGTTGTAAGCTTTGCTAATAGTGAAGGATGGTAAGAAACAAATGTAGCAAGTTTGATTGACATTAACAGTTAATATAAGCCTAGACAATATAGAAGTTTTATACAAGCTACAAACAGAACAAACCTGGATGTTATTAATGAGTGACTGTGGGTCCTTATCCAAATGCGATCTGCCCAGCTGTATTAATAATTGCGTCATCTTTTCGGAATACCATCTTCAGTTTTTTACAGGTTTAAGAAACTCAGTAAGGCAGTCCCATAACTTGGGAAGTTTTCAAACAATGAAGGTCCAAATTTCTCACAGAGATGCTTGAAAGCTAACTCTGATCCACGCCGCTTATAAAACCCTCCATTTTTTTGACCTTTCGTCGCCACCAGGCGTTGTATGACCCTGGATCTATGACTGCTAAAGCGGCTTTTCCAATCGATAGCAAATTCTGGTCCTCAATAACCTGCATTGAGTTGATTATTGCAGCCCGAGGTGTCTCACTAGCATCAGTGCATGTCAGAGTGCAGAGATTCTTGGTTAGCTTTGTCATTGGGGCCAGGCTTACGGCCAACACAGCTAAATATGAGCTCAGCAAGTGCATCAGCAGCTTTATCTTGAAGTACTTCCTCCTGGATAATACATAATCATCTGAGAATAAAAGGTTAACGAAGAAAATATAATATCGTCACAAGAAAAACAAAAATATTTACCTGTTCTCTTTTAATGGCAGCCATTAAAGGTAAAATGACAGGGTTCAACTTGCTAGGCAAACATGACATCCAAAACTACTGCAGAAGCCACCAAAGAAGAGACTGTCACATGCAAATTATTCTGCATAATAACATCAATAACAAAGATCATGTTTAGACATTGCTATATCAAGAAATTAAAAAACATCATGGATAGTAATATGCAACACTAGAATTTTTCAAAAATACAAATTTGAGGGCACAATAATTTGAATTTGAATGTACCACATACCTGAACACATTTCAAGTAGCCTGATGTAGATAACAGACCTTGTTTTGCTGATTCTATGCTATTCAGGAAAATATTTTCACTTTCTGAAGGAAGATCAGATTCAGATGGTAACAAAAGCTTTGATGCAAAGTTGATAGCATCATCAACACTCAACGCGTCAACATTAAGGTTTAAGCTGCTAATATAATCTTTGAAAGCAGTACATGAATCAATTGAGTGGAGCAAATTATTGGCTTCATTAGCATCTTAGGTATGTCCTTGAAAGTTCAGAATATGGAAGCACAGAATCTTTTTGTGGGTAATGCTGGATCAGAGCAAGTCAATAAGTCCAGCAGCCACTCTTTCAAAGGAAGATAGGAAAGCTAGCAATGTACCCACTGATACAGGATCTCTGCCTCTCAGATCTTTGAACCATGAAATGATGATCAATGAAGCCACCTGGAACAATGAAAACAATATAAGTTCATATAACACATAATTGAACAAATTAATATATTATACATGATTGAGTCATCTCATACCTGTCTCTGGACTCCTGAGAGAGACATGAGGTCATTTGCTAGTGGACTTAGAACAACTTGCCATGAGCTTACGGGCAACTTAGAGGCAAAAAAGCCCAAGGGCCATTGGCGTATAAACTTCGTGTGTGAGTAACAGATTTGTCAGGATTAGTACCAACAATTATCTTGGAAACGCTAGAGGAACATCCAAATGCTTTTCATGTGACGTACTGTCACCTGTAGAACCAAACGAGATCATTCTTGTGTACTCAGGATCTAGCCTAGCAGATCTAATTTTGCAGCAGCTCTCGAGCGATTTTCGTGGAAGGGCAACTGGTAAAAACATTTTTGTAGAATCCAATGCTGACCCAAAAGGAGTGGTAGTAAGTTGTACCCAGTTACTAAAATACAACCTACGCAGCGTATTCAAGGTCCTTCTCAGGGCACTGCAATAGTTGAGACATTTTTGTTTGTTAATTAATGTCACTGTATGCTAGACTGGAATGTTAAGCTCATGTGCATTTAATAAATATAAGCATGTCTAGAACACCAATAACCTGAAGTAGAAGCTTCCAAGCCCTTTCAGAAGACTGAAGAATATCATCATTTGACTCCAGAAGTAGGTTCTGAAATACAACCTGCAGTGCATCACCTAATATTGATGTTGGCCAGAGTTTAGATGGGGTTGTTCCAGCTGAACTCCTAGTGTTGCCAACCTCAAGAAGCTTCTCTAAAAAGAAAGAAATGAAATTTTACAGTTAATTAAGGAAGTCGAATAAGACATACGAAAAAAGCCTGCAATGAGCACAATACACATGACAACAGCAGAACTGCAACCTTTTTTTATTGCTTCATGACAATTCAGATAATTTAAAAGATTATCAAACAATTAAAACGAAATTAATGCTGAAAAAGCATACCAGTGTTAGGAATGGCAGAGCGCCCGAACAGAAGTAATACTATGTCTCATAAAGGGCCACAGCGGGGTATCAATGTAGCTAGACCATAAGGGTTCTCAATAGATGTTAGTGGGTCTTGCTCAGCAATCCGAGTTTAGCCGTTCAGATCAAATTCTCATTTTCCCCTGAAGCTGCTGTGCCAAAAGCATCTTTGGTACCATCTCTGGCGAGAATATATTTCTGCTAACAAGTTCATTACACTGGAAATGAAAATGGAACTGTGAGATGAGATAACAAAAGCATTTCCAGTGACATGCAAACAAGTGCACAAAAAGTTCCACAGATGCAACAAACCTAATGGTAATTGGCAACAGTGCGACATGTAGAGTCCACTTAAAAGGAAGAAAATGTCAAAAATGTCAACTCCACTCAAAAGTTCCATAGAAGCAACAAACTAATGGTAATAGGCTGATAGGCAACCAGTTTCAGAAGAAAATAAAAAAAAAATGAAATTTGAAAATAAAAAGGCCAAGTGGCTGAACCTGCCCACATTTTTCAAACATAAGATTTGCATATAAGGGGTAAAAGGATTTAAGTATACCTGCTTGTAGATGGGCTTAAATCATCAAGGTCAAGCAATATATCCCAAAGCAACATCACAATTAGAGCAAAATTTGGTCATTTATTCTAACTAACGAGTCAGCAGCTGGAACCAGGGCTTCTGCAGCCACTGCTTTCGGACATCATCATCAGGGTCCTCCAGACCAGCTTTACAAGCATGAATGATATAGTCAAGCAAATCTTTAAGCATTTCCTGGTCATGAAAGAAATAATACTGTTGCATCAGCAAAAGGGATAATTTTGGCGGTAGTCCCTCTGTTTTTTTTATGTCATATTAGGTTTTGTCCTAAGTCACACATTCCTAACTCTGACCATCAGTTTCAAAAAATATCCATGTAGTTTTCACAGCATTTTTTGAATTATACATTATGAAAGAATTTCTCATAGTAGGTTTTCGAAAAAAGCATTTCTCATAGTGAATCTAAAAACATAGATTTTCGTTTATTAACCTATACAACTGTTTAAAAATTTGACAGTCAGATTGTATGAGACAAAGGGTTATGTCCTCGTGAAATATTTAGCTGGCAACAGAAGCCCAGCAAGAATTGACCTATGATATTAGTTACCATGGTTAACAGACTTAGATAGACCATCAATTAATCAAATCTTGATTAGCAATTACCTGACGAACAGCAACTAAGTATTTAATGCCAAGAAGGCTCCCATGACGAACTTCCCACTCTTGTCTGCGCTGCAAGAACAAAAGAACAGAGAGAGATGATAATGATGAATTGAATGCAGTGTCTGAAAATTTGAGGCGATGAGATAAATGACTACAAAAAACACACCTGCATCTGCAGCAAGATTTTGAATGTATGGCATACTCAAAGAAGGGTGCATGTACTTCAGCACAGCACCAAGAGCTTGAGCACAAGTTTCACGAACTGGAGCAACAACTTGGTCGGACACATAATCACCAAAGCTTAAAAAAAGAATAATACAGGAATATATAAGGCTAATAACAAAGCTCATAATGTGTGAATCGTATATCTGGAAGTGCATATAAGCATACCGGTCCAGTGAAAGTACACAAAGGAAGCCGGATTGCACAATCCTGAAGAAATTCCCAATTCTTCATATATGAGTATTTGGCTAATTTCATCAACTTCATGAATTTTGAATTTTCTGGAGCATGTATATGAGAACTTGGGCGATATGGAGTTGACTTTTTCCTGTAATGGTTTTACATGTTGAATCCCCTTTAGAAAGGTCAGTTGAATCATCAGCACCAAGCTCAGGCTCAACTTTTAAATGAGTAGAACTTGGTTCACCGGTTAATACATCAGGCACATTGCTCCGGATCTCCTTCTGTTTTGGATAATCACTGTTAACCAACTCCTTATCACAATCCATATACATACTTTCAAGAACAATTTGGCTCTTTCTTATGCTTTAACGCTGGTTCAAGGTGTTCCACACGAACATCTTCGTTTAGATCAATACCATGCTCCCTTTTAATGGAATCAAAGTTGGTTTTACCATCCAAATCAGCAGAAGGCAAGCTCAGATCGGGAAAATATACTCCAGCACAAGCACCATGATGTGTCAAAATTTCCCTTAAAGCCATAATGGTGCCATGGCGAACTTCCCAAACTAAAATGCAACACAAGTAAAACCATTGTGAGCAAGACAATAAAACACAGTAAGACACACAAGGCACATTCAGGGGCAGACGAGCTTACTAGGGTCAAACATATCATGAATAAGCTGATCCACAAATTGTTGAAAAGGCCATCTTCCATTCTCACTGTACCTAGATTGTCTTAAAATTCGACAGCTGTATCAAATACATCCTGAAAATGGTAATGGAAATGACTAAATAACCCCATCAAATAATGCTCTGGCAGGAGTAATATGAATTCCCAAAACAAAGCAACAGCTACAAGTCAACATGTCATGAGTGTCAGCACACCCATCCACACACATGCAGTAGCACACTGACATATACCAGCCGTGCTAGCAATTGCATAAAGAAAAATATGAAGTAGAAGTTTTAAATTTTCTAAATCTGCACAGAAACTTTCAAGAGTTGAGCAGATAATAGCTGCACTGAGCCTCAAGACTAATCAGGAAGCTGTTGCAAAATTAAGTGTCATATTTCATGATCATAGATCCCAACAAAATAAACACTTCAGCAGATTTGCAAGATCTAAAGAGATAAATGGCGTGGCTGACCAATCATACATTTTGTGCACCAACGTTTCAGAAGAAGCTCCATTGGAGGGCACAGATCCTTTAGTAACCTCATCATCCCCAGATACAGCCTTCGTATGATCTTTTTGCATTACTCTTTTAGCTTTACGCTTCAGTTATATTTAGCTCCCTGGCACTTAATCGTCTAGAGCTTAAAAATTAGAATGCTTGGGATACCTAGGAACCATGGTGGAAACCAACTGCTGAGATATTACTTTACCTGAATTAAATGAATGGAATCCATTATTCTGTACATGTGAACCCCAATAATTTTTTTTGGGCAAGCAGATCCCCTCGTCTTTGATAACATCACTAACATCCATAAACTGCTTCACATACATCCAGTCCTGCACTAGAACAAAAACAAAAAAAGTTTAAGCATTCCAACACTACTAATGTATATATATGCAAAGATGTTAGTCCTTGACTCCTTGTATTTCACATCATAAAGATAAGATGGAAACGGCACATCAACAATCTAATGTGAGGGTAGGGCCATGATGGGGGTACTTCATTCGACTATAGTATTTACTATTACAAGATTTGATATGAAACTGGGAAATTAGGCATCTAGTCATCTATTGCCATTTGTTAACACAGTATTTCAATCTTTTTACAAAACCTAGGCAGCAGGCATACCTCCAAATTTCAGAGAAAATCAAATAGATATAAGCAGTTGTGAAGATGCTGACTAAAACTTCAGCTGCTGGACTTTTAGCAATCAATCTAATATATACATTCAGACATGAATGCAATGTACTCCTTGCACATCCTTGATCATAGTGTTCTCCTTCTCTCTAGTTTTTCTTTTTCGTAGAACCAATAAAAAGCCTAGGTACTGTTAAATATGTTTTGCCACATTATACCCCTTCTGAAGGTGTTTATAGGCTTATAGCTATACCAACCTTCTCTTTAACATCTTTACTGGGCAGAGGAATGTTGTAACAGAAGCACTAATACACAAGGGTAAACTGAATTCAGACCACTATTAATTGACAATTGACAAAAAAAAAAGTCAACTTTGAAAACAGCAGATCAGCAACATGTAAGTAAAATCTGAGGTTCTGAAATAAAAGTACAAAGAAAGCAAACCTAAATCCATCTAATTTAAAGATTTTTGCTTTTTGGCGTGGCTAGACGCTCTGCTGATTCTTGCCATTATCAGCAATGTCGTATTCCTAACAGTCAAACACAATCAAAATGTTAGCAATTCCATGTAATGCGGTAACAGAAAAAGACTGAAACAGATAAGATTCAAAAACAGAGCACTCAGGTTTTATTATACAGGAAACTTTAATAAAATGCATGTAGATATAGAACCAAATGAGGGATATTTGAGCTGCTCTTGAGTGCTAGCTCCAGTTGAAATATTAGAAATATTGTTTCTTATTATAATGAGTTGCAGGTCATGTTGCCACATTTATCCATCGCCCAATCATTTTTCCCCGCTAAAAATAACAGTGGACAATTGTACAAACCAATGAGAAAGCTGGGAAGAGAATAAATCTATTTCATTACTTAAAAGTTGGCTTTTACATTTAGTTTGTTGATGGGGTGGGGGAGGGAAGGGGCATCAATAACAAGAAGTGTTGATACATTAGGTAAGAAAATGAATTAAGAGGTGCATAGGCCATCCATAAAGGAAATCTTGAATCATACATCATAAATCATAAAAACAGTATGGTCCCTAAAGCAAATCAAACTACTCAATGTAAACATTAAATCTTGAAGCTGAAAAATATTGGCACAAACAATACACCTGTCCACCTGATGCCAATAGAGGAGATCCAAACCCAATACCCTGCCTATGTCAAAGCTGCTGTAAGCAAGATAGAAAGAAAAACAGCATTAGTGAGGGCAAACCGAAGGGAGAGGGATTGGTAACTGGTAAACATTGAAGTTAAATGCAGCCAAACCTTCCAAAAGCAAGATCAGATATTTGCTGAACTATCAGTCTGTGGCAATGCTGAGTCAGTATCATCACTTCCATCAGACAACCCGAAGCATGTTTTCTGCTTGCACAGAAGCATACAAGTCCTTCAATGATGTGTGTTTGACATTCTCTGCTATTGCACCAATCGCATGGGCTGCCCAACCCTTGTATCCCAATTTTTACTACGAAAGTATATATTGAGAAACCTACAATTGACACACAGCAACATGAAATTCAGCCAACTTTAATGTGTGTGGTGCACATAAAAAGAACAGACGCTTTTCGATCCTCTGGCAGAATATTTACAGAAGATGCCATTTGACAGCATGTTTGTAGCCAGATATATAAGAGCAAGCATATTAACTTATCCTAGATGAAAACACCTCATATATTAACAATGTTAAAAAGTTACATTTTGCAACTTTCTTCTCTCATACAGTGCTGGGTGCTTGGTGCAAAAAGTACATAATGGATACTCAGCCCTTTGAGATGTATGTATACAACTTGACAAAGCAACCCATTACATGGGGAATAGCACCAGAGCAATTGGCTCTCGATCACAACCCAAGCCAGCACCAAGCTGTACTACCCCTGAGTTTGCAGGAGCTGGGGGCATGTTAAGAATGTATTTTATTTAAATTGTATTCGCGCCTAGTTTAGGGTGGTTTGTGTAAATGTCCCTCATGTATGTTTGGTCCTTTGGGATTATTTTGTAATTTTGTAATAAATAAAACATGAAGGGAAGAAAGGGAAACCAAAATTGACATAAACTGAGCTCTGCTTAGTAGTTAACACTGTTTAAACAATAGATATCGACACTCTGAACAGAAACAGATGAACCATAGACATAGTTCTCTTTTGCTATTTAACCTATCAATCTATACACCATTCCACCTGTCAGAAAAGCAGAACAATGAAACTATTACAGATGTGACTATATAAGCAGCTAAAGTAGTTGGGTATTTATTCCAGTACATTGGATCTTGTCATTATGAAGCAAGCGCCAAAAGGTCTCATGCCTGAAGAGCTGGAAAAAATAGCAACAGCCATGCCCACCAACGTACCTTTGAGCAACGAATTCAGCTCCTGGGGATGGGGACTTGGCGTTTCTCCAATTTCCATGTTGCAGCTGCAAACCTTGTTGCTTGTGTTGAACCAGCTGGGTAATGTTAAAGAAATTTTGCAGGGATAGATAATCCAACACCCCTAGACAGTCATTTCAGCAAGGTATAACAGATATTGAGTGGGTATATTTTAGCATTGTGAGTTTTATATTTCACCAGGCAAAGGTGCAGATCAGTTACACTCTAGAGAAGCAGTACACAGTACACTTTGCATACCAGGAGCTAGTTTATTATGAATCATATTTTTTTTACAAGGAAAACACTTGTGCTATTATTAAATATAAGATAGATTCTCTCCAGTCAGGGGTGTGCAACAGATTGAAATGATACTGTCTAGCAATGTGAGGAGGCGGTGAAGACGGACGAGTTCTGAGCCATAAATGACGCAGAGGGGCGGACGTGACATCCGAGGAAGTGTACTGAGGGAAGGGTATACTTAACCACCTTTGGTCAGGAATCGGTAGTGGGTAATTACTCCTCATGCAATAAAAGTACACGCCACCAGCTCTGGCTCTGCAAAAGAAGAGATAAACCATTAAGCTCGCTGCAACACCAGGAGAGTGGAGTGGGCAACAGAATAACATAACATGGCGCGTAACGAAATGAACAAATCCCTCCCCGTAAACAGGTGCCAAGCGGAACGGAAACCGACATGCACGCACGGGGCAGGCGGGCTTAATTCAGGCGTGAGACCCCTCAAAGTTCAGGGCACGTCGTAGAACTCAAATCAAAATCAAAATCGAAACGAAACGGCCGGGTGCGACTGGGAAATTTCAAATCGGATTTTCAAATCTACGGTGTCAGTCAATTAAAACAAATCAAATCAACGGAGTGGCCCGCAGAGGCATACGCCGCCGCGGGAGCCGTGAGCGCGCGAGGGAGGAAGAGAGAGGGGTGGGGGCAGGGGGAGACGAACCCGCCGGGAGCGGAGGACAGAGGCAAAACGGGCGGCGCCGGGCGACGAGGGAAGGGATCGCGGGAGGCTGAGGGGCGAGCCCTCTCGCTGGGAGAGGGGGCGCGTGGGCGAGGTGGCGAGCAGGCGGAGCCCCAATCCCCGCAGGTAGCAGGCACGCGCGCCCGCACAGCACGCGCGCGCGCTCGGCCGGGTCGGGACCGGGCTCGGCTCTGGATGTGGCTCTGGATCGAGTCGTGTCGAGTCGGCAATCTGCCAGCTGGTGTGGCTGGCCTGCCCTTGCCCGCCTAGGTGCCCCCCCCCCCCCTTATTTATATAGACTTTTCGCTTGGACGAGGGAGCTTTTCTCCCCACGACGATCGGGTGGGTGCAAATGGGCTATCAGTAATAGATTTGGGCCCTTTCTCTACGGGCCCATACCAATCTGTCGCTTCCGTTCTTTCAAGAAACAGGCTACCGCCCTCAAAAAAAAATCTAGGCTTCTCCATCGTGTGTATTCTTTTTTTGTTTTTATTAGCCACCTAATTTTTGCTATACAACTTATACTGTTTGAAAGCTTTAAACATATAGCAAAAATTTATATATCTAAAAAGCATTAGGGTTCTGTTTGGAACCAAAGTGATATTATTGATATATAGGAAAAAAGCAACAGTTTATAATTTGGAACGGATGGGTATTTGATATCTTTTTGTAGATAGAAAAAATAAACTAAACTATAATTTGAAACATACGGGTCTTTGGTTCCATTCCGAAAGAGGGCCTTTGGATTCCATTCCATGTCCTTTAAGATTACACACGTGCCGCACGAAACAAATGCTTATTTAGCTCGAGGGAATGAACAAGTCCTGCCATAAAGACTTCACTAGTTCTTACATGTTAGCGCAAAACCACCAACCACAGGTGCTCTCAACATCATTTCAAACAAAGTCCTGCCATCTCATACCTTAAACTTTAAATTCGAGCACCACGTCATTTCAGCACAACTAACGATCCAACGCTTAAAACCACCCAAATGGGAAGGAAAACTAAGGCCATGTTTGGATCTAATTGCTAAACTTTAGCGCTTCACTTTTGGGTTCCAAACAGCAGTGCTGCTGAAAGACTACAACGTGGGCTAAAAACTTAGCACCAAAGGAGGCCCTAAAATATTTTAGCCTTTAGAGCCAAAGTTTAGCACATGACAATGGATCTAAACAACCCCCAAAAACCTAAAAAAATGCATGTACGCATGTGATGGTTTAAACACATGATTGTACTTAGGCTGTATGCAAAAGGATAACTACACCACATCACACACAGGTTCATCTTTGAGTTGCAGAACTCAGTCAAGGCATAGTTTATATTATATAGCACGCATTACATCGAGCAAATTTTTGCACAAATACCACTCACCACATGAAACTGTACAGGTGTTCTATACATAGGAGAGCTAAACAAAACAAATCCAAGCATAGACACAACCATTTTTGCTCAATCAGAGCAAGCACATGGATACACTCAGAACACACACACAGTTCATTTTGCAGTAGAAATAAATTAACACACAGAACAGATGAAAAACCACATTAGCACAACTTGGGATCAAATCAGAGGGCTCTTCCGCCATCAAACCTATACCTGATACCATCAGAACAGAACTATCCATGACAATGTAAGTGCTAGTAATAAGGAACAAAGGATGAAGAGACACCATTTTAGTTACCATCCAATCACAGAATGCAATAGTCAGCGTAACCATATCTCACATATAGCATTCCGCACCAGAATGACATAATATCAGAAGGCAAGCCTCTAAATCCAGGTCACTGGTCAGCTACAAATAATATATGCAACTTCTTCAGGTTGCCTACCACCACAAATTTTTGGGACAAAGCTGCTCTCTTACTGCAGCAGTCGTCCTACCAACTCCTTACATCATTGTCACCTTTAAGCCCTAATCACACTTCATGTTATGTCAAGAGGACTTCGCTCATTTGGTTGGGTGCACAAAGCGTTGGTTGTGCTTCTTCCAATGCCCACTATGAGCCAACACCGCAACTCCCTCAGCGTTTGCCGTTGCTGCATCTTGCGCTGCAGCTGCTGTACCTGCAACTCCCTTGGCTTTTACCGCCGCTTCTTGTGCTGCTGCTGCTGCTGCTGCTGCCACCGCCCGCTGCTGCAACAGCTGGTGGTGGTGGTGATTGGGGGGGCGAAGCTGCGGTGTCTTCTGTGGCACCTTGGCAGCCTTCTTCTGCTTATTGTCACTCTTGTCTACCTGTGCCAGTAGTTCCTTGATCTGGGCTCCAGACAGTGTTTCATGCTCAAGAAGGGCGTTAAGCTAGGCGTGAAGCTCCATATCGTGAGAGTTGTCAGAATTGTCTTTTGCATTATTATGCGCCTTCTCAGAATTTCCTTCACCTCCTTGTCAATCACACACGCTTGTTTGGCGCTCATACTACTCCCATTGTTGTCACTGTAGGAAACAAAGACCCACCGCTTACTCATACCATACTTGGTGACCATGGCTCTTGCCAGCGAAGTCGCTCTCTTTAGGTCAGGCGAGACACCAGCGATTACCTCGTTTTCCCCAAATATAAGCTCCTCAGCCACTATTCCTCCCCATGCAAACATCGATTCTTGCCAGTATCTGCTTTTTCTTGAAAAGTTATACTGATCCTTGTCTGGGAGCTGTGTAACCATACCAAGAGAAACTCCCCTCGGAACAATTGTAGCCTTGTGAACAGGGTGAGGCACCCTCTGTGTGAATTGCAACAAGGGCATGCCCCTCCCTCGTGATCACGCAGTCATCTTCCTGCATTCATCAGATATCACTGCTGATTTGCGCTCGCTGCCCATCATGATCCTATCCTTAGCATATTCAAGGTCCTGCATTGTAACAGCTTTTGCTCCATCCATAGCGGCCTTCAGGGCAGCTACGTTCACCAAGTTCGCAAAGGTCTGCACCTGAGAAACCAGGAGTGCCCTTGCAATGGTCATCAGATCCACATCATCAGCTCTTAAAACCTGAGATCATGAAGGAATTGCCAAGTGAGCATTCTAAACCAGAGTACTCCTGAAGCATGACAACACAGTGACACACAAAAAATGGGTATAGGATTAAGGATTTACCTTGGACATATGAGCCTCCATGATCTGCGCCCGGCCCTCAACATCTGGATTAGGAACCCGATATGGCCGGTCAAAGCGCCCAGGCCTAACAAGTGCCTTATCTAGTGACTGAGGGAAGTTAGTGGCGCGATCACAATGATCCCATCATTCTGCTTAAAGCCATCCAGTTCCACAAGCAACTGATTCAAGGTCATCTTCATGTACTGTTGATCCTTGGGATTTCTGCTCCCACCAATTGCGTCAATCTCATCAATGAATATTATACAGGGGAGATCGTTTTTTTTTGCTGCATTGAACAGGTCCCTCACTCTTCTAGCCCCAACACCCACAAACATCTCCTCAAATTCACTACCACTGCATGAGAAGAAAAGGAACACCAGCTTCCCCAGCTATAGCCCTTGCCAACATGGTTTTTCCAGTTCAGGTGGTCCCACCAGCAAAACACCTTTAGGAAGCTTTCCACCAAAGCGTAAAAACGCTGGGAAGAATGAAAGGTGCAGGTGAGTAACAAAAATTTGAAACATGGATACAGAGTTCAAAAAAATCGCACTTTGGCGTGCCTTTACGAAGTGCAAATTCTAGATTACAAAGTCCTCCTTAACAAGCAGTGCAGAGGAGAAGAAAAAATAGTCTAATACTATATGAGACCAAACCAACTATGGGCGTAGAGTATCAGAAAAAAAGCTCATAAAAGAGTGCAATGAGATCACAAAGGATTGCTAGAAGAATAAAGTGAGTAAAATTGTTGCAGCATGCAGTTTCTGCTGAGTTTAACAAAAACAAATCATGGAATAAAAGAATTATAGAAAACTGATAGACCATATTACTTGGTTCGTCACTATAATGCAGTTTCATTGCACTTTTGGCGCTTTAGTCCTAATGGGCATATTGGACTAGACATAATATTAATCAGGCTATTTAGTTGTTTCATCTCATCCCAGATAAATAGTAATGCCAGACTTAGAAGATCACCTTGGGATCTAAGTAGGTAGTGAACAATTTTCAAGTTCAGCTTTAGCCGTCAACTCCTTGACATCACTGAACTTTGTTTTTGAATCCATGCTGGGCCGAACCTCTTCATTCAAACCAAGTCCTGTATTCAACCCAAGTTTCAATGATAGATAACTACTACTGAAACTGAATCAGGAAAAACAGAGCCATCCTACTGCACAATAACAAACCTTTACTAATTCCCCTGTCTTCAATGAGAGCTCCAATGCCGGAGATCACAAGAAAAGTAAGTGCAATGCTTGGAAGGTTTTCCAAAGCTGCTCCTTAAATTGACCAGTTCCTGCGGTAACCATGTGAATAGGTGCATTGGCAGTACCAAGAGGTCCATCTTTTGTCCGCCCGACCCACACTCGAAAGCAGCAAGACCAGTGCGCCTTTCTTCCTCAATTGTTGAACTAGCAAATCCTGCATAGCGAACTTCATATTATGATACACACACACAGAAAGTTTCTAAAATAAAATGGCATATCCTGTGTACAAAAGAAACTACAGAAGAAACCACAAAGCAGTAAGACCATTGTTTTGACTACCAAAAGCCACAGAGAAAACTGATGTGATCAAACATGAGGCACAATTAATTGGATTGCTCAATAACTGCTAAAAGCAGTAGAAGATACCTCTGCAATGTTTTGAGCAGGGGACTATCCTCCAGCCTGTCAAGAGTGACAAGAGCTCTTATGTACTCAGAAAGAGCAGCAGAGTTGGAATGCAATGAAGGGTGCCTTTCAAAGATTTGTACAACTCTTTCTGGATCGCTTTTATAGATCTGTTTAAGCAGAGAAGCTTCACTCGGGAGTCGAGTTCGTATATCCAGCGTGGAAAGCTACCAGTGTAGCTTGAGCAGTACCTCTCCTGCAAATTTCTACATGCCACCTGCGTGAAAACTCAACCAATACAGGTTAGTTAGAAATAGAAAAAGAAAAAGAAACATGAGGGAAGCAATAATCCTGCAGTATAAGACAAACGGTGAGGGCACAAATAAAGAGTATATTACAGAAGGAATACCAAAATAGGATATGCCTAATGACAACAAATGTTGGACATTGCAGAAGCTGGTGACGTTTAATTGGCACAGAAGGCCGTTATTTACAGTTTTAAATCCAGTCCATACCTGCAGCATTGTCGCTTCTAGGAGTGCGATATTGAAAGGCGAGGAAGGCACTAGCTGATTGCAAATGGCATTTGCCGACCCGAAAGCCTCGCGGCCTGCAACACAAGCAGGCAGGTGCAGAAAAGATTATTACACATCAGGTGAAAGCAATCAAAGTGGGCTGATATAACACGAAAAGAAAGTCAAGCATTGGTGGACAACGAGTTGGGTGCCCTGAATCCCCCAAACACACAGAGTGACTGACCACAACAACAAAAGGAGGCCGATGTTTTGAGCTTCCTCGGACCTGAATTAAGGGTGTAGGTAGAAACTCCGCACAAAACTGGAGATTTGAGTCATGTGGCGTATCGTGTATTATGAATGATCGGAGGAGGTTCGTCGTTTACGGTAGATCGGATTGAGTGCTGCTGGGTTTTGTTAAAGTCGAAAACGGCATAAACCTAGTTGGTGGCGTCAGACAAGACGAGATTTCGCTAGGAAGGTGTGTGTCGCAGGACTCGTTCCGTCAATCCCAAGCGAGGAGAGGACGGAAGGGCAGGTACACTGAAAGATCGATCAAAGGAAACCTTGGGTTGTTGCGGAAAGGAGAAAAGGACGAGGGGAGGGAGAGAGGAAACAGCAGGAGATGGCGAGGCGCCAGGCCATGAGGGCGGCGAGCCGGCGACGAGGGAAGATCGGAGGGCCGGAGGGCGCGGGTAGGCGGCGGAGGCTGATCGGAGTCCAGCGGGGAGCCCAGGGCGAACCCGCCGCGACTCTCTCAATATCTCTCTCTCTCTCTCTCTCTTCTGGTTTTTTTTTTTTTTTTTTTGATTGGTGATTGGATTGGAGGAGAGGGGAAGAAGGAGGGATGAGGGAGAACCGTCGTGACTCGTGAGTTTTGCTGGGCTTTCAGGTTTAATTTGCCGTCTCCCGTTCGAACGGGCTTCCCAGATCGGACGGCCTACCAACAACCCAAAGCATGGAAGTGACGGATTCATTTCTATTTTCCATATGTACTACTA
>JADLZK010010370.1:0-146961 GCA_015847255.1 Hyparrhenia diplandra
GGTATTCATGGATGTTGATGTCCCAATCCAACCGAGCGGAGCTTTAGGTTTTACTTTTTATTCTATCTGCCTGGTTTTTAGTTAAGTTGTGGTTAGTTAGTAGTGGTGTGAATTGTTGATGGCGGCTCGTGTTGACGTCCCAATCCAACTGAGCGGGGCTTCTTGTTTATTTTTGTCATCCGAAGTTGTGGTTAGTGGTGTGTTTTGTAAGTTGAGTGGTAGGTGGAGTGGAACTCTCCCTTAAATTGTATGGTTTTGGTCTAGTTTCCATTCAAAAAACTGCCTTCTTTTTTTTTACTCGTCTAATAAAAATAGTGGCATAGCTTTTACCATGCCTTCGGGGAAAAAAAATTACAATACCATCGTCCATCCAAACCCCCTCGATCCCTCATACCAAACTAGGATAACTACAATCCACAACCAGACCTAAGATGGCTCCAACCCAATCTAAAAATCTAGATCAGATTGAACCCATTCAACAAGGTCCTCAAACCAAATACATACTTAATGGCTAGCATGCACCTCAAAAACAAATTCATACTTAAGGTCCTCAAATCAAGCCGAGAGCTGCTGCCGCTGTCCATGCCCCTGCCCCTGCCCCCGGAGTGTTCGATACGCTTTAAATTGGTGTCGCTTGAGTTTTTAATCTGAGTCTAATGACGTGGCAGCATGTTCAACGAATTTTGAGTCAGCATTAGACAAGTTGTTGTTGAACCTTGAAATTTTGAAAGGAAAATGTTTTAGAGAGCCATTTTGCGAAACCAGCTGAGCGTATGATAACATGAACGTTACTTTATATTTTTAATAACCGTAAGATGTCACCAGCCTCTATGGAACATTTCCACATGTCATTTGCCATCAGTCTAAGAGCAACCACAATGTTGACAAAAGCGGTCCATAAGGAATTTAATATTTACTATCAGGTAGCTGGTACACTGTGGAACTAATCCATAAGTAGTCTATAGATAAAAGACACTCTTAGTGCTATGGGTACAGGCCAAAAGACAATAAAAATAGTATTTACATTGTAGCTATGACACAAAGCAATAAACAAGAAAATTGTTGGCCTCCGGAAGGTAGCCATTGGACGGGCCACCTCCTGTACATGCTTGCCTTCTTTGTTGAACCCCTCTCTTCCTACAAAACTGAAGCTTCGTGCTCCATTCTCCACACTTGAGCTTAAGATTTTCAATTCTAGAACACAACAATGGAGCCCCCACCCATAAACTTTTCAAGCCTCCTCAATCAAGGCTCTCCAAGCCAATATCTCACAGGGTAGTGGCCAAATGTCACCACCTACAACCCAATCGCAGTTTCTCTTTGAAACATCCAATTTTCTACATAATTTCAATCCTTTTGATCCTCTAGGAAACCACCCACCATAGATATGGCCATTCTCCTCAGGGTGTTTGCCGGCCAGGGAGTGGGCTACATGCCCCTCTACCTAGCTTTCAAGGATTTCGTCACCATGAAAGTGTTATTCCTTTGGGTTCACCTACAGCCCATAGGCCTCCACCAGTTCTTCAATTTGACCATTTGAGCGGAGCTGTAGCCAACACTTCTTCCCATGGGAGTCCTGGCTTCCGGTAGCCGGTAGCTCGCTAGGTCGCCCCAGCCGTCCACGCGGCTCCCTAGGTCGCCACCCTGGGCGTCCGTGTCTCAGCAAGAAACTCCCGATTTGAATAGACCGTCACTTGACCGAGCACGAAAGTTGGAGATCGAGGTGAAAGGGAAAGACCATGGTCAGATTCATTTTAAGGAAAAAGATCGGTGATGGAGAAGACGATAGTGGAGGTAGGGATGTCGACAGCGGACTTCTCCCTCACGTGCAACAGAGAGGTGAAGTTAAGGGCATGTGATATTTTATTTGGCCGTGGAACCTAGCTTATGAACAACGAGTCCACACACATTGTGACTTGAAACTTAACTATTAACCTCTGTTGTGGAACCCATCTATATGGACCTACACATTGAGCTTGCTCTTACAATTGATATAAACCTACATCTTACTTTAAACATCCAATAATCTTAATTTATTTCTTTAATATTCATATGATATTTTTTTATATAACCCTAAACACATATACGTCCCACGACATACTAACGAAAGTGTTACAAAATTGATTGATGACAGCTTTACAAAAGCGTAATAATTAATATTTTATTTTTAGGAAAATTAATACTTTAATTATTTTTTGATGAAAAATAATTTAATGATAAATTAATTAAAGTGGTAAAGTTGTGTACCACAGAAAGATGGCATGGTAATTATCTCGCCCTGTCAAGTGTGCATTAGGCCCATGGCGCCAATGGGCTGAGGTTGAAGGCTGAAATGGAAACTGAACGGGCCCAGCCAATGGGCTGAGGTGGAAGGCTGAAATGGATACTGAACGGGCCCAGCCAGTCGTCCCCCTTATCGATGCCGCCGCCGCCGCCGGGCGGCGGTCCAACGGCGGGGCGGCTACCTCCCTCAACCTCATCTTCACTCGGCAGCCGGAAATGAGGGCTTCATGCCAAAAGGTCGTCGTCCACACAAGATTCGCCGGGAAGGCGGACAGAAATCAGAAAAAGGAGGTACGCTTTTATGCGCCGGTTTCCGCTCCCTCAGAGGCAATCTCTTCTTTCCTTGAAGGATTGTAGCTATGTGATTGATGCTAGGAACTTCGTTCTCAGCTTATGGATCGCTAATATTGGGGTAGATCGTCCCTGCCCCGTACGTCTAAACTTTGAACTTCATTGCCTGGATGACATGTTTGCAGATCGATGGCAGTCAACTGCTACATGGGAAATACTTGTGCCTAGAATTGTGAAAGTGAGACACAATTAGGGATTGTTAAAGCGTCGATGTGCAACGATAGCTTGGATTCTGATAGTTTGTCGAAATTGTTTCTCTTAAGAAACTAGCACGCAGCAGTAGATCATGTGTGTTGTGCTTGATGGCAGGGAAAACTATAGCTGCTGGAAAATTCTTCTTCCTAGCATAGCTGAACAGGAGAATTTATCCGTTTCACATTTTTGGAGGAAGACAAATATGTGGTGCAACTTCATGCTCACATTTTTGGTGGACATGTTTTGTTCCAAAATCCTGTAATTTCCTCAAAACAATCTACCCACTTAAACATGTCTTCTCGAGATTTGCTATGCTTCCATTGTGTACGAATCTCATGTAACATGTGTTTAGTTTATATTTCCAAAAGCTTCATTTCTGGCAATACTAGTTAGGTGAGGATGTGTGTGCTGCAGCCTTTGGTTTTCATACTTTCTTGGGGATTGTAGAGCTTATCTGTGGAAAATCCTTTTGGGCCACAAAACCTTTAGACCTTTTTTTTTCTCTTGAGAAACACAACGATATCTATTTCTTTCCTAGAGCACTTACAGCAATACTATACAGATGCTATTGTTTTTTATACTTTTACTCTTGCAGCCTAGCAATCTGTCTGAAACTGACATTGCGATCCTCATGGAAACGTGGATCTCAGTACTCACAATATTACTTCTAGCTCCTGAGTTTATCACGAAACAGAAGACACAAGACAGTAGTCAGTACAAGCATTATACCAAAATGGGCATTTTTTTTCATCCTTGTAGTGTTCCCAACTCTTGCATTTGAAACCACAAGTCATTAGACTAATGTTTGTAGTGACTATGATAACTTCCAGTATGCCTATTAAACCTAGCATTTCACAAGATTATATAATTTGCTAAATACCAATTATTGATAGCTGAAACCTCTCTTTTCAAAGACAACCTATTTTCTTCAAGAAAGACACATTTCTGTTTCTTTTTTTTTTGATAGAATGCGCAATTATTGTACAAGCATCTTGGTTGCTGCTTCTGCCTTGGGACTTGGCTCCACATATCATTTTCTTTTGGGTTTCATCTTCATAAGATTGGCTTGGTCAATGCTGGCTTCTCAAGCCTATCGCGCCGTCCTTACCCAAGGCTTGGGGCCAACTACAAAGCATAGGCAGAGTTATAGTACCGGATATTGTGATCAATAAAATGACTATAACAGTTGGATTCACTGCTACCTTTACTCTACTTTTGATCTGGTGAAACTAAAATTAATTTTAACTTATCTTCTTCAAGCACTGTTTAATTATGTTGATAGATCTAACTTTTTAGAACAAGTAAAACCTATTTAAGAAGTACTTGTCAGGTAATGAAATTCATGTTTGTGCCTGTTTGAGAAACAAATGAAGAATAACCTGCCAGCTAGTGAATCTATAGTAGCCAGCGTTGAATATACAAAAATTGTCATTTGAAGCAGAAGCCTAATTCTATCATACAAACTTATCATGACCCATGAGGAAGGCTTATCATTAGCATGGTTCTCATATGACCTTTTTTCTTGTCATGCATGAAACATTGAAACTTAAGTAAATGTAAATACTTACCCCAACTCATGCCTTCTGGAGTGGATTCAACGTCACTGACTCATGGAGAATTCATCAAATGATCTTCTTCAGCAGTGCAGTAACTAATAAAGAATTAATAGTGAGCATATAAGTATTACATATATGACACAGTTGAGATTACTACTGATCAGGAAACTGCACACAGATTATAAACTAAATCTTGTTACCTTGTTGAACCCGCATCATAAAGCTCTGTTTTCACTTGTGGAAATCCTTCCTTATAATAGCATATGACCTTGATGTGGCATATGCTTTCATAGTTTTCATTTCCTTTCTGTAATTTGAGAAGGAAGGATTCTGGCATGTCGAACAGATGGAGCTCTTTAAGTTCATTTAGATTCTCAATTCCCCGAGGGACTGATGTTAGCCTGCAGCAGTTCCTTATAATAAGTTTGCAGAGATTCTTCAGGGATTTTTGCACTTTCATCTGAACCAAGCTATTCAATTGATCAAGATCTAGTATCTTCAGATTTGGAAATCCATCCTGCTGGAAGTTTAACTCTTCTCGCCCAGTGCTTTGATCAAGGCAAGTTCAGCAAGGTTAGGCAGTTTCTGAAGCTCATTGAGTAAATTACCGCCTAAACATGATCCTACTAATCGTAATCTCACAAGGGTTTGAAGAGATGGAAAGAAATTAGGAGTTACATCTAGTCTTCCCCTTAAGTACAATCTCTCAAGTTTTGGTGGTATTCTCACTAGGTTTTGAAGGTCGATAGGTTCATTATCTAATGATGTTAATGACATGGAGGAAAGTTGGCTCATCGCTGAAACTGCTGTGCATAAATCAGGTCCATCATCACTTTTGAGCTTGACAATCCCCAACCTCTTCAAATTTGTTAATTGGTGAAGTTCTTTAACTGTTCTTCTGTCTTTGTTTGCTTCTATGATTGAGAAAGTTTTCAGCTCTTTCAGATCACCAATTCCTTTTGGCACTTTCACACCATAGATAATGTCTGGCTGTCGATCAGGTTTTTCTCCCTGTCATATCGATAGGCAAGAAGATGCTGAAGCTGTCTTACTTTCAGTATTTCCTTGGGTAATTCTGATACTAGGGTACCTTTTAGGATTAAAGTTTGTAGGTATATCAGATTCCCCACAGATGATGGAAGCTTGTTTATCTTGGTATTACCCAAGTTGAGATATCTCAAATGAGTCAGCTTGCTAATTTCTTTTTGGAAATAGTTGAATTGTTTCATCCATCAGACTCAGTATTTTTAGTGATCTTGTGCTGGATAAGAGCTTTGGCATGTGAGATGTTCTGCTTAAAATAAACAGAGATAACATTGTGCAAATGCACATACACATTCCTTGGAAATTCTTTTACTGTGACTTGAACAGACAGACGTCGAATCCGTCCAGCTGAGTTGTTTAGACTCTCCATTGTTGTACAGAAGTTCTCTTCCTCTGCTTTTTTTCGAAGCTCGTCATGCATGAGCCCGTTAAGCTTGTAACTCTTTGGTCTTCCATACTGATAATGCTCTGCAACCTGAACAATGTGACGTTCAATTAGAGTATTGAGGTACTCTGTGGCAATTTCCTCCTGTGTCCTTCTTCCCCGGACATGTATAAAATCTTCAGCTATCCACAGTCGGACCAGCGTGTTATGTGTAACTGTAGAACCTTTTGGGAAGATGCTAAAGTACATTAAGCACTTTTTTATGTTTGTCTGTGCCATATCAGACAAGTCATTGATGCTCCTTTCTAATATTTCTGTGTAACCATGTACTTCCAACTCGTCAATGATACTGCTCCATTGGCTTTGTGGAATTTGAGAAAGGAGTCCGCCTAGTAAATCTATGGCCAAAGGTAATCCAGCACATAGGCCAATAATTCTTTCACGAAGGTTACTAACTTCCAGCTCCAAACGGAATTCTGTAGCTGAAAATGCTTTCTTGCAAAATAGCTTCCAAACTTCTGGTGCAGATAGTTGTTGAACCTCTATTCTGCATGCATTGTTACAGGCTCCAACAACATCTAGATTTCTTGATGTGACTATGATTCTTCCAAAGTTCTGACAATTTGTGTCAGGAAATGCAAGATCTAAAATAGCTTTGAGCTGTGCTCTTGTTGATATGTGATCCAGAACAATAACATACCTCCGCCCCTCTTTTTCCAGAAAGCGTGCTATAACAGATCCAAGCATGTCATTGTCCATTTGGTTGATTGCCCTTGGAGTATTCAAGTTTGCTTCACTGTACAATCTTCTGATTATGCATTTCAAAAGGTCACTGGTTTCAAACGAAGCTTCTATTGGAACCCATACATGGCAGTTGAAATGTCCTCTTACAGTGCTCTTTTCGTAGATATGACGGACAAGAGTAGTCTTCCCAGCTCCATGCATTCCAACCACAATGGCCACCTGTCGTTGATTCTCTCCTGTCATCAAATATTTGAGCAGAAAGGATAATGGCTTCTCCATTCCTACAAAATCAGCTCCAGTGAGGATAGATGCAACATGGCTGTTTTGAAGTCTTGCCTTCTCTGCAGGACCATCATCTTTATTCACGAATAGTTTCATGATATCTAGCAACCGACTAATCTGTACCTGGAGCTTGGCCATCTTATTGGCTGTTTTCCATAGAGAAGGAGTGTGCCATATGTTATGGCCATATTTAAGACAAAACCTGAGGAGGTTGCTTGGATGATCATACCTTGAAAGATGTTTTGCATTATCAAGGATTGCTTCGATTTCAGTATGTAAGTCCTCTGCTTGTTCTCTTGCTTTCCTGAGTAAGTGACTGCTGCTTGTGCAGTTGTATGTATCCCATTTTGCTGCCTCCAAGAGTTCTGCTTCCCTTTTCATTTCTTCAGTAGCTGTATGTTTACCTCGCATTAGTTCAATCCAGTATGCCACACCATCAACTGTGGGCTTTTGCTATGCCTGAAGCCAATCCCTTCACAGCCACTTCTTCCATATCGCTATCTTTGAAGCTCAAGCTTCTGAGGTGTTGTCACTCTATTCTCTAATTTCAAAGTGTTGCAGGAAGTGCTGCTGTATTGTCTTCTGGCTTTTATCAAGTCTCAAGAGGACTATCATTCTAACTCATGTCTGTGTCTGGGTTTGTTTGTTTCCATAGTGAGCCTCTATGATCAGTTCAAGGTAAAAGAATTTGTTGCTTAAATATAGGAAGAGGTGCTTCTACCTTCTTCCCTTAAAAAAGGCTATAAACAAGAGGAAAGAAAGAAGTGTGGGACTTCTATTAATTTAGCTTGTTAATCCTCTCATTTTAAGGAAGTTCAGAAGACACTATCAGTAATCAATTGGTTGAATTTTTTTTTTGCACCCAATGTAGTGATGTAACTGACCCTTACTGAATGCCAGACATACAATTTGGTTAGACAATCCATACCTGCCCCTTATTGAATGCCAGAAGTTCATTTAGTTACATCTCTAGGATGGTTGAAATCTTAACTACTTCTTTTTTGAAATCTTCAAACATGGTAGCTGATACATCCTTGCTTATGTATGCTTTTGAAGAAGTCGTAGTGTCATTGAATTTCTTCGCCAAGTTGATGTGCAATTATACGATTCGCGATAGTAGTATATTCTGCAATTGATGTAACCATGTAAAGCTGATAGTTGCAGAAGAGATTAGCTGTAGTTTTTGCTTGTTTAACTACGGGATAGTAATCATTTGTCTGCCATGCATCCAGAGTATTGACCAGATGCAGCATCATTACAATTAGTGTTGTGCTTTCTAAGAACACTCCGTAATGTTTCTTTTTAGAAATCAAAGGCTCATTATGTACATGTATCTCTATGTCTATTCTATCTGTATATTTTTCTACCTGGTTCGGTACTATTCTTTCTCCTTGCTCTAGCTTGATGGAACTGAAACCAAATACTTTTGTGGACCTCCAGGCACAGTTTTATGTTGTTTCATATTGAAAAGAAAACGAAGGACGCCATTACCCTTGGCCAATCTAAATCAAACAACCATATCATTTTTTCTCAAGTTGTGTCAAATAGGTATTATGTTGCCAAGGTTAACTTTTCTGCAATGCTCCTCTTTGTGCAGGTATGGCTAGGTTATGAAGGATCATTCGTAGCTTGGCATGACAATTGCTATGTCATGTACAATTTCACGCTCCATATCCTGGTTCCTGATTCTCTTGTGTGCCTACCTTTAAAATTTTGTAAGAAATGAAGAAAAACTTATGCTCCATCTGAATATGGCTACATTTTGCTATGGAGTTTGTATGTTCTTTGTTGTTAGAAAAGTAATGATTGTTCTAACAAATGTGTAGAAGTAATGTATTGGAACAATATGTTTACACACATCTTGTAATTGTAATTTAATGGTAATTACCCTTTTATAGTACACAAAATTTCTCCTTTTTTAACATTTTTATTTTAAGAGAATTGTGTCTGCATCCATTAATATACCTCTTTTAATGCTAAGACCTATGATTTTCTGTCAGCTGTGAAAAGCACATGCAAGTGAAACCTTAATTGTAAAACTTGCTGATTTAGATAAGATGAATCTAATTGTTTATCAACAAACCTTAACTAGGCACACTTGAAATAATGTCTTTGAAGGGATTTTCTTATATTTAGATAAAGAGACAAAGATATCGTGTGTGAGTAAACCTCCACCTTTATTTGTTGCTGGTGTCATATCATGTTTAGGTGTTGTAATCTTGTAGATCCATGTTATGGTACTAAAGCATCATAAGAAATGGAATATAGCGTTGAAATGGTTGCTGTTATGAGTTTCAGTAATGAGGACTAGACTAATGAAGATGTTGGAATACAAAATTTGGAAAAAAAAAACAAAATTGGAACTTAGCAGTTGATAGGTTCAATTCCCTGGAATCTTCTTTCAGGTTCAGGGCTCAGCTAAACAGACCAAGGTTATATATATGCTATTTTAGATTAATATTCTGTGTTCAAATGAGCACGTCAATAAGGCATTGTCACAGTTTTTTTACAATGTTCCCACGTTGACCATGACTATTGAATGTTTCAAGCACAGCTGGCTTGTCCTTTCTTAAACTTAGATGCTGTGTGACATATTAGAGTACTGTATATGTTAGTCCAGTTTTCTGAACAGACCCCTAGATTTGTGAGTTTTTACAAATTCAGCTAGAATATTTTTTTTAACTCGAACAACGAACACATAGGAGAGCTACTTATCATTTCATTAAGAAGAGAGAAGAAATTATACAAGGGAGAGAGAAAGGAGTAGAAACTCATAGCACCTCAACCCAGAGAAACACACAGTCGCATACATACACCACCTATTTACTTACAATAAGAATTAGCCTGTGACCGGAAATATAAATGAGAAGAGACAACCTAGATGAAAGGATCACCCGACCTCATGAATTGACCTAATGAGCAATTCTTGAAGTCCTAGAGTTCTGCCCGAGCTGAGCACCAAAATGACTTCATTGGTCACTGTCTGCAAGACAATGTGAACCTCTAATATCACCCTTATTTGTTCAGTAAAAAAATCAGGATGTTATTAGCATCTTTGAAGAACTCTGATATTACTCTTATTTTGATCTGTAAAAATCAGCATGTGATTATCATTTTTGAAGAACTGTGACTGTGATATTACCTCTTTTTTTTTTACCCTAAAACATAGGGTTGCTTTTGCGTCGAATTATAGCATAGATACAGTTTTACAAAGTTGTCGTAGTTAAGGTCTTGATTACTAGGTTGCTGTACTTAAAGGTTGTAGCTCCTAGTTCCCATTATTATCATTAAAAAGATACACAGCTTAAGTGTAGACCATGTTTCAAAGTTCGCAGAACCAATGTTCCAAAAAATATGTTATCTATTTTATTGTCGCTGTGAAAAAAAAAAAAAAAGAGACAGCCAATCTATGAGGTACTAGGCAGTTTCATGAGAAGATGGACACCCAAATTTTCCTCACTAGAACTTGAACTTTGGTGGTTTAGGTTTTACATCCACTACATCCACACCCTAAAAAATAGCTTTATGATTAATAAGAAGCCAATTTTGTGCATAGGCCTTGATATTTTCTATAATTTATCTTCTTTCAACTATTTAAAGTTTTTTGTACACAACTTTTAGGAATGAACACGATATACAGCTTCCTTCTTTCATTTATAATTTATAATATGAACTTATAGATGTATTATGTTTATGTCAATAAAATACAGTAAGCATATTTTCTCATTTGATTTTATTTGATTGTAATAGTTATCCTTGCCATTTAGCAAGCAAGTTTTCTCAAGAATGTAGGCTTGCAGTCTTGTGGGGGTGTAGGAGGGCGATAGGGAAGACAAGGACACATGCTATGGGATGGTAATTGTCTGCTCATAGGGGTTGTTGTGAGTTGTGACAAGAGGTGAGGTATCGATGGTGGCAGTCAGCAGCCATTACCATGTAATCAGGGTAGTAGGTGTGACTGGCAGCAGACAGTAGGTGTGACTGGCAGCAGACGGTAGGTGGGCTGGAAGAAGCAATTAACTAGGTTTAAGATCAAATTAGAGGCATGTTCGTCACTGAGGCTAAAGATGGCTGGGAGGGTCAACATGTAAGAAGGCTGATGGGGAGAACAACCAATAGAGGACAGTTTCTTTAAGTTTATTAACTGTCTACTTGCCATTGTAATAGAATCCAAGTCCTTGTCCTCAAGTATGGTCCACCTCCATAATCTTGCATCACTGCTACATCTGACTTTAGGGCAATAATTCCTCTAAAGAAATGTTTCGTCTCTTTTCTGCATTCTTCTAGTTCTATAGGCGACAGTACTCATATATTATTATCAACTTGGATGAGTATTTTAGCATATGTAGGCCAGCTTTTGTGATGCAAGCTTCGCTCCAATGCACCTGCTTCCTATAATGGTCTTGCATGCAAATATCATAAGCTAAGTTGCTCGGCACTTTCAAAGCTGAAAAGCATATAGCAACACTGCCTTGGTTATGTTCTTTTCTCATCACCACAAGCTCCATAAACCTCCGTTCTGTCTTCCACACAGCTCTGTGTTCTTGTGGTCCTCTTACTGTAGCAGGAGCGGCCAAGCTGATCCACCAGGAGGAACATGAACAAAGCATGGCCTTCTCCGAACCATGTACTTCCTGAGACTAACTACCCTATTTATTTTTTTCATAGTTTCTTATTATCATGCATTGAAGTGTTGAAAACTTGAGTTCGGCAACTTGAAGCTTCATCTAGAGGGAAGAAAATTTTGCTTCAAGCTTCATCTTGAATTGGGATGTGTATATATGCAGACCTTTAAAAAATTATGAATGATAACTTGTGCCACACCTTCTTGTGTCTATAAACAAGAAACTGTCTGTCCTTAAAGAATGCCAACAGAAAGAAAAAGAGAGAAAATTATGTTTTTATTGAGGTTGAGAATGATATGATGCACTGTTTATTTTTCTTCTTTAATGATATGATTCTCAGCTCTCAGTGTATTCAAGAAAAAAAAATGACAGTGTCTTACTTTGTTTTGCATAATGTTACAAAATGAAATAAATGAAATACTGAAATCAGGGATCTTGTTCGTAAGTTCTATTTATGCCAGTTTAACATTCTATAAAAAAAAAAAGTTGTCAAGGTGACTGGTGGTTATTGCTAGCAAGTTCTATATAGTACATAGCAGGGATGGCAATGAGTGGCCTGATCAACTTCTCTTGAATGCATGTTTGGAAGGGTGGGATTTCTATGCATTTTGAAGATGTTTTGGACAAGAGAACTCAATTTCCCCTCTTTCCAACCATTGCCCAAATTTTTGTCTGTATGAATTTACTATTGTTGGATTTTTTTTTCTTGTGATGGATTCAATTGTTTGTCCTGCAGCTTGCTTCAGTCTCAGCATCTTCCTGATAAACAACTTCCATTAGTGCTTGCTTCCTTGTAGCGATGTAACTTCTCCAGCACTGGCCGGCACACAGCCAATTGACTGGTACTATTTTCCCTCCAACCCTATTTACGTTTTTCATGTTCTTCTCTTGGCTTTCTTATTGAGGTCTATTGTCTGGTGTGCCATGGAGCAGGGGGGACCACGCCAGAGATGGCGGAGCGCTCACCTCGGCAGAGGCTGATCGCCTTGCTCTCCAGCGAGCAAGAGATGCTCCGCAGGATGCCATGGGGGAGCAGAGACAGGATCATGGAGCCTTTCCGGTCGGTGAGTGCAGAGCTCAGCGACCCAGGCATCATGAACGGTGCTGGGGACGTCATCAAAAAGTGGGTGCAGCAGGTGACAGAGATTAGCCGCGATGTGGAGGACATGTTGGAAGAGACCAACTCCAGCTCCAGCAGCAGCAGCATCCTTTCCATGATAGCTCCGCCGATCAACATCTTTTTTGCTCGCCGCCCGGATGGCCAAGCAAGTCAAGCATATCAACTCCCGCATCGACACCATGAAGCTAAGGTTGTCTCTCCTCGCCAACCTGGACGACAGGGAGTCCCCAGCAAATGCCACGCGGTATCGGATGGACGACCGGCAGCTCGACCCTCTCTCCTTGGAGGTTGATGCACTGGGCGTCGACTTGAGCCAGGAGAAGGTAAAGCTGTGGCTGTTGGGTGCTGTGCCAGGGCTCACGGTGGTTTCCGTCGTGGGCACAGCCGGCGTTGGCAAGACCACCCTCGTGAGGAGTGTCTACAATGAGCCCCAGGTGAGGGGCCGGTTTGGCTGTCATGCATGGGTCACCGTCGGCGCAGCTTCCTCAGCCGCCGTTCTCAAGCGAATAATGCTGCAAGTCTTCCTGGAGAGGCCAGAGATGCCTGCCAACGCTGACTCCATGGAAGAGATGCAGCTGGCCGACATGGTGGGGTCGCTATTTTGAGTAACAAGCCATACCTGGTTGTCCTGGATGACTTGTGGAGCTCTGATGTCTGGGATTACCTGAGCGTTGCGCTGCCAGACAATGGCCTCGGGAGCCGGATCATGGTGTCCTCGCGTGTGCCTGATATTGGGAGCCAGTGCCGGTGGGCGTCGGTTGTGCAGGTCCTCAAACACAGCCCACTCGACCGTGATGACTCTCTGCGGCTCTTCCGCCGCAGAGCTTTCTGGTCCACCCACCCCTGGGGAGCTGGAGGAGATCTCCAAGGAGATAGTTCGTGAGTGTCATGGCCTGCCCCTCCTGCTCGTTGCCATGGGCGGACTGATGTCCACCAAGGAACAGGCAGTGCCAGCATGGAAGGCTGTTCTTGAAGAACTGCGCGCAGGACAAAGGAACATCAGCTGACCCTTCCCTTTGTATTATGGTTCGCATACAAAGACCTACCGAGCCGTCTCAAGGCATGCTTCCTCTACTTCGTCCTGTTCCCCAGAACATACTGTGTCAAGCGCACTGCACTAATCCGGCTGTGGATCGCGGAGGGCTTTGTCCAGAAGGAAGTTGGCAAGACGCTGGAGGACACCGCGGAGGAGTATCTCAAGGAGCTCATCAACAGGAACCTTGTCCAGGTGACAGACTACTATGACTATGGCAAGGTCAAGAGCTGCAGCGTCCATGACATGTTCCGCGAGATCATCATCCATAAGTCGGAAGAGGAGAACTTTGGTGTCTCAGTTACCAGAGATGTCGACCAGATTGGTGTGAATGTGCGCCCGTATTTCAGTGATGGATGCCAAAGAGGACTTCCTCAGTGACATCAAGGCAAGCAATGTCCGCACACTCTTCATGTTGGGC
This sequence comes from Hyparrhenia diplandra, assembly GCA_015847255.1. Taxonomy (NCBI): domain Eukaryota; kingdom Viridiplantae; phylum Streptophyta; class Magnoliopsida; order Poales; family Poaceae; genus Hyparrhenia; species Hyparrhenia diplandra. The sequence goes on from JADLZK010010370.1 coordinate 14,040, forward strand.
ACAAGCTCAGCAGCCACGTCGTCCTTTCTTTTATCCATCTCTGGTTACAAGTTGCTAAGGGTCTTGGACCTCGAGGGGGCGCCCATTGATCGCTTGCCTGAAGAGTTGCCTGATGGTCTCTACCTGCGATACTTGAGCCTGAGAAACACTAGGATCAGTAAGCTGCCCAAGTCTGTGAAGAAGCTAACTCAACTGCAGACTCTGGACCTGAAAGGAACATATGTCTCAGAGCTTCCGCCAGGGATCTCCAGGCTGCAGAACATCCGTCATCTTCTTGCATACCGGTACTATATTGGACCGCACCCACCGTACTACTATGCGCTTGGTGTCACACTGCCTCAGGGCATAGGACAGCTGAGAGAGCTGCAGAAGCTAACCTACGTGGAAGCAACACAAGAAAATGACATGCTAGTAGAGCTTGGCAACCTGACACAGCTCAAGAGGTTGGGGATTGCGAATCTGAGAGAGGGTGACGGCCCACGCCTTTGCTCCTCCGTCTCTCAGATGACTGAGCTACTGTCCTTGTCGGCATCATCGATCTCGTTGGATGAGCCCCTTGATCTCCGCTCACTTAATCCTGCTCCTCAGCGGCTTGAACGCCTCTACTTGAGGGGTCAATTGTTGAGGCTACCAAGCTGGATCTTCTCCCTCCGCAATCTTGTGAGGATCCGGCCCGGCGGTCCAAGTTGAGCAAAGACTCAGTCAAGGAGCTCCAGTCTCTCCCTGTGATTGAACTTGCACTGATTCAGGCATACGATGGGGAGTCCCTGCACTTCAATGAAGGTTTCAGTAGGCTTCAGATACTAGAGATTGACCACCTAACTAATCTTGAACACATAAGCTTCAGGGAAGCAATGCCCAAGATACAAAAGATGTCCATCAGGTCCTGTGAGAAGCTAAACACCATACCCGATGGCATCCAAGGCCTCAAACATCTGAAAGAAATTCACTTATTTGCCATGCCGGAGGCGATGGTGTCAAGCTTAAAGGAGGGAGGGGCAGACAAGCACAAAGTCGAACACGTACCAGTCATTCGGATCTACAATGAGCACCGAGACATTTCTTCCATAATTCTCTGAGGGCTTCGTGCTGCGACTTCACAAATTTTAGTAGGCATGCAGGTAACGTCTTTGATCATGATGAAAAATGCATTGCTTTTTTCTTTTCCTCAGCTGCTTAATTTTCTTAACATTGCAGAATTGGGTATTCATTAGGCTTTCTTTCGGATGATGTTCAGATATCTGTCAGGAACGGAAGACTGTCGCCAAGCTATCAGCATGTTAGCTACTACAAGGCATACTTATGTAATAAATTTAGCGTTGAGCAAGTATATTTTACAGCACACATCTGGATGAATTAAGGCATTAGACTTTAGAATACGAGGTTTATGTGTCCATAGGTGTGCGAAATATTTGCTGGCTTGTATTACTGAAAAATTGTTGTTCAGTTCTTTGTTTGTGTTTCTAGTAGCTTGTGAGGCTATGTAAGCTTGTGGTGCTGTCTACTCTTATCTTAAGTATAAGGTTTGAAAAGATGTTTCAGCGACAATGCATGAAATAATTTTACTTTTGTTGTTTTTTGGAACTCTTCAATGCCTTGGTCTTATGCATGTTGACAGAACCATTGGATAATGGTTGAATCACCCGTGACAGAATGCTTTGGTCTCATGCATGTTGACAGAACCACTGGATAATGGTTGAATACGAGGGAATTGCTTCCATTTGGAAATGTTTTGGAACATTTGCCAAGATTTAAACTAAGGTACCCCTCGGAACTCCAATTTTTTCCTGTAAATTGAACTGATTCCTGTGAATGAAGAGTTCCAGAAGGGGCCCTAAGTAGCCCCTTTTCAGGAAGGTGGCGTAATCGAAGTGTGTAGGTCAAGGAGATAGACATGCCACTCATTATCATGCCTGGAGCACTACTGATGTCTCAGATTCAGACTCTTGCATTACATACACAAACGGACAGGTATTCTGAACATACCCAAGGCCTCTTGTGCGGCCGCTTCATACTAATTTTGGAATGATTGTCATCATCTGCACAAGCAATCACTCTACAGTAACGAAGGCTAAGCACACTGCTTCCAGTAGGCCGTAGCTGAATGGCTGAATTAGCTACCATATGAACGAACAACCACCTACAACACAACACAACATACTCACTTGCATTTGCAAGTGAAACCACTGCATATGCATACAGATACAGCGACAGCCTGGTCTATTTACACTTACACTCCAACCCACGCCAACCTCACTGCCGCCTATGCTTAGATATGCATGGTCCGTCGATCAGCAGCGCGACGGCCGATCGTAGGTGGGCGGCGCTGAGGGGCAGTTCTCGTTCATGTTGGCGTAGGGCTCAATCGTGTTGTACTCCGGCAGGTCCATCTTGTACTCGCCGAGGATCTGGCAGAAGGGGAGCCTGTCCGCCGCCGCATTGCACCACCCGGGCAGCCTCGTCTGGTTGTCCTCGAAGATCTTGAGCATGTACGCGTCCCGGATCTACAACGGATCATAAAAACCGGGGATTCTATTTGTCACTTGAATCGGATGCAGGAGAACAGTTCAGAAATGAATGGTGAACTGAAGTCAGGAGAAGCACTTACAGTGAATTCAGTGACCTGGATTGACTCGGTGAAGGGCGCGAAAACTCCGGCCGCCTTGTACATGGACAGAATGAAGGCAACGCACGTCGTTGATTTGCCATCGCTGTATTCCCAATCGTCTCGTTCAGGTATGGTGAGCAGCTGGTTGAAAGACAAGCCGCGTCTCTCCGTCTCTGTAATGATCCCATGAAGGTCCAGTTTCTACATCCAAGCATAGATACTATGTTTTCTCAGTCAATTGATCGAGCATTAGTCACTTTGACTACTTCCATCGTAGAAATAGCAAACAAAAAGGGATGAAACTAATTACTTCACAAAAGCGATACAGTTAACTGATCAGAAGTCAGGACAAGCCCCTGTTTCTGGCCAGAATAACCTCAGATCAAAGCAAGTTCACAATGAACACCCCAGCCTTCAGCTTTACTATAAAAGCTGCAATAGAATAATGCGTACCAAGATGGACTACTGAAACAGAACATAGAACTCAACTCCACATGGAAAACTACATGTTAGAAACAAACATGACATTGATACATACCTCAGTCCCAAGTCGTTTATTTAGGGCTTCATTCCACATGTTAGAAGCATAGTGCGGCTGCAATCTGGTCCACATGGACATAATAGCCATTACCTGGGATTAATAAATATATGATGAACTGAGCAGTGCAGCATAACAATAGTATGAACAGATGAAACTGTGGATAAAAGATATGTCTAGGACAAAATATATTAGTTTTTTTTCTTTAAATAGATAAATCTTAATAAAATGGAACTTAGTCTTAGTATTTATCTTGAAACTTAAAGGCCTTGACTTCAACAATGAACAAGTTTAGAACTTGTACAGATTTGTAATATCAGAATCCGAGCACTGTTCTTGTTTAGAACACCACACATCATACTATTATACACTGTTCATTTATTATTGCTCCAAACTTATTTAGAAAGCCATGTATTTTATTTATCTCTATTCAGTTTCATATTGCTCATGATTAAATGATGCCAAGAGAAAATTCACCTGGGCATTATATAGAAAGTTTTTCAATGTCAGCAAATGCTTAGCAATCTACAGCGGTGTCAGCAAATGGCTTGTCTGCTTGTAAGTTTCAGGTAAATTTAGAATGCTGATATTATATATCTACTTTCAATTAAAATTTATAAAATGGGTAAGGAATTCCTGTTGTATTTCAGGGTAATAATGTTGGTAATGCACTTCTAATATGTACCATGTCATCTCAGAAACATAAGAATTTCAAATAACATGAATAAAATTATGGACGTGGCTGAGGGAAAGCCTATGGTACAAAAAAAAGAAATTTGGAAATAAGGAACCCAAACGTGAGTTTTAACAAAGATAAAGCAGTACCAGGTTAGCATCAAGAGGAGGTGGATAATTATCTGACATTGTATCAATCCAACTAAATATCATATTGTGATAACCATAGGGTTTCCCATACATGCTTCGCGCAAAATCCCATGCAGCACTCTCATTGAATCTGGCCCGTACATCAGGGTGCAATGGCAGAAGTGCTATCTGAGGATTTGAGTCATCTTTAAGTGCCATTCCCCACCACTCATCCCATGGTGTCATACTAATGATTTCATCACCCTGCCATTATTGCCAGATTTCATTAAAATTAACAGTTACTAATATTGATGAGACGGAAAAAGATTTCAAACACATGAAGCTCTAAGTACTAAGGTTTGACGACAGAGAGTATAATTTAAATTTTCCATAGCACTAACAACTGATCTGAAGCTCCATTCTTTTTTTTTTTTTTTTTTTTTTGAGAATATCTGAAGCTCCATTCTCTGCCATAGTCTTTTACTCTTTTATTTATAATGAGGGGGTAGCCAAACTCTACATCATAAGTCTATATCTACCAAACACCTTGTTTGGTTTGAACATAGGTGTAATGTAGGCTGATAATAGTATTCTTATATTAGATTCAACTTCTAACTTGGTGGCATAAAAGAAGATGGTCTGTAATGGGACCTTTCATCAATCAAATCAGTTCTAGTCTCCTAGAGAAAAAAGAATGCGAAGACCTTCCATTAGCAGAGTTCATGATTATGTGAAAACTAAATATCCAAAAAGTGAAAACCAAATGTTGAGAATTTTATCGATTGGCTAATATCATTTCATTACATGGAGAAAATAGGAAATCTCAAGAAAGATTTGCTGCATAAAATAGCTAAGGCTGGATGAAATTTTGTATTTGTCACTACAATTGTTCTTAAATCATAACCTGATTAGTCCAACAATTGAACTAAGAATTTCTGAGAAATACTACCTTTTTATTTTCATAGCCTGATTCTGCAACCCAGAGGGTGCCATTCTCATCCTTCAAGAAAACTGCAGTGTGCCCAGCGAATGCGCCAGTCACCCATTTCTCCAATGTCTGAAATCCACCCCATCGCCCTCGGATTTTTGAAAGGGCCAAAAAGTCACCTGAATGAACGTCTTCTCTCCTTATATTTGCAGACCAAGGCTCAGAACGTTTCTGAAATGAAGTTCCCATATGCTTCTGAAGAAATGCCAAGTTGGCATCCTGACCCCAACCGGTGTTTGAAAACAAAGGTATGACATCAACCAAAGATAGCAATGTCCCAAGCATTCCAGATGGCATGAGAAAAATGGCAATTCCATGCTGCTTTACCTGGTGCACGTATTGAGTATTAGGATTACTGGGAAACACCGAGTGATAATGCTGAAAGTAAAGAGAAGTCAACCTTCAAAAGAAACATACATATTCCATTTCTGCTGCTTCCTCCCACGCTTTAATCTCGAAGATATGGTTTTCGTTTGACCTCATATAGTAATCCCAGGCTATCCTGTATGGCGTTGCGAACACATACAGATCCATGCATGTCCAGCTCTGAGGCGAAGCGGTCTACATTCCACAAAGAAACATTTGGTAAGACAAAAATTGTAATAAAGCATGATAATAATTATAAGTCATTTTAGGTTTGTACTAATTCAAATTGTCATAAAGCATTTGACCTCATACAGTAATCCCAGTCCATCCTTTATGAAGTATTAAAGAACTTTTTTTTACTTACCCTACAGATACAAATGGTCTCTGTTCCGAAAAAAAAAGATACAAATGGTCTCCAAAGTGAAAAGTGTTGAACAACTGGTACAATGAAAAGAAAAAACAGAACCTAGGAACCATGCTGTCAGGGTGTCAACGTGGGCAAATATATGGGGCCTAGGCAATACGGGTTTGGCTTTGCTATGGTCAATGACGAAGAAATAATATCAGGCAAGCACCAGAACAATGACAGGCATGGATTATTCAGAAACAGGAAACACCTCTTTATCTTCCTCTTCTGGATATGTATCTTCTTCCTCTGAAACTTCCCCTAATGTATATTTGATGATCCTGATCTAACCCCCTCGTGCTTATTGCTACCTATCTTGAATTCACATTCTTGTCAAAAATGTAATCTGAGCCTCATATATGTTACACTGTTGGTCTCCTTATGAATGAACTAGGGGTTGGGCTGTTGGGGTTGCTAACACATGCTTCATATTTGTCACTACAGGACAGAGTGACACGGGCGTGCAGACTGGCGATTGATTGGCATTTCTGTTGTTTTGTTTGCCACCGAGCGGGTACCAATAATGTACAATCATCAGCCAGCGGCCATTACAATTCTATTTCTATCCTACGTGTTCCAAATATGTGTGTTGTTTTGTCTTGTTGCAGTACTTGAATTCAGGCATCCAAAAATACAGTCCCGTTCAAAATTCACTCGGATCACCCAATCAGGTAGCCAATGTATCTGCTTTGCTATTGATCGAGAAGGCCGAATTCAGGTAAAATATTTGGGATTTAGAGCCAGGATTACGGTGGATTGAATCTGAAGAGAGAGAAATCAGTGCAACCCGGAGCTGAAATGTCACTAGCTGCTACCAAAATGAGCTTGCGGATTCAGGGGCTCTGGTCAGGGGCAATGTGAGTGAGAGAGAGAGCCCTCACTCACCTTGAGGCGGAGGACGGCGCCACCGAGGCCGGAGGTGGTGCTGGTGCCACTGAGTCCCCGGCGGTCCCGTTGCGGCCGTGCGCGCCGGAGCCGGGGTCGGTGAGGCTGAGCACGGCCTGGTTCTCCGCGAAGCACGCGCCGCGCCAGGCGGCGGCGGGCCCGCCCGGCGCCACGGCGGCGACGAATGACGGGAGCAGGTCGACTGCGCTATGCGCCGTGGCGCCCATGAGCTGCCACGCCAGCCGCCGCGGCAGCAGCGGGAGCACGTCCCTCGCCCTGAACGGCGCCGCCGCAGCACCGACTAGGAGGAATTGGAGCAGCGCGACGAGGAGGGGGAGGGGCCTGCGCCGCGGCAGAGCGGCCATCATCGGCATTGGGCAGGCCGAGCTGGCCGTACGTGAGCTTAACTAGCCCCCGTGAGCTTTGTTCGCTTCGCTCGCTTGGATGCTTCTGCTTACGCTGTGCGGCTCGTCTTCGTCTCGTGGCCCGTGACGCTGACGCTGCACCACCACCACCACCACTAGAGATCGATCGGGGCGGCCGCGTCGAGACGAAATGCGAATGCTCGCTGCTCGGTTCGCGCGCCGCGCCGAACGGGCTCGCTGTTTTTTAAAAAGAGCCGCCGCCAGCCAGCCACCGGCGACGGCGGCGGCAGAGCTGAGCAGGTCTCGGGTGCAGGTGCGGACAAACTGGCGCCGGGCACGGGCCACCGGCGGGAATATTTGAAGAGGGCAGCCAGCCGCGCCGGGCGGGAGCTGGAAAGGATACGGTGACCCGTGCACGAGGCTGGTTACGCCTTTGAGTTGGAAGTTTGGAACGTAACGGTTGCACTCACTGGCTTGGCGGCCAACCAACTGACACGGTCGACACTCGAGAGCACGAGAATTGTGTTCTGTCGCACTCGGGGTTTTTTTTTTAAAAAAAAAAAAATTGATTAAAGTGTGTTCTTCTCCCTCTTCAATGTCAATATGGTATTTGTGCTGGTCAATTTTTATAGAATTAGATCGACATTTGTATCTTCAAAAAAGTTTATTATGAAAATAGATTCCTATGTAACCATGCTAATCACAGGATTTGCTATAAATATTAAATTTTTTTTTTTTTTTGGTTGCATATTATTTGATCAAAGTTAAAAGCACTTGATTACTCGAAAACGAAAACACCGCCAAATGATGAACAGGTCCAGGAGGAGTAAGCTTCACCAAGCGAGGTCCAACACCATGGTGCACTCGTGGTATCCCTAATGAGAGCACAAGATCCGGAGAGCGGATTCTGATTTAATAAACAAGAGTACCTTGCCTTGGTATTTATAGCCAAGGAAGGGCAAATGCTGGATGGGTCATAGTCTCGTAGACGGGTCATAGGGTGATTATACCTCTTGTGTGTTGTGGCCCCTAACCCTATTCTCTCATTTTTTGTAATTGCAATTACAAAAAAAGCGCTGCCAAGCAACCTCTAAATTCGTTCTTCAAAAAGCAACCTCCAAATTCCCACCAGAATCATTTGTCACTTGCTTTCCACCCTGCTCTCTCTTCAGGGTGTGGAGCTTTACTAAACAGGCGGCCATACGGCAGTTCTGTTTATATTCTGTGTGGTTTCAGGCTAGCAAGAAAATTGGCATTAGTACTAGTACTATAGAACATGGATTTTTTTTCTACCAAATGAACTAATTCCTTTGAAACTCCTGTACATTTTTTATAAAAATTCTTGCGTTCCAAACAGGACTTACCGGGTCAATGCAAGCGTGTTCTTATGTACCTGTTTTACGTGCGGTCTGAGAGCTCAGAAGTTCTTGTAGAGTGTAGGCCACTTCTCTTCGTTCTAATTTCTTCTAAATTATGCCATTTTGATTACAGGATTTTTACATCGTTTCTGGATAACTACAGGGATCTTGTGAAGAGCTGCAAAGAGCTTCAGCATAGTTGATGGCACAGGTCGCTTCAAGGTTTTTGCATAAGATCAGGGTTTTTTTTCCCCTTGTGTCCAGATTTCGAATTCCGTACAAAGAAATATTACCAGATCTTCCGATGCTATTTGTAGCATGCTTTCAGATACTGTACTGCAAAAACGATTAACATAAATCACCATTTAAGCTGGATTGAGTGATTTGATTAGACCGAGAATAACTACTCGAAACTGGGAATTCAGTGAATCTTGAATTTCGACACCGACCTACTCCCATCGGCTACTGATCCAATGCATCTCATCTTGTGGTGGGAGGAGGCTATGGTCCAGAATGGAAGCCCAAAATCGAGGGAAAGGCCACTTCAATGGTTTAGTCATCTACACCATTTGGAATGTGTGGAAAGAGAGGAACAGGGAGAATTTTTTCAAACTCCCATGAGACGGCATAGTTGTGCAAGTGGCCTCAAGAGCGAAGGGGAAGACATCCTACCAGTGGAGGAGGGCCCAAAATTAGTGTGTGTAATCTCCGATTTTAGTTTTGGTGTGTGTCCTCTAATCGCAAAACGTTGGGGGCCTAAAACACACCATACATAAACTCTCTTTCTTAACTTAATTGAGAGGTAGAGCTCCTGCCATTTTACTTAAAAAAAAATTTATAGATGTCAATTGATTTGACAGCGAAAAGAGCAGCAAGAAAGAAGACAGGTAGATCAATCTCTGATGGGAGTGGCACTTAAGTAGTCAAGGGCGAACTAAACTAGTGCCATTAGAGGAAACTCTTAATTCTTGATGGAATACAAGGGATTGGTATAATTTTCGATGGCATAATACAAGGAACTCTGACAACTCTGACCTTTATTCCGCAGATTTGTCTTTTTCACATTTTCATATTCAATTTGATACACGGGTTCGTTCTGTATGGCATCCAACATATATTTTATTCTAATGATGAAACGGACAAGTTTTCGTGCCAGTTTACAGTTTGGAGGGGATTGGTACCATCCCCACGGCTCATCAGAGATGTACTCCGTGACTTGCTTGACGCTCAGGTAGTTATCAATGCCCCTACAGTTAAACAGCCAGTGTCAGTCAGACCTCACAGAATTAGCTGTTAGATGTCTCAAAAATGTTGTCGTTCCATGTTACCCACCCTTCTCCAAGCTCACGTCCAAATCCACTGCGCTTGTTCCCGCCCCAGGGAGCTTGGTAGAAGCAGGGTTGTGAGCAGTTTACCCAGATACATCCAGCATCGATCTCCTGTTGCACAAGTTTTCATTAGAGATGTGCAGTACCCAAAAACAGTTGAGAGCAATTGCACGAATTGCACGTTGCAAAAGTGGAAATCGAATTGAGTGCCAAGGTATCAAGAATATCAGCTTCAACTCTTGAAATGACTGAATGAATGATAACATGGACAGAGGTATGTGATAAGCCGCACACACACACAGAGAGTGAGAGTATCAGTCTGATGCAATCACAACAGTTGTGAACCTCTTCACATATACATACCTCAGATAATCTCTGGCAGCGCTCACGATCACCAGAAATTACAGCACCAGCCAAACCCCTGTTTTCATATCGGCAAAAAAAAAGGATAGTCGCGTAAATTCATAAGCTTATAGACTACGCATGAGCCTGCAAAAGGATGTTAAAACTGTGATAAAACGAAGTAGCTCTATTGTGTATCGTTGGCCAGTTCAATGGCTTCCTCTTCAGTGCTAAATTCTTTAACACACAGGACTGGACCAAAGACTTCCTCCCTCCAAATTTCCATTGACGTGGTGATATCAGTAATAATTGTTGGTTCAATAAAGAACCCCTTCTCAAGATGCTGTAAAACATAAAACATTAGTCTATCTCACTATAGCATGTGGATCCATGTAAATTTAAATGCAGGCCTTACCGCTGGTCCAACACCTCCAGTCAGAATAGTAGCACCTTCGCTTTTGGCATTGGATATGAACTTATTAATCTTCTCATACTGAGAACGCAAAAAAAGATGAATAAGACTCCTATGAACAACTATACAGCAACAAGATAATCTGAAACTGTATATATGATTGCCAAGATGGTGGTGATTAGGGTGTCATTTTCTCTCAGTTCAGTGTCATATATGTGACCATAAACATTAATCCATGGCTCTTGCTACAAAGTAAAACTAAAGATGGTGTCAATCAGTACATCTGAACACAGATCCTCTCAAAATCGTAGGAAGCTACATCCTGTAGAAACTAGCAAGAACAAAAGTGTACAGAAACTAAGTCGGAAGTACCAAACTGTCAAATCAGAAAGAAGCCACAAATCATGGCGTTGTCAATGGTGACTTGTTAAATCTAGACGAAGTTAACATGAAGTACATGTCCTTCACTAACAACTGGCCCAAGTCTGCAAACCCTCTTCAAGTGGATCTGAAACCTTAATATTTTTGGCCCATGCAACCATCCTCTCATTAAATTCTTTAGCAATGTTTGTCTGCAACTGTTTCATTGGAGGCAGAACTTGATTAGTATGTTACTGACAACAATACCAGAAGTAGAAAGAGGCACTATCAGTGCCGGTTCGTTCAGAAAAAAAAGGTGTGATTTGAAAGAGTAATATAGAGTGGTGAATAGCCATTGTTAACCTACTCCTGATCCCAATTGCAGGTCGTTTTTCGATTCAAGTTAGTCAAACTTCTTTCTTGACTCATCAATATATGTCAAGTTACATAGATTATCAAGACATGGTTGATGTTACTAGTTCGTCATAACAAAATCTTTCATAATATATAGTTTTGTCCAATATAAATAGTATGCTTAAAAAAACAAAGTCAAAGTGTCACATTGGAGACCGTGGCAATGTCCTAAACAACTTACATTTGGTATCAAAGGGAGTAGAAAACAATCAAGTCACTGAGAATATGCATTTGGTACCAGTCAAAGCACACAGTCCACAGAGAATTGAAGAGTTCAAACCTAGACCTTAAGAATAGGACACACATATTGTTCAAAACAGCTGTAAAGCACAAAATATTCAGTGAGCGATTTCGAAGTCGTACAATCTTCTCGAATTAGAAGTTAACGGCAGGGCAACATAAAATTAAAGCAACACCACTCAAGGAAATATATTATGGTTGACAGCTATTAAATATAAGTGTGAAAAGTATTCCAAGTCACAGTACCAGCAATGGACATGTAACACTTACATGGATAAGAAGACGAGATGTTGCGCTGCAAATCTGACCATTGGCCCAAAAGCACCCAAACAGAGTCCACTCAACAGCTGTTTATACAAAAGGAAGGATCAATGATGGAAGTATAGCAGAATCCATGATTCCACATTGAGCAAAGTATCCGCATCACTCAGCGAATTTATAGAAGTTCCCTTTCTTGGAATTAAAGCTTATGTTCTCCACAGAAATTCAGCCCTATATTTCTCAAGATCAATGATGAAATATGAAATCATGTAACATATACATAGTGGGTCAAATACTTTTCATTTCATCTTTATTCAACTGGCATGCCACATCTCTAAATTTTATTACATCAATCCTATGTGCAACATATATGACTGAGCATCTGTCTTCCACTTGTAGTTGGTGAAGACTTGCCTGATTAGGTGACAATTTCCGCAACTGGTTACAAGACGCCGTTAACCAGGTGCCCTGTAATGCCTCAAGCAAAAGGAGTATGGGTATGCACTGGGTGTACTGAATGGATCCTTAGCTGATTCCAAAATATAAAACAGAATTGAAACAGAATTAGTGTACAATTGTATTAATAGTTAGTTCATTTCATTTTTTTATGCACACAAAAAGGGAAAATAAAATGCTTAATTGATCCATTTTGCAGAAATGGATCACATAGCCATTGGCACATGTCGCATATCACCTCTATGTGAGACCCAACATCAGTCAGGCAGTCAGCGTACAATGAAAGTACCAGATTCTAATTGCCTATTGTCCAATTTTGACATTATATCAGATACTAAAAAAGCATGTAATTTTAGAAACCTTTGTTCTGTACTATTTTTTTAAAAAAATCAGGTCTTTTTCAACAATAGTGCCATTTTTGTGCATATACTATGAGGCCACAGTTGGGTCACCAGGAGTGACAAAAACCCAGCAGAGATGACACAAAAAACAAAAGAAACCCAAGTAACATGAGACAAAGTGATATAAATTATTAGAACTCAAACAAATTTATTTCTAGCACTACTCCAGGATAGACAAAGGTAACTGGAAATTCTTCTAGTCTAGTCTAGAGAGATAAATAAACATATCTTATTCAGTCTTTCCTAAAGATACTAAACAAACTACGAAACTAAACAAACTACGAAATGAAAAGTAGCTACTGGAAATGAGATACTTCGAACTGCAGAAAAGTAATAATAGCTATTGCGCTTAAAAACTTTGAACTTGGGTCTTCTCCCACTTGGTTTTCTGTCCTTGTGTTCTGTGTCCTGATTTAGTGCACTCGGTTTTTTTGTTATCACGGCACTCAACAGGTTCCTCTTTTCATCGACTTTTCTGTGACGGTCACTGTGACGGTCCAACCGGGGAGGGGCCTGGCAGCTTGGGCAGGGGCATGGGTGGCGGCATAGGGAGAGGGGTTGGGGGAGAGGGAGGTGCAGGAGAGGGGGCAGACAGGGGAAGCCAAGACTATTTCTTTCTTAGATTAGAAAATGGTTACAATGCCCCTATATTTATAGTACCAAATGGACATGTATCTCATCAAGTAAACTAAAGAGAGAAAGTCCTTATAGATTTGGACTTCTCAAATCCCATCTAATCTTATTTCCTATTTCTAATCTTCCTATTTTTTCCGTTATTCTAGATTCTCTGAGATTGGGGACTGGGGAGTTTGCGGCATGGCTGGAGGCCGCCTCTCATCTGGTCGCACACCATTGGCCAGGGCATGGCCAGCTTGCCACCCCTCATAGGCCCACACTTGCACCTGTAATTAGGCGTGTGACAGTCAAGTTCAGCTCGGGGCGTCAAGTGATGCGCTTGGCACATTCTGTCCTCTATCCTTGCTTCGGCAGGTGAGGAAAGGAGAAAGCAAAATCTTTTGAGCACGCTGGTCCTTCCATTCTTCCATTCATCACAACGCCTAATCTTTTGAGCACACTGGTCCTTCCATTCTTCCATTCATCACAAAGCCTGTTTATCACAAATAAAACACAATACAGAAAGAAACGAGGAAAAATATACTAGGATCCACTGAAATGCACCACAATGCAACTACGGAGGTATAAACAAATTGTGGATTCATGGTTGTTTTATAAAAAATAAAGATCCATCATAGACTTGGAAAACATACCATTTAATAACTAAACCAGAAGCATCTTCCAATTTCTAGTGTGCCTAAACAAACTAAAAAGAGATTATCACCACGAGCAAAGAAATGTGCACCAAACCTTATTAGCCACATACTGTATATTATATATGAAACCTAAAATCCAGATATTTTCCTTATGTGAAAAACTAAGTATTTCAGATACTTATAGCTGCATACTTAAGAAATACGACATTAAAGATGCTGAATATCATCAAAGATAGGGCCAGGAAGGGAGGACATGTACCTTGATTATGTAGAGAGCACACAGCAACACCTGCAAGGATACAAGCAACTAAAACAGATACTTGAAGCTTTGGTCAGAGAACGTACCTGGGACCAGCAAAGACCGAACCTAGCACATGTCCATCTCCGGAGGGGAGGTGGGAGCTGCACCGCCGCTGCCTTCTGCTGCGGCGACGGATCGTCGTAGCAGATGTCCACGCACGTGATGACCACAATGGAGGCGAAACAGAGGTACAGGCAGAGCCAGATCCAGAAGCGGGACTCCTGAGGGGCCGTGGCGAAGGAGAGCAGCATGACGATGCAGATCACGATGTGGAGCCCGATCATAGCCATGCCCCAGGCGCGCTCCATGCTGCCGAACTCGGGCCTCATCTTCTTCTTCAACGGCGGCACTGGCCATGGCCGCCGCTCCTCATTCTTCGCTGCCAAGGGTGGGATCGGGACCGGAGGAGGAGGAGGCGGGATCGGCATCGAAGCAGGATCCAAAGGCGGCGACGGGTCGAGGGGAGCCGGGAACCGGGGAGGGCGGAACAGCTGCGGCATCGCTGGAATCGGCTCGACGAACCGCGGGCTGCCGCCAAGTCGAGATCGCGAAAGAAGCTGTGGTCAGGAGATCGAGATCGAGATTGCGGAAATCGAAAACTCTTGCGAACGATTGCTCTGGGAGGCGGGGAGGCGGCGCCGGCGCGGTAGGGGTTTTATCGCCCGGGAAACTGAGGCGGTTACGCGCGAGCTGGAAGAAGAGGAAGAGTCGGAATCGGCCTCCCGCCACGGCTCCGGCGGCGGGGTTTAGCCACGGGGGTTTTTCCTTTTATACCGTTTTTACCCTTTGAGCCTTTTATTATTACTGATAAAATATGTTTTTTCATTATTACCATCGTTACCCTTGAGTCTTTGAACAAAAAAAAAAAATTACTTAATTGTTGTATTGGTGTAAGCTTGACACAAAAATAAATCTTTGTGTATCAATTCAAACTCGAAAATAAATCTACATTTGGTACTTGAACTTTGGTTCCTTGAGTGTTTGAGTGCCTGGTCAGGCTTCAATTAATCGACCAGCATCACTGAGTCCAGTTTGAAGAAAGGATTAACAGATTGGCGCGGATCATTGAGTTCAGTTTGAAGAAAGGACTAACAGGACATGGATCCCGTATCCCCTTGAACCATTTGCGTGTGTTGTTGCAGCTTGCCACACCTACGCAATGATAAAAAGGGAGACATACTCCATCCTGTTTTAGTTGTTGAAGAGAAAGAATGTGACTAAATTCTAGTAAAAATTAGAGTTTTCCATACAAAAAAGAATGTACTATAGTTACCTTGGTCGACCCGGTTCGGGCCACTTCTCTACTTAGCCGAAGGTTTTGCATTCTTTCGAGCAACATCATATGATGGGACCTTGATTCTACACTAACATCTCAACTGAGAGTGTGGGGTAGAGCCCCTAGCATAGAAAGCCAATGTTACCATGTCCCAATTTGAGACCCACCGAGGCGAACAACCAACGCGTGAACAACTATCGACATTTGCGCATGTTACTCTTCGAGCTGATAATGGGTAGGGACAACTTTAAGGGCCACAGTTGAATTTTACTCAAGAAAACTAATGTGCTCCCTTTGTCCTAGAAAATATGCAACTATAGGAATCATGCCGGTCAACTTGACTAAAGTTTGACCAAGTTTATAGTAATTAGTATTAATATTTATGTCCCAAACAAAATTTGTTACGAAAATGTGTTCAGTCATGAATCTATTTTTTTTTTTTTTTTTTTTTTTTGAGAATGACACAAGACAACGCAGACGCTCACAACACGCACGCACACTCACCCCTATGAACACACGTACGCAAACCCTACCCCTATGAGTACCTCCGGAAGGACTGAGCACCCGGCAGATCACGGAGATTCTCGAAGTCACCATTGGCGCCTCGTCGTCGACGGAACGTCGCTACCACTTAATGCATAACGCCGGAAAATCCTAGGAAAATCCCGGGGAAAAGGTGCGAGCACCAGGATTTGAACCCTGGTGGGTAGCGTCCCACTGGACCGTCCTACCATTGGACTACAAGCCAATTCGCAGTCATGAATCTATTGATACTATTTTTGTGTTGTACCTCGGAATGTGATGATGAATTAGGGCGGGTCGGGCTCTCTCTACATCAACTAAGAATTTATAAGGACCAAATCATTCTCACTCATTATGTGGGTCGTATGAAACCGTGTCGACAACTGAACCCGTTTAGGACACGGGCCGAGCCCAGTGGCCATAAATGTTGTTATATTATATACTCTCTATGGTAAGTGAGGAGAGGTTTGGGGTGATAAAATAAATCAAGTATCAATGAAGTACACCAGGGTGCATATATTAGCACACGTGGATAGAATCATTTGTCATTTGCTTTCCACCCTGAAGAGGTCTGGAAGCTTTCAGGCTCCTGGAACATATATTCTGTATGCCAAGAAAATTGGCATTAGTACTAGTACCCTGGAACATGGATTTTTTTCCTACGAAATGAACTAATTCCTTTGAAACTCCTGTACAATTTTTATAAAAACTAGCCGGAACCCCGCGCGACTGCGCGGGCTAGCAATTTGTATACGACATAAATTCACTCCTAAAAGACAGCATGGAGTAATACATTTAGTATTGTTAAATACCGGCGCCTTTGTATACGACATAAATTCACTCATAAAAGACAGCATGGAGTAATACATTTCAATTTAGTATTGTTAAATACCGGCGCCTTTGATATTTATAATCGCTTTGTACAATCTTGTCAACATAAAATACAACTTTGTTAAATGACAAAAAAAAAACGCATCAGAAAGTGTTTCTATCATTATTACTCAAGTCTAGGTTGGTGTCAACTGTGAGTGCAGTGACGTGGCTTGGATGGTTCATGAAGGTGGGGAGGTGGCCACACTCATGGAAGGCTGCGACATGCAAGGCTGCAACATGTGGGTCAAAAAAAAAAAAAAAAACAAAACAAACCCTGCAACGTCGTGGTAGAGATGTCGATGCTGCATCCGGGGGCAGAAAATTGAGGTGACGTGGCCGGCTGTGCGATCAGGAAATGGTGTACAGAAATAAGGTTAATGGATAGATTCTTGCGTTCCAAACAGACCTTAGCCGGGCCAATGCTAGCAGACTTCTATGCTTTGCTTGGGCTTGTAACGTGTTCCTTTGCACCTGTTTTACGTGTGGTCTGACCGTCTGAGAGCTCAGAAGTCCTTGTAGGGTGTAGGTGTAGCCCACTTCTCTTTGTTCTAATTTCTTCTAAATTATGCCATTTTGATTACAGGATTTCTACATCGTTTCTGGACAACTGCAGAGATCTTGTGAAGAGCTGCAAAGAGCTTGGGCATAGTTGATGGCACAGGTCGCTTCAAGGTTTTGCATGAGATTAGTTTTTTTTTCCTCCTTCTGCCCAGTTTTCAAATTCCGTACAAAGAAACCTTACCAGATCTTCCGATGCTATTTGTACCATTCTTTCAGATACTGTACTGCGAAAATGATTATCATAAATTACCATTTAAGCTGGACTGAGCGATTTTTTTTTATTTTTTTTTTTGCGTCAAAGCCGGAGCTTCATTCATTGATTCAGAGTCTGATTACATTCAGCATCCACGATCTCACGTAAACCTGGTGGAGGTACATGCCACTCCACCAGCAAGTTATTACAAGAGACCAACTTAGCACAATCATGGGCAAGTCTATTACAAGATCTACTAGAAAAAACAAATTGGAAATCGATGAAGCTTCGGCTAAGATCGTATATTTCCTCGAGGATAGGACTAACCTCAGAAAACTGGTTCGAACGATTCTCCCACAGTGACACCAGGTCTTTGCAATCCGTCTCCAGGTGCAGGCGACCCACTCCATATTCTTGAGCAAATTTCACCCCATCCCGGCAAGCCACCGCCTCTGTGGTTAGCGCATCTAGGCAGTAATCATACCATTGCGCCCGGCCTCCACAGAAAAGACCTTCATTATTTCTGAGAACGACACCAGTAGATCCGCGTCGCTCCTCCGCACGGAACAAGGCATCAACATTGCATTTCACCCAACCCAGTTGTGGTCGCTGCCATCGTTCTGCAGGCTGCTGATTTGGTTTCTCCTCCATCGGGTGCTTGATTTGCCACAGATCATAGGCTGTATCCTTAGCCCATTCAACTGCAACTTTCAGAGGCACACTTTTTTTCTCGAACACGCTTTCAGAGGCACACTTGCATCGCCATGCCTGCGATTGTTTCTTGCCATCCAGAGCGTCCACATACCGCATAGGATTATCGCGACATTCTTCTCTGTAAAACACCCCGGATCAACAAGATCACGTGCCCATGTATTAGGATGCAATCTTGGCAACTTTACTCCGGTCAGGTTTCTCGCTTCCTCCCAAAATCTCCTCGCCAATGTGCAGTCCACCAGGCACCAGCACATGCTTAATGGATTCCTCATCAGCACCACATATATCACAGTTTGGTATAGGCTCAATGTGTCTTCTGTGAAGGACTCCTTTGGCCGGCAGGAAACCATTGACCACTCGCCACCAGAACACACGCACTTTTGGAGGGACGCTCAAACTCCAGATGCGTTTCCAAGTAGGATCACCTGACCCCGAAGCTAATTGGTCTGCCCCCTGGTTCCAATGTTCATTATATATACGACGGTATGCTGACCGCACAGAGTAGCAACCGTGCCTTTCCAGCTCCCATGCCCAGGTATCGTCACCTCTACCCCGTAGTGGCGTGCTGAGTATAGCCTGAGCATCAACTGGAACAAAGGATTGCTTTATCAAATCTTCATTCCAGCAACCACTTGGCATGATGAGATCTGACACCATATGAATCTGCAGATTGTCAGGCACAACGATCGGTTTCCCCTCGAAGTGATTTGGAATCCACCGATCCTTCCAGATACTAGTCAAGCTCCCATCGCCTATCCTTCTCACAAGACCTTTTTGTAGCACCTGTCTTCCAGCAAGGATCGCACGCCATGTTTGACTAGCGTGTTTTTTTCCTAGATGCTGTCAAGAAGTCTGTGTCATGGTAGTATCGTCCCTTTAGGACTCTTGCACACAGAGACTGAGGGCTTTTGATCAATCTCCACCCCTGTTTACCCAACATGGCCAAGTTAAAATCTCGCAGGTCACGGAAACCCATTCCTCCAACATTTTTTGGACGAGTTAGGAGTTCCCACCGCTGCCAGTGCATATGATTATTATCAGCGGAGCTGCCCCACCAATAATTTGATATCACAGTCTTCATCTTCCGGCACGAATCCTTTGGGATCAGAAAGCAACTCATTGGGTAGGTTGGAACAGCTTGTGCGACCGATTTCAGAAGAACCTCCCTTCCGGCATAGCTTGCTTCCTTTCCGCTCCATGCCCCAACTAATTTTTTTAGTCTAGCCGGCATGTACTCAAAAGCTTCTTTTGTTTGTCGCCCAAGAGCCGTGGGCAAACCTAAATACTTTTCTGCAAGCGCTTCTTTCTCAATTTGTAGAGCTGACTTAACATCCTGTTTGTCTTCATCTTGACAATTTGAACTGAAAAACACAGCCGACTTCTCCTTATTCACCAGCTGTCCAGATCCATTGCTATAAATATTCAAAATTTCTTGAAGTCGATTGGCCCCTCTTCGCGAAGCTTCAGAGAGAACAATGCAATCATCCGCAAACAGAAGGTGCGAAACCCAGGGGGCATGAATACCAACACGTACTCCTCTGGAGAGATGCACTGGGCCAATAGACTTCAGAAGACAAGAGAGACCC
This sequence comes from Hyparrhenia diplandra, assembly GCA_015847255.1. Classification (NCBI taxonomy): domain Eukaryota; kingdom Viridiplantae; phylum Streptophyta; class Magnoliopsida; order Poales; family Poaceae; genus Hyparrhenia; species Hyparrhenia diplandra. Next base: position 33,869 of record JADLZK010010370.1, read on the forward strand.
TCCGAGCATAGCAAGAATAAATACGGGGAAATAGGATCACCTTGTCGAATCCCTCGAGTGGGCTTGAAAAGATCCGAAAGGTGACCATTAACTCTCATTGAAAATGAGACTGTAGTAACGCATCTCATCACAGTAGTCACAAACATCTCTAAGAAACCCAACTTAAGCATAATGCCTTGGAGGTATGCCCATTCCACTCGATCATACGCTTTCGCCATATCGATTTTGACAGCACATCCCCCCAGCTTCCCTTTTTTTCTCTTCAAATGGTGAATGCATTCATAGGCAACAAGAACATTATCTATAATTAGCCGTCCAGGAACAAAAGCACTTTGTTCTGCAGAAATAATCTCATCCAAAAACCTCGAAGTCTGTTAGCAAGGACTTTGGAGCATAATTTGTAAATGACATTACATAAAGAAATAGGCCTAAAATCCTTTGTCTTGCGGGTTCTTTATCTTTGGAATAAGTACCAAAGTCGTTTGATTAATCCCCTCTGGCAACTGTCCACCATTTAGGAATTTCAGAACTGCCTTCCTTACACCTGGGCCAATAACATTCCAGTGGGTCTGAAAGAAACCGGCGGTGGGCTTTATCGGCGCCCATCATTGATAGGGCCCTGTCAACCTCTTGATCAATGTATGGCTCGTCCAAAGCTTCGTTCATATCAGCAGTAACTTTAGCCGGCACATGTGAGAGTACTTCATCAATAGATAGCTCCGGCTGGGCAGTGAACAGGTTTCTGTAGAAGTCATTTGCCAGATCTTCTAAGTCCTTTTGTTCAGTAATGAGCACTCCATGAGAAGAACGCAAGGCATTTATGTGGTTGCCTTTTGCCCTTTCTTTGGAGCGCGCATGAAACATTTTTGTGTTCCGATCACCATCTTTTTAGCCACGATATCCTGGAACGTTGTTTTTCCATAATCTCTTCCCTAGCAAGAAGTTCAGCAATATTTGACATTAGTTGTCTCTCCCGTCTTGAGGGGCCTGAACCGATGGACTGCCTTCGTACTTCCTCTAGATCTCGTCGCAGGTTTGCTAGGTCCCTCCGAACCGAGCCAAAAACTGAGAACTCCCAATTCTGGAGCGAGGATTGCATTCTTCCAAGAGTAGTCTGTAGCTGGTCTAAATCCTCTATGGCTGATCCATCACCCCATGTCTGCTCCACCAAATTCACATACAAGGGGTCACGACGCCACATGTTTTCATATCTAAAATTTCTTCGTCTGCCTCTGGCTTTCCTACCTCGACAACATTCTATAATTAGACAGCAATGATCCGATTCAGTCGTCTGGACATGCCAAACTTTTGTATGTCTGAACAAATTAGTGAAGGCATCATCAGCAAACGCTCTGTCAAGACGAACTTTGATGTTGTGATCACCCTGTTGGCGATTATCCCACGTATATGGGGAGACCAATAAAACCAAGATCAGAGAAACCACACGCATTTATCGCATTCCGAAAACCATCCATCTGTGATTCAGGTCTCGTAACACCACCAAATTGTTCATGGGCTTCTAGTATTTCATTGAAATCCCCTGCACAAATCCATGGTGCTTGGCTTTGGTTGCTTAGGTAATGCAGCAACTCCCAGCTCCGGTATCTCCGCTCTCTCCTCGCCTCACCATAGAAACCAGTGAAGCGCCATTTCTCGGCACCAGAGTTTTGATCCACGATCACCACATCTATGTGAAGCTTATCATAGCTTTGGAGCTTCACACAGACCTCATTAGTCCAGAGGAGAGCGAGCCCTCCCCCCCGGCCAAAACTGCCTACGCCTATCCCATTTGGTAGGCCAAGCTGTCTTCTCAAACCTTGCACATTATCACTGAATTGGCGCGTCTCAGAAAGAAACACCAAAGTTGGGCGGTGTAGCTGTATGAAGCTACACACTTCTTGGACTGCCTCGGATTGCCCTAGACCCGGCAGTTCAAACTCATGAGTTTCATTGTGCCCGGCGGGGACTGACACTCACAGTCCCGGCCGATATTGCTTCTGTATGGGTATTGCTTCGTTTCTGCTTCTTTGGAGATTCCTCAGAAACACTTCCACTACCACCTTCCACCCTCTGAGCCAGTTGATTGGCTCGTTCAGTAACCAGACCTGCAGGAACCAAGGCCAACTTCTCGACCACTGGTACAGACCTCGAATCTTTAGACTTCCTCTTTCTATTCAAGGTTTCTGGAGTATCATTCCCACTACTAGGAGCAGCATCCTTTATAAGAGATTTGATTAGAACGAGAATAACTACTCTAAACTGGGAATTCAGTGAATCTTGAATTTTATAAGAGGTGTCAATTGATTTGAGAGCGAAAAAAGAGCAGCAAGAAAGAAGACAGGTAGATCAATCTTTGATGGGAGTGGCACTCAAGGGCGATCTAAACTTAACTAGTGCCATTAGAGGAAACTCTTAATTCTTGATGGTATAATTTTCGATGGCATAGAAGGAACTCTGAAAACTCTAACTCTGACCTTTATTCCGCAGATGTGTCTTTTCACAGTTTCATATTCAATTTGATACAGGGGTTCGTTCTGTATGGCATCCATATATATTTTATTCTAATGATGAAACAGACAAGTTTTCGTGCCAGTTTACAGTTTGGAGGGGGATTGGTACCATCCCCACGGTTCATCAGAGATGTACTCCGTGACTTGCTTGACGCTCAGGTAGTTATCAATGCCCCTACAGTCAAACAGCCAGTGTCAGTCAGATCTCATAGAAATAGCTGTTACTGTTAGATGTCTCACAAATGTTGTCGTTCCATGTTACCCACCCTTCTCCAAGCTCACGTCCAAATCCACTGCGCTTGTTCCCGCCCCAGGGAGCTTGGCAGAAGCAGGGTTGTGAGCAGTTTACCCAGATACATCCAGCATCGATCTCCTGTTGCACAAGTTTTCATTAGAGATGTGCAGTAGAAATACCCAAGAACAGTTCTGAGAGAAATTGCGTTGCAAAAGTGGAAATCGAATTGAGTGCCATGGTATCAAGAATATCAACTTCAACTCTTGAAATGAGTGATAACATGGAGAGAGAGAGAGAGCTCTGAGTATCAGTAGTTGTGAACCTCTTCACTTATACATACCTCAGATAATCTCTTGCAGCGCTCACGATCACCTGAAATTACAGCACCAGCCAAACCATACCTATAAAAAAAAGGATAGTCACGTAAATTCATAAGCTATAGACTACGCATGAGCTGCAACGCCTGCAAAAGGATGTTGAAACTGTGCTAAAAAGAAGTAGCTCTACTGTGTATCGTTGGCCAATTCAATGGCTTCATCTTCAGTGCTAAATTCTTTAACACACAGGACTGGACCAAAGACTTCCTCCCTCCAAATTTCCATTGATGTGGTGATATCAGTAATAATTGTTGGTTCAATAAAGAACCCCTTCTCAAGATGCTGTAAAACATAAAACATTAGTCTATCTCACTATAGCATGTGGATCCATGTAAATCCAAATGCAGGCCTTACCGCTGGTCTAACACCTCCAGTCAGAATAGTAGCACCTTCGCTTTTGGCATTGGATATGAACTTCTTAATCTTCTCATACTGAGAACACAAAAACATGAATAAGTCTCCTATGAACAACTTATACAGCAACAAGATAATCTGAAATTATATGGTGGTGATTAGGGTGTCATTTTCTCATAGTCCAGTGTCATATATGTGACCATAAGCATTAATCCATGGCCTTGCTGTAACAAAGTAAAACTAAAGAAGATGGTGTCAATCAGTACATCTGAACACAGATCCTCTCAAAATCGGAGGAAGCTACATCCTCAAGAACAAAATTGTACAGCAACTGAGTCGGAAGTACGAAACTGTCAAATCAGAAAGAAGCCACAAATCATAGCATTGTCAATGGTGACTTGTTAAATCTAGACGAAGATAACATGAAGTACCTGTCCTTCACTAACAACTGGCCCAAGCCTGCAACCCTCTTCAAGTGGATCCGAAACCTTAATATTTTTGGTCCATGCAACCATCCTCTCATTAAATTCTTTAGCAATGTTTGTCTGCAACAGTTTCATTGGAGGCAGAACTTGATTAGTATGTTACTGACAACAATGCCAGATGTACATAGCTCAGATGTGATTTGAAAGAGGCACTATCAGTGCCGGTTCGTTCAAAAAAAAAGGTGTGATTTGAAAGTGTAAGATAGAGTGGTAAATAGCCATTGTTAACCTACTCCTGATCCCAATTGTAGGTTGTTTTTTGATTTAAGTTGGTCAAACTTCTTTCTTGACTCATCAATATATATCAAGTTACATAGATTAGCAAGACATGGTTGATGTTACTAGTTCTGTAGTTCGTCATGACAAAATCTTTCATAATATATAGTTTTGTCCAATATAAATAGTATATAGTATACTTTTTTTAAATAAATAAATAAAGTCAAAGTGTCACATTGGAGACCGTGGCAATGTCCTAAACAACTTTTTTTTTGGTATCAAAGGGAGTAAAAAACAATCAAGTCATTGAGAATATACATTTGGTACCAGATCAAAGCACACAGTCCATAGAGAATTGAAGAATTCAATCCTAGACCATAAGCAATAGGACACATATATTGTTCAAAACAGCTGTAAATCACAAACTCTACTGCTATTTATTCAGTGGGACAATTTTGAAATCATGCAATCTTCTTGAATTAGAAGTTAACGCCAGGGCAAGGAAAAGTTAAAGCAACACCACTCTTGGAAATATATTATGGTTGACAGCTGTTAAATAAAGTGTGAAAAGTATTCCAAGTCACAGTACCAACAAAGGGCAATAGGGCATGTAACACTTACGTGGATAAGAAGACGAGATGTTGCACTGCAAATCTGACCATTGGTCCAAAAGCACCCAAACAGAGTCCACTCAACAGCTGTTTATACAAAAGGAAGGATCAACGATGGAAGTATAGCAGAATCCATGATTCCACATTGAGCAAAGTATCAGCATCACAAAGTCAGTCAGTCAGTGAATTTATAGAAATTCCCTTGGAATTAAAGCTTATGTTCTCCACAGAAATTCAGCCCTATATTTCTCAAGATCAATGATGAAATATGAAATCATGTAACATATACATAGTGGGTCCAATGCCTTTCATTTCATCTTTTTATTCAACTGGCATGCCACATCTCTAAATTTTGTACCAGATACACAGAAGCAGTGCAAAAGTCAACTCAGGTCAAAACAATAGCAAGCAAGTGGGGTTTTTCCCCCACAATTTTATGGACTATATTTTACAAATCCTAAGCACCAATTGTCAGTACCAAAGTAACTCTTGTTGTAGTAGCCTGCTCAGCTGGGCATTTCTATCAAAATCCCAGATACCAATGAAGCGCTTTAAGGGTTTTGGTGTTTAGCATTCTGATCAGTTAAAGTCTTTGCAAACTGTAACAATCCACAAATACCAATGAAATTTAAGAATTTAGAAAGCCTTAGAATGTAAAGGTACCTTTGTCAATGTCAACATCATCAAATACTACTATAGGACTTTTTCCACCAAGTTCCAGTGTAACAGGCTGTCAAGAAAAATGTAATGTTAAGGAATGCATAGAATTTCCTCTTAAAAATAGGGTATTCAAATCATACTTCTGATCATTTTTATCAACTAAAAGAGAGCAAAAACAACACGGCGCAGCACATAATTATTAGAAATAAAACATAAATTCACAGACAAACCTTGACCATAGGAGCTGCAGCCGCCATAATCTTCTTACCAGTTTCAAAACTCCCAGTAAAAGCGACCTAAATACACAGAAAACCAATGCTGAGGAATAACATTTTCAATTATGTGTCATGTTCATGCATGATTATGTCATTATATGCAGAACGGTTTACCTTGTCAACACCTGGGTGCGCAGACAAAGGAGCACCAGCATCAGGACCTAATCCTGTCACAATGTTCAAGACACCAGAAGGAAGACCGACTTCTTTACAGATATCAGCAAGCTCTAAGCAAGTCCTGGTAATTCAAAAGGTAAGCACTTCAAATGCCATTTCTTATAGCATGAACATGATATAGCATGCTAATACTTACACAGAAGCCAATTCAGATGGCTTTAGCACAGCTGTACAACCAGCAGCCAGAGCAGGAGCTACCTTCCATGTAGCCATCAGGAGAGGATAGTTCCTGCAAGACAAATACAAGTACAAAGAATAATGCTTTAGAGTCAGAATCAGAATAAGTAAAACAAAAACATATGAAGATATATAAATATCGTTATGTAAGTCAACATCTTATATATAGACAGTTAGAAACAATAAACTGAAATGGTCCACCCAACAAATACATGAACAAGGATAGTAGCAGAATAATGGCCTTATGGAGCAGAAGCAACACTTGTACTAGGACAAAGCCCACTCACTGTTCTATCAGCATAGCAAGAATAGTTATTGACATTGGCCAAACATTGACACAAGGAAACAATAAATTTGACATTAACTTGGATATATAGGTGAGGTTGTTCAACACTGCATAGGAATTACAAATATGAACACTGGAAATATTTCAGGATGATGATGAGGAAAGTTATCTAAAATTAGGTAAAAAAGACTATGGTTACAGAATATGCAATTCTTTTTGCTATACAACTCTGAGATCTTATGGGGATGATGCTGTATTACTGATTACTGAATACAGGCCACTCCCCTGTGTGTTTCGATCATAAAAACAAATGACAGTGAGGTGAGGGAGAAATGAAAATACCAAGGAGTTATCAGCCCAACCACCCCGATAGGCTCTCTTCTGAGATGGCATTTAAAAGTCTCCATTGGAAGAGAAACTGGGGAATTTTGCCTTTTGTCCAAGGCTTCGCCTGATCCGCAAAGTACTCAAAGCACCCAGCAACATCATCCTGATGAATGGAATACCAAACAGATTGTGATTGCAAGATACGGAAAAAAAAATAAGCACATTTCCATAAGGTGTGTCACATACCATATCCCATGCGGCTTCATCATAAGGCTTCCCACAATCAAGTGCCTCGAGCTTAGCCAGCTCAGGTTTCCTCTCAATTACCTGAGTACGCAGACATTTTTACATGCAAAATGTGACATGTGTGAATATATTTCAACAAAACTTTGATGACCCAACCAAACCAAATTTTTCAAGACTTCCCGATTGAAGCTTAAAGAGAGAGATCTTTTTGAGGTGTTTTGAAAACTGGAGTTGGTACTAAAGCTAATACACCCTGTATTGATGGAACGCATAATAGCTTGTTCATGTCAAAAGCTGAACATAAGGATTTCCTCTGAATAGATTAGTTTACAATTGGAGGAGTTTAATTTGTACTTTCTGTGCCTCTGATGATGTAACTCAGAAGCAGTGATCGAGTGTATGGATGGAAACCAACCTATATAGTACAAGTACTGAGAAGTTCATTCACACTATTCCCGCGGTACAGATCCAGTCACCATATCATACATAACCCCATCAAAGCACAAAAGTAGCTACCACACTCAATTCAATCTGAATTACTTACTAACTTAGGTTACCAATGCTTGGAAGCAGGGGCACAGCACTGGACTGGTTTTTGGCCCAATTAAATCGGCCTAAAGCAAAGAGGACACAGCGTACCTTGGCGGCGATGGCGCGGAGGTACTTGGCCCGGACGGCACCCGGCGCGCGCGCCCAGTCGCGGCCGCGGTTCCTCTTGAGCGCCGCCCGCGCCGCCGCCACCGCGGCGTCCACGTCCTCCGCCGTGGCCGCCGGGATCTCGCCTGCGCGCGCACACGCGAGAGAGAGACGCAGCATCAGCGCCAGGCCAAGCAACAAACCAGTACTGCAACAGAGATGGGTGCGATCGGGGGCGATCAGGTCAGGTGACTCACCGATGTGGGCCTCGGTGGTGGGGTTGACGACGGGGAGGCGGCGGCCCTGCGCGGGCGGGCGCCACTCGCCGTCGACGAAGAGCTGCCGCAGCGGGACCGTCGCTGGTGAGGCCATCGGTGGTGAGGACTGGAACTGGACTCTGGAGAGTGGAGATGATGGTGCGTCGTCTCTGCGAGGGAGGGAGATGCCGAGATTGCGACTTGCGAGGTGAGTCGGCAACTCGGCTTTGGTTGTTGGTGGGATCGGCACGCTACGGCTCTTGCCCAGGTGGAAAGCGGCCCCGTGAGCTGTGTGGCGGTTTTGTTGGAACGGGGCACTAGCGTCCGGACCCAGCCCACCCTGTCTGCCCCCGTACCATCCAACGCCCGCCCGCATGCCTCAGCCGGGGTGTTCACTTTCTCAAAAGTGAACAAAAAAAAATACTACAGCACCCGTTACATTGAACCTTTTTGACGTATAAATGAACCCGTTACATCGAATCTTTTGACGTATAAATGAAACATTAAATGTCGATAAAAACAACTAATTGCATAGTTTGACTGAAAAGTGCGGAGGCGAATCTTTTAAAGACTAGTTAGTTTATGGTTGGACAATAATTAACAAATACAAACGAAAAGTCTTTAGAGCCACGAACCCAAAATATTTCACCAACTAAACACCCCAAGCCTTCTCGAACGCCCCGCATTCCTCCGCTGAACGCCCCCGCATGCCTCCACCTGCCCAAACGCCCCTGCATGCCGGCCGACCACGGCCCAGCCATGAGGCAACTTAAGTTTGACCTCGGATCTACCATGGGAGAGTGCATATAGCGAGAAGGTGGGAGAAGAAGAAGAAGCAAAGAACACGATCTACTTTTGAAACATCCGTAAACCAACAGATTAAACATACACATGAAGTTAGTTGAAACACTTGAAACATCATTCGATGCACTAGAAAAAACACATCCGATCTACTATTGAAACATATGGAAACACATAGTTGAAACATACGACTAAAACTAATTGAAACACTTGAAACATCCCTTCGAAACATGGATAAAACATATATACGAAACATGTGAAACACTTTCGATTTATTTTTGCAACATACATATAGTTAATTAAAACATACCTCTAAAACAACTGAAACAATTGAAACATTGGGGGATTTTTTTTTTGACAATAAAACATTGGGGGATTGATCGAGTGCTCCCACTAGCCGCCGTATCTGGCATATGCCCGAGTTCATCGAGTTCCGACGCTCGAGGCGTCACTGGCTCTGCATCACTCGGCGACGGAGCCGGTCTTCCATGTACTCGCTGGAGCCGCAACCTCTTCTTTTATGTGATGAGGATCAGATTGAAGCTATGGAGGACGAGCACTGGACATTCGCTCGTGGTGGCGGCGTGCGGCGCTAGGGAGATAGCAGCGGCGTGAGAAGGGGAGCTGCAGCGTGCGGCACTGGGAGCTGCGCGAGAGAAGGGGATCGAAGGATTTTTTCGGAAGAAGCCGGTGCCTAGATGGGCCGGTACAGCACGCGAGGTCCAAGAATGGCCGTCTGGATTTGTTACCGTCGTCGACCGTAAATAAATGTTACCGTTGTTGGAAGTTCAACGGCGTTATGCATTAAGTGGTAGCGGCGTTCCCGTCGACGACGAGCGCCTATGGTGACTTCGAGAATCTCCAGATCGCCGGCCGCCCAGTCCCCTGGGGCGCTTCATAGGGGGTAGGGTTTGCGACGCGTGTGTTCATAGGGGTGTGAGTGTGCGTGCGTGTTGTGCCAAATCTGCGTAATTTGAAAAAAAAAAAAAAAAAAAAAAAAAAGCTAGTTCCACAACTTGTAAAGCAGAGCAGCTTACAACTAAATAAATTTACAAAACACATTAACTAGAGTTCAAAATTAACCAAAACCAATCCAACGACTAGAGAACCATTCTCTAGAACTGAATAACTCCAAAGCAAACACCTGAGCCCTCTAAAAAAAGCAGACACTTGCAAGTTTAAAAGTCTTACTACTTCCTCTGCCAAATTTATAAATCGCTTTATTTCTTTGGTTTATCCATTTAGTTATATATCTAGATAAGTCACTTTGATTTTTTTATCAATTTAGTTAACGGTTAAAGTGGCTTATAATTTAGAACGGATAAAGTAGTTAGTTAATTTTCTAACCCTATACTAAATGTTTTGAACAAGTTGTAAATTGTGGCTGAGGAAACGAAGCTCATTATAAGAACACTCACAAATGTAGGCTCTATCATGAGCCTAAAACTACTCATTACCTCGATATGATATCATATACTTGGAGCCTAAATAAGACTTGGAGTCTTGGTTTTTCTCTCTCTCTTCTATAGATATATAGTGATAAGTTAACAAAGTACAATAAATAGGTTTATTTTATGATAAGAGTCATGAATACACTAGGTACGTAAGTACTATAAAATAAATCTATAAATTAAGAGAGCACCGGTCTCGATGTCGACGCCCCGTGTCTGAAAGCAACAAGTGGGCATTTTGTTTTCGCACCACACACGCGGTCGGTGAATCCATTCGTATGAGCTGAAAATATCAACTTTCATAATCCTCTCTGTCGTCTGCATGTGCATACATTATCGTTCTGATAACCTTTCGGCTCAAACACCAACGCGATTCCCAATTATGCGATCACGGACCACGTGGACCGAACAATCTAAAGTAAGCTATGGTACTCCAACGTACTCTCCGTCAGTGGCGGGCACACCATGATTCAATGGTATTCAGCTGAATACCCAAATGTTTTGCTAAAAAATTCATATATATAATGTATATATATACGGCTGCACATGAGAAAAAAGAAAAAATGTTTCACATTGTTTTAGAGAGGTAAAACAATCCGGATCGTGATGTACATGCATGTACGTATAGGTAACCCACGTAAAACACACAGCTACGGGGCCTATACGTACATGCATGTACATCACGATCCGATTGTTTTACCTCTCTAAAAACAATGTGAAACATTTTTAAATATATAAGAGGATCCACCTCGGGCGGTGTCGCCGAGTGTGTGACGACCCCTTGATGCTCAAACGTGAATTTCGGCGACCGGGACTTCCACTCCATTCGGTCGCGCGTCTATCAAGTCTTAGCCTAGCAATGATGCATTTCACCTAGTGTGTTGTGTTGTATGGATCGGTGGCGGGATCCTCTCTTCTTCTTTTTGGCGGTTGTTGTTGCCTTTTTGTTGTGGCCACTTCCTCTATAGTTGAGTTGTGTTGTATTGTTTTGTGTTGTGTCGTGTTGTGTTGCATTTGTTTGTTCAGCAGACCTTGGCTTCTTCTCTTAATGAAAAAAACACGTGAAGACGTGTTCGAAAAAAAAATATATACAAGAGGAACTTATCTATTACCAATAACTTGCACTCCCAGTGAAGAGAAGAATTTGTCGCCTACGTTGCCACCAGGGACCTTTAACCTTTTAGATTAGAGTACTTTATAATTTTAAATTAGACTATCTCCGAGAGTACCTAATAATTTACTTAAAAGACAAATTATGAACGCATGCTCCAATCAGTCAATGGCAATTCTGTAAATATGACAACCTTCTTCCTTCAGATCAAGCATGTACAAATTACATGATCTCTCGTCTCATGCAACGCCAAGTAGGATTTTTGATGATGAGGAGGAAATAAAAGGCGACCAAAGCGGACTTCCAAATGCCCTTCGAGTCCGGCTTGGTCGTCTTGCTTCGGTCTCGAGGCGGTGAGGCGGAACGCGCGCGGGGAAGCTGCTCCTGAGGGACGCATCGACCGGCTGCTCGACCCCCGGCGCGTCCTTCCTGGAGCTCTTGCAGGTCAGGTTTCGCTCGCCGCTCGCTCGCGCTCCGACTCTCTGCGTTGATCAGGCCACGTTGTCAAGTGAACTCAATGCCTCAATCATTGGTCTAACCCGTAATGCTAGTATGAATTTGGGATTAGTGAGAGGAATAGTCTTAATTTTCCCTAGAATGTTTGTGTTTATTGGCTCTGCTCTTCACTCCTTTTCACCAAACAATTGCAATCGAGGGTAGCAATGCTCCATGAGCCATTATGTATCGCCCCCCAATTGTTACTCCAAAGTCCAAACGGTAGTATTGTGCCATCCCTGTCCTCCTGAATTAGATATACTACTAGGCCGGCTGGATGTCAATGGTTGATGCTTGGACATGACCTACTGAGACGCCAAGTTCTACCATCTTTTCTTTTTGGCAGTGTCAGTATCTAGGTGGATGGACTAGAATACGAACTATTGTTTTCATTGTTGCTGTACTTCTTGTTCTGCACTGCAACTGTTGATGTTAAGTTCTTGCTATACAGCTTGCAGGCTCAGACGTTTACGATGAAGCGTTACCATCAGCAGGTATAATAACTGGCATAGGACCTGTTCATGGACGACTATGTATGTTTGTGGCCATTGGCCAACGACCCGACCACTAAGGGTGGCACAGGAAATAGCTTCCGAGTGCAAACTGCCTTGCATCTATCTCGTTCACAGCGGAGGTGCAAACTGTTCATTGATGCTCTCTGTCGTCTGCTCACCACAAAGTGCTTTTGCCAAAGTCCTTCTTCCAGTCTCCTCTGTTTTCCTTTGGCATATTCTTGCCGTGATGTCCATGATGTTGCAACCCCGTATGTATGTTCCTAGCATATGTACTTGGCTTTGCTGTACTATCAAGAAAAGAAGAACAAACTCCAAAGCACACGTTTGCATTCCAAAACAAAACCATTCCTGCCACAGCCCCAACCGCATTCTCTCAGCCTATTTCTGACCAAGCATTCAGACTCCGAGAGCAGAGACAAGGCACAATGGTTGAGCCTGCCATTTCCTCCGCGGTGGGTAGCATCAGCAACCTTGCTGTGCAGGATGTTGGAATATTAGGCAATTTCCAGATTAATTTCATAATATAAATCATGATAAATAGATGTACTAGATAAAGCATGATCATAGTAATAGGTGTAAGCACAACTAGCACACCATATAAATTGGATAGATTGAGCATGATAAAACAATAGAATTAGATCACAGATGTATACCTGCCGATGTAGAAGTACTTGGTGGTGAAGAAGCGGTCGGCGATCACGCGAGTTTAGCCCGACGAGATGACTTGTTGATGAAGTAGTCGTAGAAGATTTGGGAGCAGTCAAGCAAAAGAGCGCTTCCCAAAACCTTATTCGCCTTCTCCCGGTGCAGGATCGCAAAGACGACGGTTCCGGAGACCTGCTCGCCCGATCGCTGGTGCTTGAAACGATCGGGCTGGAGACTTGGCGGCGGCACAGAAGTGAGAAGAGGAAAATACTATTTTACTACTTTAGGATTTTCTAATTGAAACTCCCAATTGTAGTTGTTATGTTGTGTCTATTTCCAAGAGGCTTGGTACAAATATATAGGGAGGAAAACTTCCTACCTCCATATCAACTAGTAATATGGTACTAATTGATATTGCACCTCCACCTTTGCTCATGGGCTAAAACAATAAAGCCCATTAGGGAACACAAATATTGGGCCTTTGAGATTTATCGGAATTTCTTCATATGAATTTTTAGGGAACTTATTCATATATAAATTCTAACAATCCCCACCAGATCTCAACTGCCCAATATAGATATTTTCCTTATCTCACTCTTTGTTTTTATATACTAGTGTTTCAGCAGAGATTGTTAAGTTGAACATCCGCCTAGAGCTTCAAGTTCTACTCATTCACAACTTGAACAATGGACTACGCCTTGAATTGTAAGTTTTGTGTGAATAAGTTTTGCTCAAAGTCAAACTAGTACTTGGCTGCCAGTAGCCTTTCTCCGTGGGTGGAGCATATACGTCATACTCCTTAGTCTCTTCATGAGCTTACTAGAGATCACCCAAATCTCATAGGCTGCGACGTTTAACGGTCGAACTCATATAGGTATGCCCTTTCAAGATTGCTCAGTAGGACAGCACATCTTTACTTATAAAGTCAATAGGATATATTAAGGCATTCTCGCCAACCTACCATCTGAGCCTCTTTGCTCTTGAGAGTATTACATCTTCACTTAGAGAGGGTTATCATTTTACTCTCCTCAGTTTACCAATAGCTTGTTCTTCCTGTGTCCTTAGTCACGGGATCTCCGATCAAAAAGGTTGGGTTACTACTACTGAAAAACTCATATGGGTCTCATACCCATCTCCTTAGATGCAATTTCTATCACATTACGTGATAGCCCTTTTGTAAAGGGATCTCCGAGGTTTTTTTATTTGTGCGTATATAGGATACGATTATTACTCGGAGTTTCTCAATTTCCGACGGTCTTCAAACGTCTTTTAACGTGTCTTGTTGACTTTGAATTATCCTTTACACTATTCACTTAAGTGATCTTTGTTTGATTATCACAGTTCATAAGGATGGCGGTACTGGTTTTTAACCACGGCAAGTCGGACAAGAGCTCACGCAGCCACTCTGCCTCTGCAGATCTTTGTTTCTAAAGCGATAAGTTACGCTTCCATGGTTGACTTAGTCAAAATAGTCGTTTTACAAGACCTCCATGACACTGCGCCACCTCCAAGAGTAAATACATACCCACTTGTGGCGTAGATTTGAGCAATATCGAAATCCGGTTAAGCATCACTATATCCCTCTAGCACAGCTGGGTGCCCAGAATAGTGAATTCCATAGCTCATTGTACCTTTAAGATAGCACAAGACCCTTTCTAGTACATGCCAATGATCATCACCCGGGTTGGACATATACCTACTCAACTTGCTCACAGCAAAAGAGATATCTGGTCTAGTTGCATTCGCTAGATACATGAGTGAACCAACAATCTGAGAGTACTTGAGTTGATCTCTAGTACGCTTCTTATTCTTTCGCAATGTCACACTAGGATCATAAGGTGTTGGAGAAGGCTTTCTATCCATAAAGCCAAAACGGCTCAGGACCTTCTCAACATAGTGAGATTGCGATAAAGTAATCCCACTCTCTTCCTTAATAAGCTTAATGTTTAGAATTACATCAGCCTCTCCTAGATCTTTCATATCAAAATTCTTTGACAAGAAAGACTTGACCTCATTTATGACATTCATGTTTGTTCCAAAGATTAGAATATCATCAACATATAAGCATAATATAACGGATTCGCCCCACCATGTCGATAATACACACACCTATCGCCTTCATTGACAACATAACCGGCACTAGTTAACGTAGTGTCAAACTTCTCATGCCATTGTTTAGGTGCTTGTTTCAAGCCATACAAAGATTTTAATAACTTGCACACCTTTTGCTCTTCACCTTTTACTACAAACCCATCAGGCTGATCCATATAGATCTCCTCATCCAACTCTCCATTAAGAAAAGCTGTCTTCACATCCATTTGATGAATGATCAGACCATATGAGGCAGCCAAGGATAGTAGTGTTCGAATAGTGGTCATTCTAGCAACAGGTGAATAAGTATCAAAGAAATCTTCTCCTTCCTTTTGAGTGTAGCCCTTAGCTACGAGCCGAGCCTTGTACTTGTCAATAGTACCATCAGGTCTAAGCTTTTTCTTGAACACCCACTTACAACCGATTGGTTTATAACCAAAAGGTAGTTCAGAGAGCTCCTAAGTTCCATTAGAAAGAATCGAGTCCATCTCACTACGACGACTTCTTTCCAATCATCTCGCATGACGAAGATGCATAAGCCTCTGAAATAGAGGTGGGAGTATCATCCACAAGGTACACAATGAAATCATCACCAAAAGATTTTGTAATCCTTTGTCTCTTGTTCCTCACAGGAACTTCATTGTCATCCTCCTCAAGTGGTTGCTCAAGCGACTCAACGGGAGACTTCGATAGGTATAGTAATATCGGGGAGCTAATTCAAGTAGAAAACTTAGCATTGCTACGCATATCTTTCATAGGAAATATATTTTCAAAAAATGTAGCATCACGAGATTCAAAGATAGTATCAACATGCATATCAGAAACTTCAGATTTTACTACTAAAAATCGATAGGCAATGCTATTGTGAGCATATCCAAGAAAGATACAATCTACCGTCTTTGGTCCAAGCTTACGCTTCTTATTAATTGGAACATTGACTTTTGCCAAACATCCCCACGTGCGCAAGTATGAAAGTGATGGTTTCCTTCCAACCCATACCTCGTATGGTGTTGTCTCTTTATTTTTGTTTGGAATTCTATTCAGGACATGACTCACAGTCAAAATAGCTTCCCCCCACCATGCCTTAGATAAACCAGCAGTGTCTAACATGGCGTTAACCAAGTCGGTCGGCGGCGCGATTTTTTCTCTCGGCAACCCCGTTGGATTGGGGCGAATAGGGAGGTGTCCTCTCATGAATAATACCATGTTCCGCACAAAACTCATCAAATGTTATAGGAAAATATTCACCACCACGATCTGACCTTAGACGTTTAATCTTTCTTTCTAGTTGATTTTCAACTTCAGCCTTAAAGATTTTAAAGTAGTCTAATGCCTCATCTTTAGTTTTCGTAAGTAAACATAGCAATATCTAGAAGCATCATCAATTAATGTCATGAAATATCTCTTTTCACCTTTAGTCAACACACCATTCATCTCGCATAGATCAGAATGTATGAGCTCTAGAGGTGCCAAGTGTCTCTCCTCCGCTGCCTTGTGAGGCTTTCGAGGTTGCTTAGATTGCACACAACTATGGCACTTAGAACCTTTGGCAATGGTGAAATCTGGAATTAACCGCAAGCTAGATAAATGTGACATCAAACCAAAATTCACATGACATAAACGAGAATGCCAAACACTTGAATTATCATCAATTGTGCCACAAATATGATTCACTGACTTATTACAAAAATCTGCCAAACTTAGGCGGAACAAGCCACCACAGTCATAACCTTTACCAATAAACCGTCCCATGCTTAAACATAACTACTTTATTGGACTCCATCACTACCTTAAACCCATCTCTTAAAAAGAAGGGAAACACTAACAAGGTTCTTGCGAATAGTAGGGACATCTTTGCACAATTTTCCCTCGAAGTAAACTTCAAATCTACCGTGCCAACGCCACGAGCGAAGCATGTGACTCATTCCCCATTAGGACGAGAAGAACCTTGTAGCTCTTTATAAGAAGAAAACAAAGAGATGTCAGCACACACATGAATATTAGCACCTGTATCAACCCACCAACTTGGTGATTGAAATACCGATAGTACAAGTAGGAACATTCTTTGTACTCCTCATCAACATTGCTAATAGTCACGAGGTTGACATTCTTATTATTCCCATTGGAAAAGTGACTAAGCTGTCCACAAGTGAAGCAAAGCACCTCATCATTATTTTTCTTCTTCTCAAAGGTAGTTGTTAATTTGGCATTGGAAGATTTATTCCCTTTGTTCTTGCCATGTGGGTTTTTACGCACAAAATTAGTGCTAGAATGGCTCTTGTTCCCCTTATCAATAGTATTCTTCACCCGAATATTTTTCTCAACATCAAGAGATGCTATCAGGTTTACAACCCGATATTTTACGTCTCTTGTGTTTAAGAATTGTGCCGGCTCTTCCATGAAGAAGGCAACTTAGCAATATTGCATCCGGCCACAAACTTCGGGTATGACATACTTAAGGAGTTCAAGTTCTCTTGCCATGTGTTGAACCTCATGCGCTTGCTTGACTATAGACTGGTTAGCAACCATCTTGTAGTCATAAAAGCTCTCCATAATGTACAACTCGGATGTACCAATGGTTGCATTCAAGTTGATCCCACAATGTCTTCTCATCTTGGAAGTGCAAGTTTGCATCTTCTAGATAACTAGCAAGACTATTTAGGATTGTTCTAAAGATAGTGTTGTCTCCCCTGAAATCTTCTCTTATCTCTAGAGATATTTCCCCGAGGTGATCCAACGGTAATCCGAACATTTTAGCCTCTAGCCGAGCATGGCCTTAACTCGCCATCTCTTAAAATGTGCACTAGAAAATTTTTCTAGTCTCAAAGACGTCGGTGAAAAAGCCAGAGTTAAATCAAGAAAAAGCCTATAATAAGGTTTTGGATTGTTGGAATATTAGGCAATTTCAGATTAATTCCATAATATAAATCATGATAAATAGATGTACTAGATAAAGCATGATCATAGTAATAGGTGTAAGCACAACTAGCACACCATAGAAATTGGATAGATTGAGCATGATAAAACAATAGAATTAGATCACGGATGTATACTGCCGATGTAGAAGTACTTGGTGGTGAAGAAGCAGTCGGCGATCACACGAGTTTAGCCGACGAGATGACTTGTTGATGAAGTAGTCGTAGAAGATTTGGGAGCAGTCGCGCAAAGAGCGCTTCCCAAAAACCTTATTCGCCTTCTCCGGTGCAGGATCGCAAAGACGGCGGTTCCGGAGACCCTTTCGCCGATCGGCGGGTGCACGCGAACGATCGGGCGGAGACTTGGCGACGCGGCACAGAAGTGAGAAGAGGAAAATACTATTTTACTACTTTAGGATTTTCTAATTGAAACTCCCAATTGTAGTTGTTATGTTGTGTCTATTCCCAAGAGGCTTGGTACAAATATATAGGGAGGAAAACTTCCTACCTCCATATCAACTAGTAATATGGTACTAATTGATATTGCACCTCCCACCTTTGCTCATGGGCTAAAACAATAAAGCCCATTAGGGAACACAAATATTGGGCCTTTGAGATTTATCGGAATTTCTTCATATGAATTTTAGGGAACTTATTCATATATAAATTCTAACACAGGAGACCACACTATCGTGCTTGAGTCACCCTTGAAGCCGGGTTATTGAAAGATGAACTGCAGCGGCTGCGGTGCTACCTTCAAGATGCCGACACCAAGTTTAAGATCGGGAATGCAAAGCGCCACTAACTGGGTTAGACAAATCGGGGGATGCCACATATGAAGCTGAGAATTTCCTCGAAGTTGTAGACTACATGAAGAAGAGAAACAGGCTCAAGAAGGGCTTTATCGGTGCCATTTCAAGGTATGCTCGCTTACCAAGTGATTTGATGACCCTCCATGAAGTTGGTAATGAAATTCAACGTATAAGAAGAAAGGTTAGGGAGATATCCGAAAGTGCAAGCAGTTTGAAATTTCTTGATTTGGGTAATAGTGAGCTTCTGAAGGGTCATGTTGAGGATGAGTCTCTACAAGATCACGATCTTGTGGTCCAAAATTTTGAAGATGTTAATGTTGTCGGTTTTTGAGGATGAGCAAAAAGAAATAGTTGAAAAATTAATTGAGAAGGATAATAACAAGCTTAGTGTTGTCTCCATAGTTGGCATGGGTGGAGCAGGAAAAACTACACTTGCTAGAAAAATCTGCACTTCAGATAAAATCAAACAACACTTCGACACAATAGTTTGGGTGGATTTGTATCTCAAAAGTTCAACAGAGTTGATTTATTGAGGGATATTATGAAACAAATAGCGGGGGGCACTGAGAAAAAATTGGTCGGATGCAAGAGAATGATCCGAGAAACGAGATACAAGCCTTCCTTAAATGCAAAAGATACTTAGTTGTACTTTCGATGATGTGTGGACAACGGATACATGGAAACAAATAAATAGAATGGTCACGGTATTTCCGGATGTAAATAATGGGAGTAGAGTAATGTTAACCACCAGAAAGATTGCTGTTGCTAATCATATTGAAATGGCAACCCATGTTCATGAATTGAAGCTCTTGGATGGTGAGAAAAGTTGGGAACTTTTTAGTAGCAAGGCTTTGCCATCATATAAAAGGTCTTTGATACATAACAACATTGGCGACTTTGAAGAACTAGGGAGAAAGCTTTGCGAGGAAATGCAATGGTTTACCACTTGCACTAGCTGTTTTGGGGGTTATCTATCAAAAAAATTTAATCTGTAGAAGCATGGTCGGATATAGTGAAGGATTGGGCATCAAGCGAAGATGGGCCGGATGATGGGAGCCATACTAGCTCGAAGTTACAATGACTTGCCAAATTATGAGTTGAAGTCTTGCTTCCTCTATCTTCTTTGTCTTCCCCGAGGATTACCGGATACGTATCGGATCTTATCAAATTATGGATAGCAGAAGGCTCCATTCCACATACAACAAAGCACAAGAAGGAAGAAACGGCATATAGGTGCGTGGCGAGGCTGGCTCAAAGAAGCTTGGTGCAATTTGTTAACCAAAGCCAAAGCAAGGTGCATGGGATGAGTGAAGAAAAAATAAGGATTCACGATATTTTACGTGATTGGTGTGTAGAAGAAGCAAGATATGCTGGTTTTGTTGATGTCATCGACAAGGCGGCTGCAGGTCACCCTTCCTCTCCACTCTTTTTAATACAGTTCATTCACTTAGTTGTAACTATTGGCTCCTTACTGACCTGTCATGTACTCCAAAATTAAAATTGCAGGCCATGTTGGTGAATCGTCGTCCAATACCATGGTATCCTATCGTTCATCTTTTCAAAGCTACCGTGCTGCTGGTAACATTGTTGCAGCAGCACCCAATTATCTTTTTTTTTTTTCTGATTGGCTTTGATGTATCATCCTTCTCCCTACCAAAGCTGAGATTCCTAAGAGTTCTCCACATAGAAAAGTCGAACCTAATGAAGTTTTCTAGGGCAATCAGTGGGTGCATTCACTTAAGATATCTCAGCTTGAGAAACTGTGAGCAGGTCACGCTCCCTTCTTCAATTGGACAATTCCTTTACTTGCAAGCTGTAGACCTGAGAGACACGAGCTTGGAATCAGGAGTACCAAACTCACTATGGTGCATCCCTACTCTAAGGCATGTCTACCTCACAGCGGGATTTTCTGCACCGAGGGATCGTCCTCAAAAAAGAGCTCCAGACCTTATTTTTTGGATTTAGTTGAGGACATTGACAATAAATTCCTCCATAGTCAGTACATGGTGGACTTTTTGAGCCAAATGACCCAACTAACTACTCTTTCCTTGGTAAGAGGTGGCATGCCCGCAGAGATGATTCCTTTATTGGCAAAAATGCCTTCTCTGGTTGAGGTTTACCTTGGTATATTGACGTCGCTCGATAGGTTGCCCGAGAGCCAGCTTTTCCCACCAGGTCTACGGAAGTTCACTTTACTTACCAGTGGCATTAAAGAAGACCCGATGCTGATCCTGGAGAAGCTTCCCTGCCTGGTGGTGCTCGACATACAAGGGTACAAAGGTCCAACCATGTTCTGCTCTGCCCAAGGTTTCCCTCGGCTGCAAGAGTTGACGCTTCGTTGGTTCCCTCTGTCTGGTGGAGCCATTGACGAATGGAGGGCGGAGGTCGGGGCAATGCCAAGGCTGTCACGCCTGGTGCTTTATAAGTGCGACATCAAGTTCCCGAAATGGATTGGGCACCTGCCGTCCCTCAGGGTGCTTCATCTGTTTCCCGCGGTGGGTCCCGAAGATTACACAACCTGGAAAAATCTGGTCGGGCCTGGATGCGAGGTAGGTGCCTTATTTTCCTCCCCTCTGCCCTTAATTATGTTTGTCCTTTATCAATCTTTAAAAAGCAATGGATATATATATATTGCCCTTAAACTTTGGAATAGAGCAATGGATGCAGAGTGGTTGGGCAAATGTTTTGTTGTACGCATACTTTGTGTCAATTAGATGAGTTGCTCGATCCGTAACTGGAAGACAATTTATGTGTGCATTTTGCAGGTGACAAATGATCCTCATACTTCCTCAGGCTACAGATGGCGAAGATGGACAATGTGATGGTTCGCCACACGCGCTAGAGATATATACGCGAATGCATCTTGCAATGCATTCGTGCTCATTTCTCAAAAAAAAATGCTTTCGTGCTCTCCAGTATTTCTGGTGTAGTATTTAAGTTATGCCAAGGTTTTAAATAGCGAAATATAGCTAGCTGCCGCTATAGTCGGCTATAGCTGCTAGCTGGCTATAGCCCGTTTTGGCAGCTCTGTAATAAATTTGCAGCTTTCAGCAAACATGTGGCTTGGTTTGCACATTCATTCCAAAAACAAAATGTATAGTTGTGCTAGTTGCTGATGACGCATTGCTCTTCTCCTAGAGACCACTGGACTTTTCAACTTTCGTGAGCGTACGAATTAATTATCTGAGTGCAGTACTCCACTGCTCAACAGTGAAATTGTTCTTGTAGACGTCACACGAGGAGCGCAGCGCTGGTGTCGAGAAGCCGAGCTGCACACGAGACCACCTCCGTGCCGCACTGCCACTCGTAACTCTGCGAGGAGAGCGCCAGTTAGTTTCTACGTACCAAGCACACCCAACCAGTAAATTATGTAGCTATTACAGGCACAGCGTTGTGCCCAAAACTGAATTCCTGGTTTTCAGTCATGAGTAGCAACGCGAAGCGGAAGATTCAGGGCGACTACGCGTTTGGTAGCTTAGCAAAGCGAGGCAGCCATTGGGTGAGGTTTCCTATCGCGGCTCGCATCATAATTGAAGACATCTCTTCGGAAAAAAATCCTGTAAAAATAAAAAAAAATGTTGAATAAACTTATTTAAGGCTGTATATATATTAATAGAAATTTTCTATAATAATTGGGGAAAAATTGGATGGCTCACATAGATCGAAAGCGGCCGATCCGGCGTCTACAAAAGGGTGTAGGCAATGTTAGGCAAAATCATGGAGGAAAAAATTGCCTCCCTGTTGTGTCTATGACAGTGGGCTCTAAGAGCAAAAATTGCCTCTCATTGCCTTCACAAAATGAAGGGGTTAAGAATGAGCGGTAATTACATTTTTGTTATTCGTTTTTTTGGTGAAGGGTAAAATGGTAACTTCATAAACACGAAATATTGTTTTGCCTAATATAGTTAGGGTGGATAATAATATTGTTTTGCCTAATATAGTTAGGGTGGATAATACAACTACTATAGTTCGTTGGATTTTTTTCCAATATCTCCTCGTTCTAGGGTTCGTCGTTCGTCACGTCGGCGGCACTAGGTGATTGGGGATCGCCGCCGCAGTCCCGCCGGCGTGGGGGCTCGAGGTGTCCGCGAGGGGGCAGGGGAAGTAGAGAGGAGCAGCCGCCGCCGGGTGTCGTCGCCGCCCGAGCGCTGGCCGAGCCGCTGCTGGCTATCGGTGCATGGAGGCGCGGTGGGTGGCGAGCGGAGGCGCCGACGAGCCGGATCCGCGACGCGTGTGAGAGGGATGGTATGGCGGGAGCCACGCCGAGCACCGCCGCGCCCCTGTTCTCTGCCGGCATGCTCGCAGGCAGAGGCGCACATCGCCGCCACACAAGCGCCCACCGACGTCGAATCGAGAGGTCCCGGTACCCACGGCCGCCCATCGATGTCGGCGATCTCTACGACGGCGAGGTGAGGCGGTTCCTGGTGCTCGTGTACGTTCCTAGGGCCCAAGCGACGGAGGAGGTCACGCGCCTCGTCAAGGCGAGGTGCACCTACCGAGAGGCCACGACGGGCCATAAGGCCAGCAACGGCGCCACGGCCCGTGGTGCGTGAGGCCGTCGGACCCGACGACGCTTCGCAACCTGCCCGTACCAAGACAGAGCTCACGAAAACTACATTTTTGGCTGAACCAAGTAGTATTTGTTTTGCTGAAGAACTAACTATCCCAAGCTTTTGTATCTGGATACCAGATAACTACTCAAGGGCTAATTGTATTATGCTTGTGCTATAATTATGACAACAATAGTTTTCTAGAGGACTTCTCCCATCTCAATCGCCATGATCTGTAATTTTTGAGCCGGAGACGGTGTTAGCTCTGCTTCTTTCTACTACTACAATTACAATCAGAGTGCTCGGTTAGCCACAACACCGTATCCTCTTTGTTTCTTCGGGTATAACCTGAATCCATCACAATGTTTATCTTCTTCGGGTTTTCGAATGATTTTCTAATGAACAAAGTGATTTGAGAATATCAATATTCAGAGCATATTAGCTTATTTTCTGCATTTTATTGGTTGTTTCATATGCCCTGAACACCTGATTCACTAACATTTGATTAAAATGGATGATGCGGATGGTAGGGAAGGTTGGCCGTAGGCGGCACCCTATGACACCATCTATGTTGGAGCTGCGGCAGGCGACCGCAGATCCCTGAGGCGTTGATCCAGCAGATGAAGCCTGGTGGCAGAATGGTGATCCCTATCGGGACAGTCTTCCAGGAGCTGAAGGTTGCGGACAAGAAGTTGGATGGCACGGTTAAGAGAACAAACGCGTCGTCCCGAAGTCGACCATTTGTTAGAATTGTCATTCTTGTTATAATAGTGTGTTAACCTAAGGGAATTCAGACTTTTTGCTTGTTTATGTCTACTTAATGGAATTCAGACTTGGCTGGTGTCAACTATTCGGCTGTGATAAGGAGTTGGCATCCGCTATTTTATTCAGCTGTTGTGTTGTTGTGACTTGTGCGTGCGGAGAGTAGGACCATGGAGTTGGATGATTGCTTGATTTACTAGGTGTGATGTTGACGGTTGATCTTGGTCCCTGTGTTGCTTGAGCTGTGTTAGCTCTGTGATATTCATCGAAGCTTGTGTGATTTACTCCCCGTCGGTGGATCGACCGTCGCAAAGCCGAGCTTGTGGTGTTGCCCGTGCGACCATGCGGGAAGAGCATATGAACATTTTGTTTTCTAGGATGATCTTGGAGAGCAGCTCAACATTTGTCCTAGCTAGTTGTATTCACCCATGACCCTCTTGCAAAGTTGCAAGCAGATCGATCTAGTGTGTTGGATCTATATACAACCCCTGTCCAACGGTGTGTGCATTACCATATCCATTTGTAGAAGGCGAGGCGGAGGAAGCTGCGATCCTAAAATTACGGTGGAAATTTTTCGTGGTTTCCCCCCTTGGCGGGCAGCGCGCGCAGGAGGCGTCGTTGGCGAGCTGGCGTGGGTATACGGCGAATAGGGAAATTTTCGTGGTTAAGAAACTTGGCGGGCAACCTGTCCATAGTTTCAAATTAAATCACTCTCGGTCCATAGTGGAAACACTTCAATAGCCCAATGGTTATACCAATTTGTTTATGATCCTGGGCTCCCAGTTGAACCCTGCTATGCCCATTGTTTTTTAATAGGGTTTCCATTATTTTTTTCTCTATGTTCTTTATTTTTTTTTGTGTATTTTTTTTTTGTGCATAGACACCTCATTTTGGCTCCATTAACATACTAGTAAAGTTTTAGATGATTTGGAGATAGTGGTGATTCACACATCTCACATGTGATGACATCTCTCTCATAGTCACATTAAGCTGTAGTGAGACATGTATGCCTTTGTGAGGACGTGTAGCACCACTTTGTCGAATCCAATGAAACTTTTTCTCATGACTTAACACCAAAATGGTGTGCCCATGCAAGTTTTTAGATTTTTATAGATATGTTAGGATATTTTAACATTTATTCTTTTAGTAAATTAGGAAATAATTACAATAATAGGTAAACTTGCTCTAAAAAATGCACAAATGCACACAACATCTTAGTTTGGATCCATAAACACCCTATTAAAGTTTCGGATGATTTGAAGATAGTGGTGATACATACCCTTCACAACCATAAACATGTCTCACATAGAGCCATATGAGTGAGTGAGAGAGGTTCATAGTTGTGATGGATCCGTAGTGTCTTTTGTCCAAATCATTTGAAAAATTGATGACATGGTAATGGAGACAAACTATGAGGTTGTGTGCATTTATACAAATTTTTTTGAACACTTTTACCTATTATTGTGATTATTTTATGGTAAATTGAAGGAAAAATGAAAAAAATAACCTATGCTAGGTAGAAATTCTAAAACTTGTATGGACCACTCATTCTGGTGTACAATTATGACATAAAATTTTTAAATAATTTAGAGATTGTGGTGATACACATCCTTCACAACCATGAACAAGTCTCACATGTAATCATGGTGTAAGTGAGAGATGTTCATGGTTGTTATGGATGTATAGTTGCACATGGTTCAAATCATTTAAATTTTTAATGACATGGTCGTACCCATATATTTAAATTAAAACAAAGTTTAAAATGACAAAAAATTCAAATTTATATAGAGAAAGGAAAATATGAACAAATAACCAAAAATCTTGTAAACGCAAAAAAAGGTTCCCCTTGGGTTTGGGAGTTGAGCCAGGGACATCACGTTTACACCATAGGGACCTTACCATTACACTACTCAAGTATGTTTGCTAGTAGTAGTCGCTATTTTTTTATTTTAGCCTTATCGTCTACATAGCTTATCGCCTGCGCATGATACATTTTTACGTGTTGGACGCAAGTCAAATGGTTGATAAATTTTACGTGTTGGACGCGATTGCCCTCGAAAGGCTTTGGCCGTTTTTGCATAACGTCCAAAGTAAACGAGATGATGGACACTTTGTTCCTTGTAACTAGGCCCGGTTTAAGGGAGATTCAAAGTAGCGGAGATGATGTACATTCTGTTCCTTGTAAATAAGGCACAGATTTGATTTGACAAACAACATTCATGTGTGAAGCGACTAACAACACAAACATTCATATTATTTCAAAGAAAATAGAAAAGATTTGAAACGTACTATATGACAAACAACATTCATGTTATTTTATAGAAATTTCAAAATATTTGAGACATACACGAGATAGTGTTTCGCCTGACAAACAACATACGTTGAATGTCGACGTCTCATCTTGCTTGACAACACGATTTGCATTACAACATTCATGTTTCCCAACGTTTGCTTTCAATTCAACTGTAAAGAAAAACCCCAAATCCACTTCGAATGTCGGACGTCTCGGCTTGCTTGACAACATGCCCGTACAAAGCGTACAGTTCAGCGGCTGCAAGGAACCAAAAATGCACACACGGCGCAAGTGAAGCCAACATGCGATTGTCTTCAACAGTCTTGGAGGAATAATACCACAGTTTGCGGTAACAATAGAGTTTGAGTCACAACGGTAACAAGTTTATTGACGAGAGATGAAACGGTCGAACATTTCACTACATGCTTGGGTGAAAAACGCCATTGAGATTACATAATAAATAGCCAGGCAAATGAATAAGAACTAGAGCATATGGTTGAGCGTCTCCACACTCTTAAACTCAACCAATTGAGGTCAGTGCGAACCGAAAAATCATCCTTAACCCATGCTTCATGGCTTTGGTTATTAGTGAAGTGCTAATTCATCGATCCGCTAAGAACTTTCATGAGTTAACTAAAAATATGGCGAAGTAAGCTGTAATTGGCTACAATCTGAATTTTTACAATTTCATGATAGCTAAGTTCATAGAGAGTGTCGACTTGTTAGTTCTAATCTGAATTTGAGATTCCATATTTTTTGTAGCATATCATGCTGCTCTTATCGAGGGAATAAGAGGCATGAAGCTTACCCATTACAAGAATGCTTTCTGCTCCGGCCTCCAATTGCGAGAACCTGCCGCTCGCTCCAAGCCTCCAAGTCTCCAAACTTGACGACATGCATTTATTCTCAAACTCATTTCACTAAGTGAACAAGTGATGGAGGGCAGGACCCGCAGAACTGATGGTTTTCCACCTTGCCGAACTGATGTGATCACTTGCATCCGCCTTCCTCCCCGATGAAGTGACTTCAACAAGCACAATTATCGTCATACGTAACTAATAAAAAAAAACATTGCCACGCTCGGTGTTAGCCACATTGATATGATCACTTGCATCTCCGCCTTCCTCCCTCCCGAAAGCTATCTATGGTTGAAACGTCAATAACAGAAAGCCCCTAATATTCTTCTAGCTACTCTCTTAACAATTGCACTTGAGCAATATAGGGTGACTGAACAACCATTACACTTGAGCAATGTAGGGTGACTGAACAACAGATGCACTTAAGACCCTCCTGCAATCATGAATTTTGAGTAGCCTGTCAGCTCAATACTCCAAGCATAGAAAATCTTGGGTAAGTAGGTTCCGCTAATCAAGTAATTAGTAGTTGATAATCTTAATCAATAACCAACAGGACTCAAATAGGATAAAAAACATGAAAGGAATATGTAATTAGTAACTTATAATCTTAATCCATAACCAACAGGACTAAAATAGGATAAAGAACATTAAAGGAATATGCAAAGAAAAGCATGATACAACAATGTGCAGTGTTCAAGTAAACAAGTAAATGGTGTTACAAGTTCCTCTGAACCCGAGTCCACTTACTAGCTGTGTACTAACTATAACTGGTGCAAATGATTGCAGACCAGTAAAAGCTATCATGTCCTTCTCATACCTGAAAGACATCAAAACTGACACTAATTAATCAAATGACCAAAAGATGCATCGCTTTCTTTCACATGGATGTCAAGTTAACTCTGCCCTACTCAAACACAAGTGCATCTTTTTCAGTAGGGCAGCGTAGCTCCTATGCCTTGCCCATCTAGTTAATTCTATAAGTTTTTATGGTGAGTTAAAAATCTCAGTCAGAGATGATCCAATAAGTGATGCATGTAATTGTTAACGAATCTGCAGGAGCTTTGTCTAGATGAATGCACAGCCCAAATTAAATTGTTCACTTGTTCAGTAACAGATAGCAGCAACTAATGTCGGGAACATTTTGTAGCCTAAATCTTTTTACAATCAGGATGTTAAGTGCCTGGATAATACAATGGAAACAATTGAATTGCTGCATTCTCAATCCAGGCTATATGAGATAAATCAAAAGCAAAACAAGTGCAGAGGACAGGAACCTGGCCTTCTGCGATTGGAGCTCGATCAGTCCGGATCAGAGAGTTCCCCAGGGGACGGTAACGGACGCAGACTTCTAGAAGGGACCAGGACGAGGGAAGGTGGGGCGAGCGCCGGCGAGGCCGCCGGCGGTTGCGGCGCCGCCGCGATGGAGATGGCGAGGTGGTGGCGGGCGGGGCAGTGCGGCGTGAGTGAGGGCAGGCCGGCGCGTGCGCGCGGAGGCGGTGGCTTTGGCGACGGAGGCGCGTATTTCTGGCGGCGGCGGCGCGGCCGCCGCCGTTCGAGGGCGAGGGGCGATAGGGATGGTGTCGGGGTCCAGGCTAGGGGTTGGTGGTGGCTGGGCCAAGGCGGGGGGTGGGATGAGTGACGATCGAAATTACTTTGTTACCCCTAAGTCAATAAAATTGCTATTTTAGGAGGCAATGGTAGGCAACGAGAGGCAATTTCAAGGAAAGGGTAATATGAAAGCCTGGGACTGCGAGCACAAGCAACTGGCCCATGGGCTTTTCCGCAGAAGAAAAAGGGTCCTGCTCTACATATGACGGAAAAAAGGAATTAGTAGCATTTTTCACACACTAGATGAGACCCCGTGGCAGGCAGATATACGACATGTAACCATAAAGGACTCAGGAGTCAGTTTCTTTCACTGTGTGAGTTCGCTACGGCTAATTAGGCCCAAATTACATGCTCATTCATGTTAATAGTTATTCGCTGTACGGAGGAGCACAACATCTGAATATCCAAAATTGACCTGTTGCAAAGTATATATAGCAATAGACCAAGCTATGGTCGTTTTTCCTATTCAGAGTTTGATGAAAAACAAAGTGCTCTTATCTGATCACACTGTGATTGCAGGTGACATAGAAATCCCTAATCTTTCCTCCTATAGGAAGTAAGTGAGCAACATGATAGAACATGGAAAATTCAAAGGTACCCTCAGATAAATTTAATGGCAATGCAACCATGGAGCTAAAAACATATCATTTACATGTATAATGTCGTATATAATGTGAACACTAAGTAGTCTGATATGACAAGCAAATTGTGGATAACAGCTCGCGTCTGAAGCTTTCAGAACAAAAAGAAATATAAGAATAGTTTGGCACTCCATGGCTCTTCAAGCTGCAAATAGTCTATATACTATACAGCAACCCCCGACCGCACTCCCTAGCGCTCAGGTAACCAGAGCGCGACACGTGCCCCCTTTTCTTGTTATTTTGCAAAAAAATCCTCCATCCTCTAGAAATTCTAACCTGCGGTCCCTAGATGTTTTGCGAAAAGCCCCTCCCCCTCCCACCACCTCGGTGAGGCTCTGCACAGACGGCGGCGGGGGTGTGGAGAGGTGGGGCTTTTTTTTTGGAAAATTGGGATTAGGTTAGGATTAGTCTGTTGCATTTGAAAGGATCAAGATGCCAAGAGGGGTGTTGGGGATAAATCTCCAAACAACTCTTTATTGATAATAAAATGGCTATAAAGCAACCATTCAAGATGATGTCGGGGGTATTTATAGGGGGCCCCGACTTGAGTACAAAGAAAGTTGAAAATCCACAATTGTCACTTTTCCTATCTAATTCTTAAGCCGTCTTCATCACCTTCGCTGAATTTCTTTATTGCTGATCCTTTCATCCTTCGTTCCAGTCCTCACGTCGTGAATGAAGTCCCTCCCCACGAAGCCACTTTTGCTAGCCTTCGCACGGTGATGGGGTGTTAGATTAGAAGTCGATTCCATTGCGGAATAATGTTCCATGTGAAGTCACCTTCGCCAACCTTCTCTAGACGTCTTTTGTTTCAACCCAGAACTTTTCTGCAACTTCAAAGTTTGGGATAAAGGTTTTGATAAATAAAGTTAGATCTCAACAGCAGCCCCTCGTGGGCGAAGGCCGACTTCAAAGGCGTGAAACCCACGAAAAGTGTTTATGAAAACTTTATTCCAAAACGTCGTCCCGAACTTTAAAGTTGGACTTTTGTTTAAAAACTTTTATGAGAATTTTGATTTTTCAGATTTTTGAACTTTTTATCGACTTTGTGAAATCCTCCTCTTTTTCCTTTCTTTTTAACGGCTAGTTTGACCATTTGAAAGGCCCCTTGTGTTTTTTTGGTAATTCGGTGTCAACATTAAGTGAACTAGTAATGTGTGATTGAGATAATACATAGGAGATTAGTTCACATGTGATGATGCAATGAAGAAGCTTATTGCATATGAGACAAGACCATGGAGTCATGAGACCAATGTGGTGAAGATCAAGATGAGGTTTGGCTTGATGGACCGCGCAAGTGTGAAGGGTAAGTCGAGGCTTTGAAGTGATGGACTGCGAGGCGGTGAAGCTTGGGCAAGACTTGGCGCCGACGGGCCGACGCACGCGGTGAAGAGCAAGTGAGGTCAAGATCGATGGACCAAGAAGGTCATGTGATGATATGGATTTGGATCATATCATTCCGATCGTGTTGGTGCATGTGTTGCATCGGCACTTAGAGATGGAGCGGAATGGAAATGCGCAAGGCAAAGGTATAACCTATTTGGTATTTTATTTCGCCGATCATGAGAAGCTTAAAGAAGTTTATGTCCGGGTTTAGGATATATGGCCGTACTATCAAGAGGGGCAAACTTGTTTGCATATCGGTCATCTAGTGTCACTTGAGCGATCTAACTTTGCGATGTGTTAGGATCGAGTGACGTGGTGAGATCAAGAGAAAATCCTTTGAAAATGATTGTGAATATGCTAACACATGCACATGTAGATGTACATTTTGTGGTGTTGGCACATTTGCAAAGAAGAAGTTGTTTTGGTGTTTCTCGGACACTAGGACTGCTCTTGGAGTGTAATAATGCTTTGGTCCATTGTGCTTTGGATCAAGTAACCATGTGGGTTGTGTAGCCCTCTAAGTAAGCTTTCCATAGAGTCCTACATCATCGAAAATGGAGTTCGGATCAAAGAGTTAAGTTGATTTGCTCGGGCGCCGGACGCTGAGACCAGGAATGGCGCGTCCGGCGCCACGCAGCGGCCGGGCACCGGCGCGCCGATTTGGCACGTCCCGCACGTGCCGACGCGGTCGAGCCCCCGCACGCGGGGCGGGGCCCCAAACGCAGCGGCTAGCACGTCCGACGCGCGCAGCTGGAGCTCAACGGCTAGTTCACGTGCCGCGGTTTGAACGCGCCAGGCGCTAGCGACCGGCGCATGCAAAAGTGACCGTTTTCAGCCCCCGACGGCTAGTTTTCGAGGGAGGCTTATAAATAGCCTCTTGCTCGGGTTTGGCTGGTGGTTAGCACACTTGGCCCTTGGTGCTTGCATAGTGGTGCTAGAGAGCCTCCCACTCACTCTAACTTGATAGTGTTCATCCGATTGAGTGACTGAGCGATTCTAGTGCGATTGCTTTGAGAGATTGCATCGTGTGGCACTAGGTGATCATGTTACAAGCCGGTGGTGCTTGTTACTCTTGGAGGTTGCCACCTCCTAGACGGCTTGGTGGCAAGAGGCTCCGTCGAAGCACGCAAAGAAGATTGTGCGGTGCTCTGGAGAAGAGATTGTGAGAGGTTCGTGCTCACCTCGCGGAGATCATGAAGAGCAACTCTAGTAGAGTGTTTCATTGAGTTACCGCACTTGGGTGTGGTTTTTGCGGGCTTGAGGATCCCCATCTTGTGAGTGATTCTTGCGAGCTCCCACTGGGGATTTGGCACTGGCCATTTTCTTGCGAATCATCAAGTGGGTGAATCGCCTAATCGAGGAACCACCAAGGTGTCGGTCGACACAACAAGGAGTAGGGGGAAGTTGGGAAGCTTTCCGAGACCTCGGTAAAAAATCAACGGTGTCATCTTGTGTCCACTCTTCGCGGTGGTTTCAATTCTCGCTCACAAGCTTCGCATTTACTTTGTTATATATATTGTGCTTGCTTGTGTAGTGTTGTCGTAACTATCTAGCTTGTTGTAAGGTCCTAGATGGCTAGAGGGGGGTGAATAGCCTATAAAATTTTTCTACAAACTCACTAAACAAACCGATTAGTATAACAAATGGCGAATAAGCGGTTTGCACTAGTTGTAGTGGTCTTGCAAGCCTTCTAGTGACAAGACTAAATACTGCTATGATCTCTAAGTCACACAAAGTCTATGTCACTACTCTATCTAGTGGACAATCCTAGATATGATCCTTATGCTAGCAAGAACACCTACACAAGCAAAGCTAGCTCTCTACTCAATATAAGCTAGGAAAGTAAAGCAAGAGTGAGACGCTTGTTATACCACCGTGTAGAGGCAATGAACCAATCACCATGAAGAAGATGAACAATCAATCACACGAAGATGATGATCCAATCACCGAGACAATGAACAAGTTGATTTGTTCACCCGGAGTTCACTTGTACACCGACAAGCTAGTCTCCGGTTGTGCCGACCAACACAAGGATGATGTTTGAGCTAGGCGGTGCACTTGCTAGCCTCAACACACCACTCACAAGTGAGGTACCCAAGACACGAGCAATGTATTCCTTGCACTTTGTCTTCCCGACGAGGAGTGCGTGATCCTCTCACAAATTCGCCCGGAGGTGGCCAAGAACAATCTCCTTTTCTTGCCAACAACTCCACCAAATCACCAAGCCGGCTAGGAGCGGTGTCTCCAAGAGCAAAAGGAAACTAACCGTCTCTCACAACGATCCCCAAGTGCCTCTAGATGCAAGAACTCGATGCAAATGCACTTGGATCAACTCTTCTCACAAGAATGAAGCTCACAATCAAGAATGAGAGAGGAGGAGGCTTGTTGCTCAGCTCTAGGAAGTTAGGAGTGATTCAAATGACCAAGAAAGAGAGCATGAGGCAGCCAAGGGGGTATAAATAGGTCACACCACGAAATGTGGCCGTTGGGGTGAAATCTACGATTTTACGTAGCTCGACGGGAAGACGGCCCGGACTCACCGGTGAGTCCGGCCAAGGTCCGGCCACAACCGACAGCCCCAAAACAGTGCCCGACCCCCCGCCTCCAAGCGCCCGGCCACGCGGCCCGTTTGGAGCGTCCGTCAAGACCGGAAGCTCCCGGCCGGTGGGTCCGGCCGCCCGCCGACCACCCGATCAAAAAAAAACATGCTCTCGGCCGACGCACATACCGGAGCGCCCGGTCAAATCTTCGTGCTTCCGGTCAGTGAGTCCGGTCACCATCCGAGCTGCGAAAATCCGTCGTTGTGTTGTCGTTCCTTCGCCTTTACTCCAAACCGACTTCCGTCACTTGTTTCTTGTTGCCGACACGTCGAAGAACACCCCGACATCATGTGTTAGCATTTTCGAAAACATTTTCGACAAGTGCGGAGTTACCTCTTTAGGTTAGAATGCATGCATATGAATTTTGAACCTAAAGGCACGGGAGGACCGATATGTACGATAAGTTTCCCCTCTTTATAGTACGGCTTATCGATCCTATAATCACTCACACCCTCTATGGTGTCTTGAGTGTAAAATCAAAAGGCCCTATGGTTATACCTTTGCCTTGGGCTCAATTGACCTCCTCCAAGTTGGACGCTTGATGATCTTTTGGATCACCTCGATCCATCCTCCATGATCACCACGCTCCAACCTTGGCTCGACCAATCTCCGATCTAGTCAAACACTTAGCATCGAGAGATTAGTCCTTAGGTGACGTCACTAATTATCCAAAACCAAACTAGAGATCTTCAATCTTTCCCTTTTTGGTAATTGGTGACAACCCGCATAAAGGTTTTATGATTAATGTTTTTAAACATATCATGGTTGTCCAAGCATTTTGCTTACAATCATAGGATTGGACAAACATCATAGTTCGGTTTTGGTAGCATGAGCTCCCCCTACATGTATGCCAAGAGTTTGGAGTGTAGCTTTGCATACATGTATGAATATTGAAATTGAGGGTGAGCTATGTTACCAAAATGATGCTTAAGGTGAAAGAAATGGACCTTTGAAGCGTGATACCAATCGGAGTTGCGCCATTTTCACCATACAAGCATCAAGGTAACTAGATTTTCATCAAAACTCAAAGTACCACGTGAGATCACATTATAAGCAAGGTACTTGAATTAAGAGCGGAATTTAGAAAATCTAGCTAGCTCCTATGCATGCTAGTTGTTCAACCACTTTTCAACCACTTGTAAATTATCATACTAGCATACATCACACAAGCATGTATATATGGAAATTAAATACATGTGCAATGAGCAAGTCATATGTTAGTGCATAAACAAATGCAATAATTTGTCTATGAGCTTGCTCCACCTACTTGTGGGACCCACTTGAAAGATTTTCCAAAAACATGTGGAATTTTTAAATTTTCAAAACCTTTCATACACTAATCTCTCCCCCTTTGTCGATAATTTTCACAAAAGGTATGACCATGTTGTGTTATGGAAGAGAGAATAGTGCTCAAATTTGGTCAAATTTGGATCACTTGTCAAAAATATATTTTTGTTTGAACCAAAGACAAGCCTCTTCACACCTCATGACAAGGGTTATCTTGCCTATGTTGAACTATATATGTGAAAAGATAGCCAAATTCAACACTTGAGATTGCAAGCCCATAAACATGTCATATGTCATCACTAGATCAAACAAGCATAAATAGCAATAGTGATGACATACATACATTAAAATCCTTTGATTTTCCATGAATCTACCCTACTACCGCTTTGCAACTTAGCGGACTACAAATGAAAATAAATAGAAATAAAAAATTTAAAATATTTCAAAACGGACACCCAGATTAAATCTCACATTTCTCTCTCTTTACTCACTCATTATCCAAGGGTCATGATTCGTTGTGTCAAGTTAATCCGCTCCCACGCGCTAATCTCCTCCCATGCCGGATCGGAGGTCGCCGCTATTCACGCACGAGAAACAGGGCCTTCCGGAAAATCCCCATCCTCGCCCGCCGCTTCTGCCGTGATGGTGTGGCCTCCCCTCCCACGGGCTAATCCCCATACTCTCGCTGTCCTGCCGCGGTGCTGCGGCCTCCTCCACAGCCTCGCTCCCGATCCGGGTCTCGCCATCGCCGAGCGCCTCGGTATGGAGGGCGCCGCCGTGGTTGTCTCCTCACGCACGCAGGTCCAGCCGCGCTGGCAAAATACCTTCTCATTTCTTTGATCACCCTTCTTGTATGCATTGCCTGGTACGGCTGCTGATCAGCTGATGTGAACCCCATTTTTGCAGCGGCGGCAATGAACGTGGTGTTTGCCAAGCTCGGCCAGACAGCGTCGTCGGCAGGAACATCAGCGGCAACCCCTGCACCGGCGCGGCCACGGACGGCACTATCATCGAGGTTAATCCCGCCACCAAGTGCACTGCTCCACCTCCGTCCAGATCACCACCGCCTTGCACGTCACCAAGCTATGAGTACTTCTCTCTACAGACGTGTGCGTCAGGTGCTCGATGGAATGCTCGCCTCACATGCTGTTACGAATAGCTGATTAAGCACCTGTGCTGATGAATTCTTGTTCGAGGATGGCCCCATTGTGTTTGTGCCTGACATAGCAGACTTGAGATGGTATGAGCTGATGGGTAATTTTCTTTTATGATCATGCAGGAAGATGTACACACTTAATGATGTTGTCCTCATACCACAAGAACTGCAGAACCTCACGCCCTTGACTACTCTGTAGGTGCTCTTAACTTCCGAAAGATCTGTAGGTGCTCTTTTCTTTCTTGCACAAAATTGTATGGGAGCCAAAACATCCTATCTCAAGCGTCCTATTGCTAAACTGTTGACTTGTGGTTGGTTAGGGATTTATGTTATTTTCCTGATATGTATTGCATAATTTTGTCCTCCCATTTTCTTGTTTTCCATTATGGATTTTGAAGATTGTAGATCTGATACTACCGCCATATTTCCCTTGCATCAGGTTGCTGGTACAGAACAACAGACTTTGTTTAGCGATTACCATTAACGGTCATTGTGGCTGATATTATTTCTCATAAGCTTTGGCAGTAACTTAAGATGGCATAAGTTCACTGATATCTGATCTGATGTTGTTTTAGGGATTCAAGACAATTACTTAACAGAGCATTTGCCATCTTTTCTCGGGGAGACTGCTATGCGGTACATGTGAGATTTATAACATAAAATACACTTCTCCATTACATGTTTTTTTTTTTTGCTTAACATCAAATCTTAAACTATCCTCTTTTGAAATACAAGGAGTCTGGGCATCAATGCATTGTCGGGATCTGTTCCAAAGGAACTTGGAAGCCTTCCGAATTTAGAGAAATTATTGAAGCTCATGATGACATGTCCCTGAAAAAAGTAGAAAGGTCGCTCATCCCAAATGGGTCTGCCTTTTACCTCTTGCTACCTTTTCTTGTTGTGAAGTCAATTTTCCATTCATCTCTTGCATCGAGATCAAATAAAGTTGTACAAAAAATAACAACATTTAAATTTATAGTCTTTTTTGTGGAATAATTCTGGGAACAAGGAGCATGTTATTGTGAGATATAAATTTTAGGTGAAACTAGAGCGGATGTCGAGGATGGAAAGAAGGTTGTTAATTTCAGTATATGTTTTTCAAAGGTATTTAGAAGTGTGCCTTTGTTTTGTTTTTTACTTTGTATGCTAGGAAGATCATACTTATGATGCAAATCTTAGGCAGGTTCTTGGACAAGGCGTGGACCATGAAAATGTACCACAATTCATCCTAAAGTTGGCTTCTGTCCTTGGTCCTTCATCAAAATTTAGCTACACTACGAATTCCATTTTGTTCATTAAGTGTGGGTGTGTGGGTGGTGCATGGAAATTGAACTTTTTAGCATGGTAGGCGGTTCAACATTGAGCTGCTGCATAGACAGATGGAGGAAACAACAAAAACTGCTATGTTTAGCTGGTGTCACAATGGATAGATCTGAACTTCTGAATATTGCTCTGGATACATACATGAAAAACATCATTAATTAGGTCATCTGTTGAGTTAGTAGGACGCAGTGTTCAGTTGGATACACGTAAAGGGACACCACCATGCAACCTGCAGGCTTATGGAAAGCAGAATAATGGTTGTTCCTGTTTTCTCAAGACTGTTTTTTCCATTAATGATTCTCTATCAATCCGATTGCTGCAAGCCCTGATTTAGAAGTAGGCTTCAGTTGTTTTTTCATAGGAAAATAGAGGTCTTCAGTAGTCCTATGCAGTTTTGTACCGTTATTAGCTTTTGAAAGAGGCCCTATATTTCGAAGTGTCTTTGTTTTTCTTATATCCATTGTTCAACAAAAATCATCTGCGTTGCAGTTTTGTTATCTTACTGTAGTAGCTAGCTGACACTCCTTCAGATTATGTTAAGCAATGTGTATGGCCACTAATGATGTTTGCTTTATCTAATGCGGAGTACACTTGATCTTGAAAAGATTTCACTCTACTTTTACAATATCTTCCGACTTTTGATGGATCATGTTTGTACTAGGAAAATAATTTGATAACTAGAAAACCAAAATATGAGACGTATTTCCACTGTAGATACCATAATGTCAATGTCATTCTTTTTAATTTGTGTTCCATACGTGTTTTTTTTTCTAGACGTCACCGTAGCGTTAGCACGGGCAATATACTAGTGCTTCCTAAGGCACAAGTTGTATGACTATATGTTCTAACAAGTCCTTAGATATTATGAATCTTTGTTGACATTTCTTAGCGCAATCAAAGGAAAGCGGTATAAAACCCATCCCCAATAACTTGCCCGGGAAATGCGGCTGGCGACATTCGAAAGTGAAACCACCATGTCGGTGATCCGAAGCGGGACTATCAACGGGATAGATCTTGCCATCTTAGATATTTCATCCGCAAGCGCATGGATCTATCATTGTAGCATTTCACCCGGAAGTATTCGAGGTATCGATATTTATATTTTCCCAAAGGAAGGCATGTGTTTATTAGCATGGCATCTGAATAGAGGAACATGTGTTTTGCTTAGACCAAATTGTTCATAACAGGGGTAAGCGATAACGGTTTATCGATAGTGTGACACACTTAAAAATCCACCAAAAAAGGATAAAGAAAATAGATAAAGAATAAATGAATAACCTAATGGAGTAATTCTAATGTATCTAGTCATGGCCATACAAATGAATAGTTAGGATCATATGCAAACTGATTTAGGCATGGTTAAGTCTAGGATATCGGGGAGACCCACCGGGAAGTCGCTTCCCACCAAGGCATTCTGAACTCCTACATCACATACTAACGTGGGGGGATTTCAAGGGGACGGTCAAGGTTTGTCACGACCCGGCCGCCTACCCCTCAACCGTGGCATGCTCTCATATTCGCAGGTGTCGTAATACCCGGGCACCATGCCCGCATATCGAGCACTACTCTTGTCCCCCGGGATCCCCACTCGTTGAATGGGCCGGACTAGAACAAGAGCAAACCCGAAGGAACAACGAACCCGATATCCCACCTCTAATCAAGTTAGGCATATGATGATCGATGATGAACCGATATGAACATGTCAAGATTATGATATGTAAACTATATGCTAGTTCATATACCAACACAAGAACATGAACAAGACTATACTCTAGTTCATAAGTTAGACCAAGAACATAGATATAAAACTTGTAAATAGAAGAATGCTCCATGCTCCATTGAGAAGATGTATTACCAAGGCACTTTCTTCTAGGAGACAAGCCCTCCTTGTAGCTCTTCTACTCCAAGTGCTAACCAAGAACTAAGAAGAAGAAGAAAGAAGAAGTAGAAGAAGAGAGAGACGTAGAGGTGGTAGAGAGAGGAAGATTCTTTGGTTTCTTTGGACTCCAAGTGGTGTGTGTTGAGAGAGGAAAGAGGGGGGACTACTTATACACTTGGAGGAGGGGCCTAAGTGCTAATTTACACTAAAACCGACACTGGTAAACCTTCCTAATCGAGCAAACCGACCATCCCACGTCGGTAACCCCCATTTGGCGAGTTCATGAACCGCCTCCCTCGAGGCTGGGCGAAGCCGCCTCGGGGAGGGTGCGGCCGCACGAGGTGGTGTAGCGCACACCCCGGGCTCGGCCTGGCCCGGGTCTCGGTGGGTTGGCTTCCTTCGTCTTGAAAGTTGTGGGCGGGCTTGGCTCGGCCCAATTTTGATGTTTTGGGTAGATTTGCTCCCGGGCTTGTGTTTTGCAATAATGCGCTTCCCCGGATGGCGTACTTTGGTCGATTTTCCACTTGCTTTTATTATAAATCAGAAAAATAAAATACTAGACACTACAAGTGGAATTTTATTAGTGTTAAATGTATATGAGTATAAAAAGGTATAGTTTTACTCCCTTTATGGTAGTAAGTTTGAAAAAAATATGTCGTTGGTGACCGTCAACAAACTCCCCAAGCTTACCCCTTTAGGGCCCTCGAGCAAAAAGAGATAAGTACTTGGTTGTTGATCGGGAGTTGCTACTATGCCGTTACATTTCACAAGTGCCGGGGTTATAATAAGATTTTCTACTAGAGTTTGAATAAAATGGCACATCTTTTTCCCACCCTTTATTACCTTTCATCGTAGCGGGGCTTTCTAGCTTTTCTCACTACAAGAAACCCGACATTTTATGACAAAATTCCTCATGACGGGACCTGATTTCGTCATATAATGTTACATAATATGACGATTTTTTTTTGGTCGTCACAAAATTGCATGCGCCATAACTATTTGTGACGGACAATTTTCTTTTGTCACATAAAGGCACCAAATGTTGTCACGAAATGTAACGTCCATACTACCCGGATGGCCTTTGCATTTTTTCCTTGTTTTGTGATTTGTTTGCATGGTTTTTGTGATGAAACGGAGTGTCACAAACATAAATTCCAAAAAAAAAATATGCTCGCTCGGGGGGATTGAACGAGAGATCTTTGGAACAAAAGCAAAGTCGTTGACCACTAAGACAAGCATCAATTCATGTTGTATTAGGAAGTTTTATTTCTTTTAATTAGTTGAACCGCAAGAAATCCTCTAAAACAAACTTGAAAAAAATTGTGACGTGAGGGAATCAAACTCAAGACCTTGAGAACAAAGATCAAGTGTGCAAACCACTAAGACACGCATCTGTTTCTATCAAATTGGGATCTTTTATTTCTTTATAGTAACTAGACTATAATAAATCCTATAAAAAAACTTGAAAAACATGAGGCACATAGGAATCTAACTTGAGAACTCTAGTACAAAAATCCTAAGTCAAACCACCACGCCATACATTGTTTTGTGATACAAGTGGCTATTTTTTCCTTATGAATCATATACGCCGTAGATGTTCCAAGTACAAAAGACAAATCGGTCCTGTTTGTCCTTGTTCGTCGTGTGTTCTTGATGAAGGACCGATTTTCTTTTTTCCTCGGATTAAAACTTGTAACTAGTCGTTCTACCGCGATATGAACTCCAAATGAGGTGATTCTTTTTTTCCTAAAATTTTCTAAAATCATCTTTGCATCACGTTATGGTGTTGGATTACGCCGTCTCTTCATGCACTATGCTCGAAAGTGTCGCCCTCTATCTCATCAATTATCTAGTCCTACCATTAACTAGATAACTGCAAGTAGTGATGGCATTCTTTACGATTACTGAACATGATCTAAAGGTCTTTTCGATTAAGCGAACATGATCTCGAGGTTGGTTGCAATATACTTTGGTCCAACGGTATGGTTCGGATAATATAACCTGTAGTTCCACTAGATAAATACAATGTTGCCTCTTATCTTTTTTTTTTGTTCACATAATAGTAGTTTTCCCTTTTTTTGTCATAGTAATTTGCTTTCTTAGATTTTAAAAACTAAATT
Organism: Hyparrhenia diplandra; assembly: GCA_015847255.1. Classification (NCBI taxonomy): domain Eukaryota; kingdom Viridiplantae; phylum Streptophyta; class Magnoliopsida; order Poales; family Poaceae; genus Hyparrhenia; species Hyparrhenia diplandra. The sequence goes on from JADLZK010010370.1 coordinate 74,996, forward strand.
GCTCTGCCAACTATTTTTTTGTAGGTCTTGCTACTAACTAGTAAGAGAAGGAAAGAGAACTGGAAGGGAAGAAGAACGTAAGTCTCCCTCCAAGATTGTTGTTGATAGTCTCGGCCCGGATCGGTAGGTCGCCCACCTTCCTTCCCAACATTGGTGTCTCTCGAGGGTCCAGGACTGCGCAGTCCTCATCGGTAGGTGCCGATGCAAAATTTGTGTTGATGATGCCTTTTCCGAGCTTAGACCTTTCTAGAACACCAAACTCCATCACATTTGTGTTGTCAAGCTTTGTTGCAATCGCGATGAAACCGTGTGTGATAGAACTTATTAGAATATGTTTGATGTTAGAACCTGTATGATGTATGTGAACCTATGAGGTGGAACACGGAACTTGTGATGTCTTTTACCTTATGATGGATTTCAGTTTGTGACATGGTTGTATCGTTATACTGAAAGTGAATGTGGCATGATCTTTGTGATGAGATTGTACGGATCATATTTGTGATATTGGTCATATATGATGCAAGGGCATCGTCACAAAAATGGTCACTAACAAGTGCAAAACGGGGTTGGCAGGGGTTGTCTGGCGTATTCTCGTGGACGCGTTGACGCATTTTATGTGACAGCTTATCACGGTCATAAAAATAAGAATATATGACACCACTCAATAACCGTCACATAAGGTTTGTACATTATGTGACGGTTCACACCGATTTCGGATCACATGGTACCTTTAGCGGCGGTCGTTATATGGCGACCCTTGTGACGGTGGATTTTGGTCACAACAAACTTTTTATGACTAATTCATTGCATTACATGACAATTTCATCCTGGTCTTAAAACCAACTTTTTTTGGTAGTGTCTCAAAGTCTTGGGCGGTTGCGAGATAGAACGGTTATAACGAGAAATACTTATCATTCATCCTTTTGATCAACTTTTTATCCGAGATTTATTTATTTAGATAATATTTATTTTTCGAGAAAGTATGGGCTTTATTTCTATATATATATTTTTTGGAGAGGTGGGCTCTTCTCACCCTAGACTTTTGTCTTTTATTTCCTCTCTTTCTTTTTTTTTAGAGATGTGGGCCCTACTCGCCCTCGGACACTTGTCCATTTTTTCATCTCATTTTTTTCTTTTTTTTTTTTAGCATAGCCCATATCATTTCTCTTTTCTTTCAAAGTAGATTCCCGGATGTCAAGTTTTTCTTTTTGGACGAAATCATAGCAAATCCATTTGTACCATATCATACTTGGCAACAACTTAGACTAGATAGAGCTTATGCAACCCACATGAATCGGTTTTTTTCAGGATGAGTTTTTAGACTTAGCCACTAAACCTAAACTTTAGAGAAATTGAATTATAAACTAGGCAATGGGTGAAAACATAAGACAGAGCAACTATTCATCATTTCAACAAGGGACTAAGACTAAACATTTTTATAGCTCATATGTATAAGCATTAAGGCACATAGAAGAGCTACTTATTCTATTTTTTTTTTTTTTTTAGTTTTAGTTATCTTTTTTTTCAATGCAAGATTGCTGAAATTTAAACATGCTAAAATAAAATAAAATTTGATGAAAGTAAATATGCAATGCAATGATACCTGTGGGGGTCCTCCCCAAGCTATCGAGGCCTACCGTCGGGATCGAAGCCTTGGTACCTCAGAATGCTTCCTCGCGTGCGTTTCGTAGTAGCCATGTTGGACTCCAATTGGGTCCATCTCTCGCTGAATCTGGCGCCGCTTCTCGCCCGCCGCCATGCCCAGTGTTTTACACATGGGTATTGAGCGTGTGCTCAATGTTCCTAGTGCGGACGTCGAGGTCTTTGCAGTTTGGATACCGATAGCCTCCACCCCTTGTGGTGGCCGTCAGGCCGGACCTGGTGGGGGCATATCGTCGGAGCCGTCGTCAACGTCAAATCTGTTGGCCCTCCATCTTTCTTGTATCTCCTTCGTGCCACTCTGGTTGTACCGGGTGTGCGGTGGCGGCTCCCACCTAGGATCATACCGGGTATTACCCCCAGGGGTCCCCATAGGATAAGGCCATCTTTGCTGGAACATCGGTGTGAAGGCTGTGGGTCGTGGGTGGCGTGAAGTAGGGCCCATGGGAAGAGGATCCGACCTCCGGTCTCTCGATTTAGCGCGTGAGGAACCGATAGGGGTATCTTTCTGCGCAAGCTATCCCGCGATCTCGAGCTCAAATATTAGTACTGGCTTTTTATACAACTATAAGTCCGGGTTAAGTAACCCGAACTATAGTTGCATAGCTAGGGGAAAAAATGACCAAGCTCGCCGGATGGTAAAATCTTAATTAAGTGGCCCTGCACAAGGCTGGCGCCTTGATCCAAAAATCCCTGGCGTGGAGATGTACTCTATCTGGCGATTATCCAAAGCTCCAATCGCGACGGCGAGGCGTGTGATAAGGGATGTGCAGGTGGCGAGGAACGGCAACTTTTGTGATAATATGTAAAAAAGTTCACGCACATCTCTACCACTTTGGAGCTACTTTCTCCTTGTGGACAATAGCATAGAGTAATTTTAATTCAATTTCATTCACCCATCTAACCCCGTGTCTAGGAAACAAAAGTCACGAGATCCAAATGATGGATGAATCTAAGTGATGCATGGGTCTTTGGATCTCGTGAGTGGCGAGGTTTGAAAGTACCGGCCTCATGAGCACGGATATCTCCTCCCAAAAGTGATTCCTAACAAAGCCAGGAAGAGCAGCATCTATGTCTAGTGCACATCTATAGCTAAAACCCCAGTGACGAGCTAGATCCGCCCATGTAACATGATAAGGTGTACCAAAGAGGCGGAAAGAAATTCCTAGCTGGTCCTCTACTAGTGTGCATAAGAACTGGATTGTCGAGGAGGCGAGAACCTTCCTCCTCGAGGGGGAATATCCCGCCACCCGACCGCTCTCCAAAGGATAGGGAATTCGTCGTCCATACCTGTTTTGTTCAAGGAGCTCGAGGTCGATTCGAGGGGCGTGTGTTGGAACACACGGTCCTTGAGTAGGAGACATGCTTGCATCTCCCGACCTCCACGAATGTCGAGGTACAATAAGATCGGCCGTCGATTGTCGAGGGGAGCTTGTGCTTCTTCCTCCCGGTGGTGCGGCGTCTTCTTGCATGGGGAGCCTTCGAGATCGTCGAAGTTGAGGGCGGAGCTTGTGCTTGTTTGTCGCGAGCTATGTCTTGATGACCGCCTCAACCCGCCGAAGATCTTCCCAACTTTCTTCATGGCTCTTTGCAAAAAAGCGATTGAGCGGGACCTCGGGTGTGCAAGGGTTAGATGAAAGTATGAACTTTCACACTCGTGATCTTGCTTTCGGCACAATGTTTTTTGGTGGAGAAAATGGAGTGTAGAACAAGTGGGAGAGAGTGTGAGAGTGGAAAAGAGTGAAAATGAGAGGTGGGTGCTCTCACACCGGTGCTCGGGCTATTTATAGCCGAAGCTAACGGCCGGCGACGCTCCACACAACGGCTAGGAACCGTTGGCGAAAGGCGGGCCCCGCGCAGCTCGGTAGTAGGGTGCGGGCGCACCTTGGGTGTCGCGCTAGCGCACCGCCCGGCGGCGGCTATGGCGTGCTTTGGCGGGCGTGCTCAACGGTCACGAAAAGTTAGGGGCGTTGTTTGCTCTAAATCGTTCGACCGCCGTTTTCTCCCCTTTTTGAATTTCTCCAAAAATTTTTAAATATAAATTTATTTTTAAAATAGAAAAATTATTTAAAAGTATTTTTTGTATATACTTTTTATGTAGGAAATATTTTTCTTTATTTTCCATGAAAGGATTTGTTTTATTTATAATTTTTTTTTATTTTGGTTTTCAAAAATATTTACTTATAGATCGTATGTAATAAATATTTTTGTTTACTAAAATATTTTATAAAACACATATATATATATTTTTATATATATATATACCCCATTTTTTTTCTTTTTAAATATACCCCATTTTTTTTTAGCGGGTTATTTATAGTCACTGTCGACTCTCCCCTCATTGGCGGAAGCACTTTCTCCGGGTCTCGAGTCGAGATCCTTCAACACTCCACACGGTTTTGATGATGATGATATCGGGTGTGTTGTTGTTTGTACCGATGAATGGGCACTTTACCGCCTTTACTCGACATGGAAGACTATGAAGCATTTCCCCATGCGGATATCGGCTTTGGCAGTATAGAGAAAAAGGTCTCCCCGGGAGGAGAGACGCATCCTCCGATGGGCCCATATCCGAGAATCACAAAATGCGGGGATGTACCGTCAGTATTTTGACTAGCACGTCTTGAGTATTCCCTCCGCCGCCTTGTTGATTGATCCGCCATTTGGAGGGACGAAGTTGGCGGGAGTAAGTGTTCCTCCATGGATTACGTTGAAGGTGGCCTTGGACATCACATTGATATCGCCCCTAGGTCACGGGGAATGCATTGACGAAGGTGTGGGGGCCAATAGCACGGTGATAAGCGGACGCGTCGGGCCGCCCTTCTTGGCAATGAATGGCGAGCTCACGAGGGGATCTTCTTTAGCTCTTTGGGTTGATCGAGCCTTAGAGATATCATGTTAATCGACTCGTGTGGGACCTCGGTTGCCCACGGGATCCTACCCGCGTCGTTAAGCGGGTATTGAGCAGCAACGGGCCCGGCCAGTGTCTCTATCATCTTGTTGAAGCCGAGTTGATTCTTCACGGTGATGTCAACCCTTCGAGCTTATTATTCACTCCTTCAAGGATTTTTATCTTGATGGCTCATCTTTTTGGTGAGATTTTTCGTTAATCTTGGCTTGGCCCGATTACCAAGTCCTTCAATGATGGTTGACCGGGGTTATAATTGGAGTTGTACCCCTGGTTACCTTGGAATGGTGGCTGGGATCGGTTGTTCCAAGCCTTTGGCGAGGTTGGCGATACCGTTCTTTGTTGTTGATGAAGGCGGCTTCTTCACGGGTCTCAGGCGGTTATCCCTCGAGTGGCCAACTCCACCCGCAGGTCTCACATGTCATGTGAGCATCCGTGGCGTAAACTGGGCGCTGGCGGGTAGTAGAGTCGTCTGCTGCGCTCCTCCGGCTTCTTCGGTGAAGATCCATTTTGCGGCAAGCATATCCGCCTCCTTCACGGTATGCATGCCTTTTTGTGTTTTGGCTGGGGTTACGTCTTCCCCGGCTCACGATTTGCCACCATTTTGTCAATCGGGCTTTTTGCAATCTATGGTGGCGATAAGAATGCGCCACCGGCCGGGGCGTCGAGGTGCCGCCGATATGGCCGTGAGACCATTGTAGAAGCCCCCGGGAGCACCGGCCGAGTTCTCCATCCCGTGGTGCGGGCATGCTAGAATATATTCTTGCAACCTTTCCCATGCCTCGAATGGGTTCCATTGATGTCTCTTTGGAAATTGGCGATCCTTCCCCTCACGGCATTGGTTTTGCCCATGGGGAAGAACTTAGCCAGAACGCCCGCGAGCACTTGGCCCACGTGGCGACTACTTCCTTGTCCTTGTAGAACCATTGTTTCACCTTCCCCACGAGGGGAAAGGAAACAAGCGGAGCGATGGCGACGCCCGGGTTCGACGTCCTTGATAATGATGGTGTCGCATAGCTCAAGGAAGTGTTGGAGATGAGCGTTGGCGTCCTCGCTAAAGGCGTCCATAGAATGGACTGGCCGCACCTTTGGTGATCGGCCAGTCGCGTAGTTCAAAGTTCTTGTCGCCCATTCACCACCGGCCCATGGGCACGTTGGTGACGGCCGGAATAGAGAAATCGCGCGGCGACCGGGCCATAGCTTGAGATGCGGTTGGTGCGGGGATGTCGGTCTCGAATCGGGGGTTCGCCGGAAGAAGAAGCGACGAGAGACTGTTCTTCCTTAGGAGTGCCTCCGGATCGGAGATGAAGTTTTTCCCGCAAAAGAGGAAAAGCGACATACACTATTCTCGTTTTTCATCCACAACAGGAGAAAACATAAAAGATTAGCTTTGTATGAGCAAATGGTAGCCACGCATACGTTCATATTCATAGCCATCTATTATATATTTTTTTTTCACAATGCCTTCCCGGCAACGGCCTTTAAATGCTTGTTGACATTTCTTAGCGCAATCAAAGAAAACAGGTATAAAACCCATCCCCAATAACAACGCCTTGAAATGCGGCCCGACATTCCCGAGTGAAACCAAAATGTCGGTGATCCGAGGCGGGACTATCAACGGGATAGATCTTGCCATCTTAGATATTTCATCCGCAAGCGCCGACGGATCTATCATTGTAGCATTTCACCCGGAAGTATTCAGGGTATCGCTATTTATATTTTCCCAAAAGAAGGCATGTGTTTATTAGCATGGCATCTGAATAGAGGAACATGTGTTTGCTTAGACCAAATTGTTCATAACAGGGGTAAGCAATAACGGTTTATGGATAGTGTGACACACACTTAAAAATCCACCAGTGTTGATATTTCTTAACAACATTACTAGAAATAGATAATAACCCATTTCCTAACGGCACGAGAAATGCTTGTTGACACTTCATGGTGCAATCTCTAAGAATAAATAATATTCTCGAGAGATCACGTTACGAAGATATCGGATGATAGATGGATTCATGTGTTTACTTTAGTCAATCCAAGCGCACGGATCTATCATTGTAGCATTTCACCCGGTGGTATTCGGGTATCGTGATTTATATTTTCCCATGGGAAGGCAGGCTTGTGTGGTTAGCTAGCATAATGATGATGATGATCCACAATGTATTTATGAATAACCATTAGTCAAATACAGGGGGTAAGAAGAATGATAATCGGGATAGTGACAAACACACATAAGCTACTACACCACTAGGGAGAGAAAAGGATAAAAGAGAATCTACAATGAGAAGGTGGTTCTAAATATTGCACATGGGTGAACTCTAGTTTAACAAGTGAGGAGGCTAAATCATGATGGGATTACGATCATATGATGAGGAGAAGCCCGCAGCTAGTCTTCTAGCCGATGGACACTTTCGAACTCCAACTCAACATCCGAACGTGGAGGAATACGATGGGCGGAACAGGGTATGTCACCACCACCGCCCCTACCTCACTACCGTGGGATGCCGAGCATTTCGATGATTACTATAGACTTGGACACCACGTCCACGTATATAGAAAACTACCTAAATCCCCGGGACTCAGGCCCTACGGATCGACAAGCAAGGATAAAGGTAAACCCGAAGGTACACCAAACCATCATAATCTACATAAACCGACCACTCTCTAGCGAAGTCGACACATGACGGTTAATTCTATAATTAGCCAAGTCCTATCTACTAATATGTCAACTAAATCATAGTTCACACATTAATAAGATAACATGAGGGTAACTATACTCTAGTTCGAACGCATTGCAATATGAATATAAAGACTTGAATATTGAAAGGAACTCCATAATAATATTAATATTACAAAAGATCCTTCCAAGGAGACAAGCCCTCCTTGAAGCTCAACCTTGCTCGAGAACTACAACTAGGACTAAAGAAAGTGAGTGAAGTGCTCAAGGGGTTGTGTGTTGTGTTTGTTGTTTTGGAAGGGGGTGTGGCCTCTTATTTATAGGAGAATGAAAGTGGTTTTGGCGGAAGTTTTGGCGCCAAATCCCCGAAAAAGCACCGCCATGCACCGCCTCGGCTCCCGTAGTCGGACACGGAGACAAGGCGCGGCGGGATCGGGCACGGGCCGGGCGGCCGCCACACCGCTGCGGCGGTCGGCCCAGGTTTGGCCCCGCCCGCACCCAATCTTCGCGTGTGGGTTGGCGGCCCAGTGTAGGTCGGAGGAGGTGTTTTGGTCCGTTTTGCTCGGTTACGGCCCGTCACGTTCCCCTTGGTCAAAGCGTATTTCTGAATTTGCACTTTACTCTTTATTTGGTGTACTCTCACCTGTTTTCCGTGTTTGTTCTCGCAAAACAAATATTCTCGAATACAAGTGGAACTAGGTGAGTAGTAACCGTTTATTTATTTGACATAAGTGTGTTCCATCTTTCTTAATTAGAGCTAAATTGGCGGTATAAGATGTATGATAGTGACCGCCAACAAACTCCCCTGTGCTTAACCTTTGCTCGTCCGAGTAAATAGCTAAGTATTTAGGTTGATGATCAGAGTTGCTTCAATGTCGATTTAAATCAAAGTGTACCATGTTTATAACAAAGCGTTCACTTATTGTTTAAATAAGTTGGCATTTTCATCTATCCTTATTACTCGAATCATATGGGTCTCATAACATTTTTCCACATTCTTGGGCGATTGCAAGACAGAACGGTTTTGTGGAGCTACTACTTCTTTTATTCTTTGGAGTAACTATGCATCAGGGATTTTATTTAGCATATGTATGTAATTGCATACTCTTCTTTTTTTTTTTTTTTTTTGCATACTTGAGAGAGTGTGATATTCTCTCTTTCTTTTTTGGAGAGGTGGGTTCTTCTCACCCTAGACTTGTGTCTTTTATTTCCTCTCTTTTTGGAGATGTGGGCTCTACTCGCCCTCGGACACTTGTCCATTTTTCATCTCTTCCCCTTTTTTTTAGATTCAGGTTTCCCGGATGTCAAGTTCTCTAAGAACAAAGTTATAGTAGAGTCTCTTTGTACCATATCATATCCGGCAATAACTTAGAAAAGGATGATGTTCTTGCAACCCATGTTTATCAAGTTTTTAGGACAAGACATTGTTAGCCAACAAACTTAAACATCAAGGAATTCTAAGTTATAAACTAGGTGCAAGGCGATTCATAAAAACAGAGCAACTATTCATCATTTCATCTTAAGAGAAATCTACACCTTTTTATGTCAAATATAGGAGTGGAATATATTTTTGTTGCTTTTTATCAATTTTTTTTTTTATTGGTGAAAAGGAAAATGACTTGGGCAATTAAAGGCTTACGGTGGGGGTCCTCCCCCGGCTGGCTCAAAGCCTACGGGTGGGATTATATCCCATGTGGAGCCAAAAGGCTCTCTCCTGTCTTGCGCGGGCGCTGATCCTCTCGTGCACGGATGTCGGCGAACTCCTGGGCGGTACTCCGGTGGCGCTTGACCGGTCCCGTACATAGGAGTGGAGTGTATCATGAATATTTCTAGTACTCACCTCCCGGACCGTGGATGCGTGTCTTTGAGGTCTGGATCGTCTGGGGGCTCCTCCGGTGTGTCGACGTTGTGGTGATGGAGGCAATCCTTTAGACTCGGAAGAGATATCATAGGAGCTGTCCATCTTTGAGCCGCTGCTCGATCCGGGCGTTGGGTGTAACTTTATGTGGTAGCTGGTATGTACCACAGGTTCGGCATAGCCGAAAAGAAACCATGTCTTGGACCCGGCGTGAACCCGGTGGAGTCAGTGCAAGGGTCTCGCACAAAGTCCGGTGGTGGGGCGGGTGATCGTGAAGTTCTGCCCCATCTCTTGCTACTCTCTGGTTGACCTGCGAGACCACGAGCTTACGCGCTTAGGTCGGAAAGGATCCGAACGAAGGTAAGTGAACGGGACTTATACAATGAGTATTCCGGGTTAGGAAGCGGAATCTCCATTGTATAGCCAGGAAAGTAATAAATGACTTTCTCGCGGTCATCCGCATCAAGCTTAATATGATGCCCTTGAACCAAGGATTGGATCGTGATCTCGGGCGCTGGTCAAGAATGTAAAGAACATTCTGTCCTTCAAAGACACCAACCCCATGAGCAATCCGTGTCACAAGGGAAGTGCAATAAACGCTGGTGGTAAGCTTGATGGTTTCTAGCATCCAATTAATCATTTCTTTCACAGAGCAATTTTGATTCGTTTTGGCATTGCAAAGAGACATTTTAATTCAGCATCATGAATGCGGCGGGGGATCATGTCTAGGAAAAATAGTGCTAGACATCCATTTATGCATAAATCTTAGTGATGGATGTTGTATGTTTGCATTAATGCCTCAAATCTAGCACTAGAGCAATCAATATCGATATTTGCATGAAGAAGGCATCACGATTATACCCACGAAGGGCCGCATCAAAATCAATTAGGCATTTCGCTTTGTCAAACCCCAAAATTTCAGCAATTTGTTTCCATGTGCGATAGTGGTGGGTATGAAAAAGTCAAAAAGAAATACCCTCATCATGAACTTTCAAAGTGCAGAGGAATTGGATAGTGAGCATTTTAGAGCCTAATTCATCAAGAGGATCTACCTTTGCCCATCCTACGGCTCTCCACATGCTAGGAAATTCAGAATCCATACCTAGTTTCTCAAGAGCTTCACGGGAGAAGCGTGGTGCGTGAGCGAAGGGTCGATCTTTGAGCATGTGGTATGCTTGTATCTCTCGTGCATCTGGAGGTCGAGGTGCGGAGCGTCATTTGGGTCGATCGTCAAGTGTGGGTGGACTTGAGGAGGAGCGTCGTCTTCGTGCATCGGGCTTCCTTCGGGTTCGGTGTGGCGAGCTCGAGCCTTGAGAGAGACGGGAGCTCCTTCTCGGCGTCTTCTTTGAATGCTCGGCGATCTTGCTTCCTATCCTGCTCATGTTGACAAGAACAAAACAAGAACTAGAACAAGGGTGATGTTAGCTCGAAAAATTCTTACTAGCTCTTGATCTTTGACACGTTGGGGTTGTTGAGTGCAAGAAGTTTCTTGCACAAGCTCTTGGAGAAAAGATAGAATGGAGAGGTGAAGTGGGAGAGTGAAAATGTGAGAATGAGAGGGGTGGTGAGCTCTCGAGGGCACCTCGAGTATTTATAGAGCAAAACACCGGCGACACGGGACCGAGAACAACGGCTACTTCGGCCACGAGGCGGGGACAGCGGGGCGGCGGCGTTCAGCGGCGCGCGCCGGCGACGGCCGGCGCCGGGTGGCTGCTGCCCAACTTTGGCGGGGGTGGCAGCAACGGTCATGTGTTGCCCCCCGACCGTTGGTGCTTCGGTCGGTTTCGACCGTTGGCCCAAAAATTTCGGATTTTCCCAAGTTTATTTTAATATTTTATGAAATGAAAAATTATTTTGGAATATGTTTTATATTTTTATTCATGGCAGAATAAATGGGGTGCTAAAAATCAAGAGTTTTATTTTATGAGTTAGAAAATTTTATTTATAGGGCAAATTTATTTTTATAATTTAAATTCAATACTATATAGTGTTGGAAAAGAAAATTAAAGATTCATCTATATATATATATATATTTTTAAGTGAGTAAATAAATTCTATAAATAAATAAATAAATACTTAATTTATTTCGACTTACCTTTGGTGCTCTTTGTCTTGAAAAGCAGGGGTTGATTTGAATATCTTACGCTTTTACTCCTAGAATTTCTTCTAGTGTAAGCTCATTGTTCTCCTTGGCGGGTGTAGGCTTCACTTGCGGACACCTTCGTGGTGGTCTTTGATGGTGAAGGTGTTGGTTGTTCCTTCCTTCTCCACACTTGTTTGGTAGGCGTGGCTTTGCTTTTTTCCCTCGAAACTTCTTACATTAGGAGCATCATCTTGCTTGGGAGCCGCTTTTTTCCTTGGCTCCGGCTTTTGTTTTCTCAAAGTTTTGGCTAGTTGAGGGAGGTTCATGAACTTTTGGGATCTATTACTATCTCCTCCAACTCTTGGGTGGTTGATCCGTACTTGATACGAATCATAGAACATTGCTCTTTGGCTTTCTTGGGCTTGACTTGGGTTTCCTTTTCTTGATTGGTTTAACGGTTTTGTAACCTTTAAAATGACAATCGCATCTTTGTTTCATCAGGGAGTTGGAACTTGATCCTTCCTGTTCCCACAGATATGGTGGCATTATTTGTGTTTAGGAACGGTCTTCCCAAGAGTAATGACATGTTCTCATTTTCCCCATATCCGTGGGCGACAAAATGCGTGGGGATGTAACTTGTTCTTCACCCGTACTAGAAGATCTTACGCTATTCCTTCCTATTTGTCTTGATGGATTGGTCCGCCATTTGGAGTTGCATTTTGATGGGGGTGAGTGGCGAACATCTCGGTGCATCACTTGTCTTCTTGGACATGATGTTGACGCTTGCCCCCAAATCACGGTAGGCTTTCTTGAAGATGTGCGGACCGATTGCAATAAGTGATTGTTGGGTGCCCAGGATCCTTTCTTTGCAACAAATGGTGATTCTACAAAAACATCCGGGCAAATCGACTTCGAGGGTTACCAATCCTCGTTGTCACCATGTTAATCGTTTTTGAGTGAAGGTTTAAGCCTCGCCAAACCTTCTTTTGATTTAGGCGAAATAGCGAGATGACATTTGAGAAATTTGAGTTTCAATCATTTTATTAAAGCTAGATTGATTCGAACAGCAAGTAGATAAATTTTCAAGTTTTGAACTAATGGATTCTAACATTTTATCATTATAAGATATTTTCTTGTTCGAGAGATTCATTAATCTTAGCTTGACCATAGACTAAATCTTTCAAAGAAGGTTGGTTTGAGTTATAATTGGAATTCTAATTGTAATTAAAAGTATTACCTCCTTGTGGGCGTCCTTGATTGTTCCACCTATTGTTATTATTATTATTGTTACCATTGTTGTTACATGGATGGAACCCATTGTTGATGAAGGCAAGCTCTTCACGAGTTTTCGGGCGCTTGTTTCCCGAATGTCCAAGCTCTCCACAGACTTCACAAGTCATCAATGCTTCCGGAGGTGGTAGAGTGTTGTTCATGACTTCCTTCTCGGTAGCTTGATCTCCCAATCTTGAGTAACAGGTCCATCTTTGCAACTAGCATGTCCGTCTCCTTGGCGTTGTGCATGCCTCTTTTTTGTTGGGGCTCTGTCTTCTCCCCATGCTTGGTTCTCGATCATCTTCTCGATGGCGCTTCATTTTTTAATAGTGAGGGGACGTAAATGCCCCTCCAAAGGCGGCGACATCAAGATGGCCCTTACACATAGGTGTAAGACCATTGTTGAAGTTTTTGAAGCACGAGCCATGTCCCCATGCCGTGATGTGGGCAGGCAAGGATGTATTCTTGGAGCCTCTCCCACGCTTCAGGAATTGGTTCATTTGAATTCTCGGCTGAAATTGGAGATTCTTGCCGCGCAGGGCATTGGTTTTGCCCATTGGGAAGAAACGTCAGGCGAGGAACGCAGTGGAGCATTTGCTCCGGTGCTGACTTGAGCTTTGTCTTTGTAGAACCCCTTTGCCGCCTTCCCTACGGGGAGAAAGGAAACAAGGCGAGCTTGATGGCGTCGGGCTCCACGTCCTTGATGACAATGGTGTCACGCGGCTCTAGGAAATTTTGAAGGTGTGCGTTGGCATCCTCGCTGGCAATCCACGAGAATGGATTTGCCTGTACCATCGTGATGAGGCCGGTCGCGGATCTCAAAATTCTTGTCTCCAACGCCGGGATCATTGGCCCGGTGGGGACATTGCCATTTGGGGTTGAGTAGTCACTGAGTGTCTTGGCCATGAGTGTTGATGAAGATGGTACGGTGATGATGGGTTCAACCTCCGGTGGAGTAACGACAGGTGTAGCGATGTACGGACCGTCTCTTTTCGATTAACGCCTCGGATTGTCGGCCCGAAATTGTTCGGTAGGTTGCGACCAATCATATACTATCCCCTGTTTTCATCCACAAATGGAAGAAAACAAAAAGAGTTAGCTTTGCAAAGACTAGGGCTATCATTCATACATGTGGTTATAATCATCATATGCTAGCTTTATGATTTTTTTAACTCCATGCCTTCCCGAAACGGCGCCGTAAAATGCTTGTTGATATTTTGTAACGAGAACCTCCTAATTTCTGGGCCCACCTGCACGACATTGTCCCAAAGACCTCGACATCGGTGCAGATGCACCCAATAATTTAAGAAGCTCAGAGTGTCATCGAAAACCCCGATTACACCACTCATACCAGGATCAACAAAGGAGTAGCTACAACATTACAACATTTATTACAAAAATATAGATTAGAGTGCGGAAGAATAATAACATTAATTTTACAAAATATGAGTAAGTTACATTTGAGTAAACTTAACTTAATTAATTTATGAAGCCGAGTAGACTAGAAGACAACCGTGATCATGTCGTGCCCACCCGACATAACCTTGGTTAACGGCATGAGTCAACACCAGCAACAAGGGTTAACAAAACCCGAGTGCGGGAGTACTCAACAAGACTTACCCGACTAAAGAAAATAGGAGAAGACTCAAGAATGATGTTCTAATAGGATTCAAGGTAAGGCTTTTAGCAAGAATCAAGAATTCTTTTGCGAGAAAAGCTTACTAAAAGTGAATCCTTACTTTTAATATTTTAATTCATATTAGTAGCTCATATACTCTAGGTTATCCTACTCTAGAGCAAACATTTCTTTCATAAGCCAACTTTCTTTCCTCAAAACCATATTCCATCAATTACTACGAAGACGGTGCGAGGATCAAGTCTCCTTTTCTCGTGGAGCAAACGCCGATTCGAACCGCTTAAAAACCCGGTGGGGATACCTCACCACACGACATATGTAGAACTTAAACTTGCATATGTCAACCCCTCACTCGAACCGTCCAAAACGGGACGCGCCCTACGCTACCCGAGAGTATCGTACACCTCCAATCGGGACTTTAACCCACGAGGGTAACATGTACTCTCGCCATCTCTCCACTCCCAAAGGCGCGGTTGTGCGTTCGATTTGGCTCACCTCCGAGATCTTGGGCTTACTCGTATATGTGGCCAGTATAACAAATTCTTGATCCAAGGGCCAATCAACGAAAGTCCTTAATCGACACGAGGCGAACAAGCACGCGACGGGCAACCCCCGCCGGCTTAACCACCAAAGACACAACCCGTGTCCCGCCCCGGTCTCAAATTAAACACTACTCCTCATTATTCTATCAAAAGAGAACCATATTCATAATTAAAACATTTTGATGAAAAAGCTTAACTAAATAAGCGGGGGCTAAGCAATACTAAGCATTTTTGAAATTAAACAAGGTTAACAAGGATGATATTGCAATAAACAAGGATGGTAATGCGGCAATTAGGTTATCTCTCAACTCCTAGAACTTAATGCAACATATCATAAACATAAGTGTAAAAGCTTTGTAAAATACAAAGAAAGGTTTAAATGTATCGGGGCTTGCCACGTGTTGCGAGGAAAAGTTAGATTCGAAGTTGGACCACCCACGCCACACTTGACACCAACACTTCGGATGAATGAATCTTCTTCAAGCTTCGACCATCATGAACCATCTCACTCTCGTATACTCTACGCGTAGATGATGATGCATGCTTTAGCATGATCAAGTATAAATATGATGCTTGATGGATGCATGAAATGATAAACACTTGAGTACAACTTTCCTTCACGATAAAGTTGCGACCCAACAAAACCAACTTGTTGAACTACTCTACAAGATATCATCACCATTGCCTAAGGAGTTCTCAAGGACCATTTGATTATGATATGATCCAAGATTCACCAAACAATCCAAAAAGTCACACAAAACCTAAATCATTCTACACTAAACATTATATTTAAACACATGAAATAATAGAGCATAAAATAGAAAATAATTTAAACATTTCAAAACGACTCCAAACTTTTTATACAAGTAGGAAACATCATAAAACAGTACCAAATAAATTTTCATGAATTTTGGAAATATATTTTATTTTCTAAAAATCATGGAAGATGCATTTTTCAATTAAAGATTGTATTTTTAAAACATGCAAGAACTACTCATAATTCAAGTTTCAAAATTTTCATGAGTAGACATACTCATAGGAAGGCTACACAAAAAGTTTTAGAATTTTTGAAGCAATACATGAATTTATATGAAATTCACAAAATCAGGCACTATTCAAATAAATGAAATTGAATAAAGCATTGAATAAAAGAAAAGGGCACACGGGCGAAACCATCCCAAAGATGTGCGGCACATCGCTCGAAAGTGGCCTTGATTTTTATTCACCATGGGCCGGATTATTTTTATTTTGACCCATGATTTGATTCGCCCATCACTATTCCTCTTGGCCGGCTACTTGCTACTTTCTGTTGCCAGCATCTTCGTGGCTTTTGCTACTGTGGGCGTGGCCACGGCATGGTCACCGGCGGTGGCCGGCCAAGGGCGGCGTGCGTCGACCGGCGGCGGCGATAGAGTGGAAAGGAAAGGGCGACCGGGGCGGGAGCTCACGGGAACTCGATGCTCGTGTTGGTTTGGGCGGACGCGGCGAACTGGGTCACCCGGCGGCGATGGCGGCGGCTTCGGACCAGCGGCGTTCCCGTTCGTCGGGCGTTACGGGCAAAACAAGCGGCCGACCATGATTCCCGTATCAAGGTGAAACTAAACGCTAAAGAAAAACCGGCCAAGGCTCACCGGAGGCGGGCTGACCACGGCGGCTGTTGCCGGTTGTGAGGAAGACGGCGCGCCGGCCGGTCGGCAAGGGTCCTGGCCAAGGGCTCTGTGGACGCGCAACAACAAAGCGGGTGAGGTCGGGCTATGGTCGGGGTGGTTAGTGGTGGAACAACGATGAGAAAACGGCCGGCCTAAGGTCACGGCAGGCATGGAAGGGAAAGAAAAGAAGAAAAACGGCGACCTCGCCGCCGTATTTATAGAACAAAGGGAATGGTGAGGTGGTGGAGGAGTCGCCAAGCTCTCCAGCCTGGTCGGATTCGTGAGAGGGCAGCGGTGGACGGCGGCGCGAGGATTGGCGCCGGCGGTGGCGGGCCGACCATAGGCCAAGCCCTATTTTTCCTCCCCTAAACACTATAGCCGCCCGATTTCAAACCCTAGTTTCAAAATTACTCCAAAATTTTGAACTAAACTCAAAAATCTCCAAATACAAAATTTGCTTAAAATTTTGAGATCTACAAATTTCATAATTGAAACATTTTCAAATTCGGCCTCGAAATTGAACTTTTTGAAATGGGGTCAAAAAGGAGGAATTTTGAATTCAAAATTACTTTTAAAATTATGTAGAAACTTGAAAAACTTTGTACATATCTTTTGTTCATCACAACAAGATCTACAAACTAGCTTTTGGAAGTTTTGTCAAATTTTGCTTAGATTTTGAAATAAAAGAAAAGGGGCAATTAGGGTTTTGTCGGAATTCAAAATTACTTTTAAAATTTTGAACTAAACTTTGAAAAACTCAAAATACCAACTTTGCTCAACTTTGAAATGTCTACCTTTTTGCTTTAATAACCATACCCAAAATCTTGATAAATTTTGAATAAAAGAAAAGGGGACAAACTAGGGTTTCAAATCGGGGTTTAGACAAGGGGGTAACTTCCGGATTCGACTCTTTTCGCGTCTTTTCATCCGACAACGTAACCAACTACAACTAAACTTATTTTTGACCAATCCAAAGCTTAACGGTAAATAACACCTGGGTGTGACATATTTCTTAACGACATTACTAGAAATAGATAATAACCCATTTTAAAGAATTGGCATTTAAATGCTTGTTGACACTTCATGGTGCAATCTCTAAGAATAAATAATATTCTCAGAGATCACGTTACGAGATATCAGATGATAGATGGATTCATGTGTTTACTTTAGTCAATCCATGGCGCACGGATCTATCATTGTAGCATTTCACCCGGTGGTATTCGGGTATCATGATTTATATTTTCCCATGGGAAGGCAGGCTTGTGTGGTTAGCTAGCATAATGATGATGATGATCCACAATGTATTTATGAATAACCATTAGTCAAATGCAGGGGTAAGAAGAATGATAATCAGGATAGTGACAAACACACATAAGCTACTACACCACTAGGGAGAGAAAAGGATAAAAGAGAATCTACAATGAGAAGGTGGTTCTAAATATTGCACATGGGTGAACTCTAGTTTAACATGTGAGGAGGCTAAATCAAGATGGGATTACGATCATATGATGAGGAGATGCCCGCAGGCTAGTCCGCTAGCCGATGGACACTTTTTGAACTCCAACTCAACATCCGAACGTGGAGGAATACGATGGGCGGAACAGGGGCTGTCACCACCGCCCCTACCTCACTACCGTGGGATGCCGACATTTCGATGATTACTATAGACCTGGAGACCACATCCACGTATATAGAAAACTATCTAAATCCCCGGGACTTCGACCCTACGGATCGACAAGCAAGGATAAAGGTAAACCCGAAGGTACACCAAACCATCATAATCTACATAAAGCAGGCCACTCTCTAGCGAGTCGACACATGACGGTTAATTCTATAATTAGCCAAGTCCTATCTACTAATATGCCAACTAGATCATAGTTCACACATTAATAAGATAACATGAGGGTAACTATACTCTAGTTCGATCGCATTGCAATATGAATATAAAGACTTGAATATTGAAAGGAACTCCATAATAATATTAATATTACCAAAAGATCCTTCCAAGCGCACAAGCCCTCCTTGAAGCTCAACCTTGCTCAGAACTACAACTAGGACTAAAGAAAGTGAGTGAAGTGCTCAAGGGTGTGTGTGTTGTGTTTGTTGTTTTGGAAGGGGGTGTGGCCTCTTATTTATAGGAGAATGAAAGTGGTTTTTGGCGGGAGTTTTGGCGCCAAATCCCGGAAGCACCGCCATGCACCGCCTCGGCTCCTCCGGAGTCGGACACGGAGACAAGGCGCGGGGCGGGATCGGGCACGGGCCTGCGGCGCCGCCGCGACCTACGGGCGGTCGGCCCGGTTTGGCCCCGCGCCCAATCTTCGCGTGTGGGTTGGCGGCCCGGTGTAGGTCGCTTTTCTTGAGGTGTTTTGGTCCGTTTTGCTCGGTTCGCCTCCTTTGCCACGTTCCCCTTGGTCAAAGCGTATTTCCTGAGTTTGCACTTTACTCTTTATTTGGCGCACTCTCACTGTTTTTCGTGTTTGTTCTCGCCAAAACAAATATTCTCAAATACAAGTGGAACTAGGTGAGTAGTAACCGTTATTTGACATAAGTGTGTTCCATCTTTGTTAATTAGAGCTAAATTGGCAAAAGATAAGATGTATGATAGTGACCGCCAACAACCAAAGCAAAGGATAAAGAAAATAGATAAAGAATAAATGAATAACCTAATGGAGTAATTCTAATGTATCTAGTCATGGCCATACAAATGAATAGTTAGGATCATATGCAAACCGCGATTTAGGCATGGTTAAGTCTAGGATATCGGGAGACCCCACCAGAAGTCGGGCTTCCCACCAAGGCATTTATGAACTCCTACATCACATACTAACGTGGGGGGGATTTTAAGGGACGGTCAAGGTTTGTCATGACCCACCCGCCTACCCCCTCAACCGTGGCATGCTCTCATATTCACAGGTGTCGAATGCAGGGCACCATGCCCGCATATCGAGCACTACTCTTGTCCCCCCGGGATCCCCACTCGTTGAATGGACGGACTAGAACAAGAGCAAACCCGGAAGGAACAACTAACCGATATCCCACCTCTAATCAAGTTAGGCATATGATGATCGATGATGAACTCGATATGAACATGTCAAGATTATGATATGTAAACTATATGCTAGTTTATATACCAACACAAGAACATGAACAAGACTATACTCTAGTTCATAAGTTAGGCCAAGAACATAGATATAAGACTTGTAAATAGAAGAATGCTCCATGCTCCATTGAGAAGATGTATTACCAAGGCACTTTCTTCTAGGAGACAAGCCCTCCTTGTAGCTCTTCTACTCCAAGTGCTAACCAAGAACTAAGAAGAAGAAGAAAGAAGAAGTAGAAGAAGAGAGAGCGTAGAGGTGGTAGAGAGAGGAAGATTGCTTGGTTCTTTGGACTCCAAGTGGTGTGTGTTGAGAGAGGAAGAGAAGGGGACTACTTATACACTTGGAGGAGGGGCCTAAGTGCTAATTTACACCAAAACCGACCTGTAAACCTTCCTAATCGAGCAAACCGACCATCCCACGTCGGTAACCCCCATTTGGCAGGTTCATGAACCGCCTCCCGAGGTCGGGCGAATCGCCTCGGGGAGGGTGCGGCCGCACCAGGTGGTGCGCCAAGACCCCCTCGGCTCTACCGCCCTGGCCCCGGTCTCGTGGGTTGGCTTCCTTCGTCTTGAAAGTTGTGGGCCGGGCTTGGCTCGGCCCAATTTTTGATGTTTTGGGTAGATTTGCTCCACGGGCTTGTGTTTTGCAATAATGCGCTTCCTCGGATGGCGTACTTTGGTCGGGTGATTTTCCACTTGCTTTTATTATAAATCTGCAAAATAAAATACTAGACACTACAAGTGGAATTTTATTAGTGTTAAATGTATATGAGTATAAAAAGGTATAGTTTTATTCCCTTTATGGTAGTAAGTTGACGGAAAAATATGTCGTTGGTGACCGTCAACAAATGCCATGTCAAACAATTTCACCTTTGCTTTGCTTGATGGAGGGGCATGTCATAGATGTGGGGTGCATTCAACTCATGTTGGAGAAGTCAAGGATGTTCAACTCATTTCTTAGCTTGCAAAACCTCTTCTCATCTAGTGGCTTGGTAAAGATATCGGCTAGTTGATCTTCGGTGCCAATAGGATGGATAACAATGTCACCCTTTTGTTGATGATCTCTTATGAAGTGATGCCTTATGTCAATGTGCTTGGTTCTTGTATGTTGGACCGGGTTTTGTGTCATCTTGCAAGCACTCTCATTGTCACAATACAAAGGCACATGATGGAAATCAAAACCATAATCCTTCAATGTTGATCTCATCCATAGCAATTGTGCACAACAACTACCGGCACTAATGTATTCGGCCTCGGCGGTTGAAAGTGTCACACCGGTTTGCTTCTTTGATGACCATGATACTAGAGATCTTCCAAGGAATTGACAAGTGCCACTTGTGCTTCTTCTATCCACCTTGCATCCTCCATAGTCGAAGTCCGAATATCCAATAAGCTCAAAGTTTGACCCCTTGGGATACCATAGCCCAACATTTTGTGTGTGCTTCAAATACCTTAAGATTCTTTTTGATGCGGTGAGATGACTCTCTCTAGGTGAGGATTGAAACCTTGCACACTTGCCAACACTAAACATCACATTGGGCCTAGAAGCGGTCACATAGAGTAAGCTTCCAATCAATGACCTATAGTACCTTTGATCAACCATATTGCCACTTTCATCATTGTCCAAAGATCCATTTGTACCCATTGGTGTATTAATGCCCTTTGCATCTTGCATGCCAAACTTCTTGATCATGTCTCTAATGTACTTGCCTTGGCTAATGAATGTACCATTCTTCATTTGCTTGATTTGTAGACCAAGGAAGTATGTGAGCTCTCCAAGCATAGACATTTTGAAAGGTCCTAATGGCTAGAGGGGGGTGAATAGCCTATTAAAAATTCTTGCAACAACACTAAGCACCCGGATTAGTAAATAAGATGGCGAAGCTAAATAAGCGATGCTACACTCTAGCTATGTAAGCCACAATTCAATTCTATTTTCTCTAATCCACACAAAGGCTATGTCGCTAGATTACTCCGAAGTGAACAAGCAATTCTAACTAATTTCAACTCTAGGAGCTAAGCAATTCTAGCAAGAGATACTAAACTACACAAGCTACACAAGTATACTAGCAAATGTAATGCAAAGAGGCTAGAATACAATACCACCGCGGAGAGTAGAGGTTGTAGCCAATCACCGTGATCACCGAGAAATCTCCAACGAGCAAGAACAAGTGACACGATGATTTTTCATCGAGGTTCACGTGTTTGCCAAGACGCTAGTCCCTGGGGCTAGCGACACACTCACTTGTGATTTGCTAAGCTTAATGGCCAATGCCAAATCCCCGGTGGGAGCTCAAGCAAACGATCACAAGAGAGGGTCCAACAAGCCACGAGCAATCCACTAGTGCTCCTTTCGTGAATCTCCCGCGGGGGTAAGGAACGACCCCTCACAAAACCACCTGGGGTGTGGCCTCGAACAAGCTCCAATCGAGCTCAACACCGCCTCTTGCTCCAAGCCGCTAGGGAACCGAGCAAATCCCCAAGAAAACAAGAATCCCGCGGCTTCTCCAAGGATGAAGTGCCTCTAGATGCAACCACCAATGCAATGCACTTCTATCACTCTCAATCTCACCAAGAATTCGAGTTATGGATGGAGAGATGAGTGGAGAGGAGTCTCAAGTGCTCACAAGCAAGTTAGAGTGTTCAAATGTGCAAGAGAGGGGGCTAGTAACCGGCGAAACCAATATATATAGCCCCACTCATGAGATAGAGCCGTTGAGGATCAAAATGGGCATTTCTGTAATGGTCGGACGACCGACCGAACCAGGAACCACCGACGGAGTAGGTCAGCCGTCCGTCACACCATTTTGTGTGTCCGGTCAGATAGGACAAGCTCCTCGGGCCCACGGCTGACAATGTCTTCGAGAGTCCGGTCGATCCACCGAGCCAAGTCCAAAAACATGCTCTCTGTACTTTTGATCGGACTCACCGACCGAACCACCGGCAGCGGCGTCCGGTCGCGCACCGTCGCGTCCGTCCGGCAGGCGTCCGGCCGACCTCTCGCCGCGAGATCTTCATCTTTGTTGTCGCCTTTGCTTCAACCTTGCTTCACCTTCTTGCCATATGTTGCCAACACGTCGAAGATGATCACGTTATCATGCATGTTAGCTCATCGATACGTTAGGCAAGATCGAAGTTAGTGCTCTCATTGTCCTAAATGCAATATGCAAGTCAATTGGACCTAGAAGTACTTCACCAAAGGATTGTCGCGGCATTCCCTCTTGATAGTCGGCTATCTATCCTATAATGTGATCACACGCTCTATCGTGTCTTGAACACCGAAAGGAAAACCCTATCAAGATACCTTTGCCTTGATCTCCCGGGTTCCTCTCAAGCCGATCCACCGAGCTTAATGATCCACCAAGTCCACCGACATTGTCCAGTTCATGATCATCATGCTCCTTGTCATCAACCTAATCCTATCTCAAGTCATCACTTAGAGCAAAGGATTAGTCCACAAGTGTGTCATCAATTTCCAAAACCAAACATGAGATTTCACATTTCAAATTCTTTTGCCATCATCTTGGCAAACTCTTCACAATACTCTTGATTTGTTGATCCAAAGATGATATCATCAACATATATTTGCATGACAAACAAATCCTTTTCGATCTTCTTGGTGAAGAGAGTAGTGTCAACTTTGCCCATCTTGAAGCCTTTCTTAAGTAGGAAGTCTCTCAACCTCTCATACCATGCTCTAGGTGCTTGCTACAACCCATATAATGCCTTGTTCAACTTGTACACATGGTTGGGATGATGATAATCTTCAAAACTGAGTGGTTGCTCAACATACACTAGCTCATTGATGAATCCATTGAGAAAAGCACTTTTGACATCCATTTGATAGAGCCTGATGTTGTGGGCACATGCATAGGCTAAAAGGATTCTAATTGCCTCTAATCTTGCAACCGGAGCATAAGTCTCACCAAAGTCAAGACCCTCTACTTGAGTGTAACCTTGTGCAACTAGTCTTGCTTTGTTTCTCACAACAATGCCATCTTCATCTTGCTTGTTCTTGAAAACCCATTTGGTTCCAATGACATTGTAGTCTTTTGGTCTTTCTACCAATTCCCAAACTTTGTTTCTATCAAAGTTATTGAGGTCCTCTTGCATTGCAATGACCCATTCTTCATCCTTCAAAGCATCATCAACCTTTTTGGGCTCTTCTTGTGACACAAAAGCAAAGTGTTCACAAAATGCCGCTAGCCTTCCTCTAGTTTGTACTCCACTTGCAATGTCACCAACAATTTGATCAATTGGGTGATCTCTAGCTATGCTTGAGCTTTGGAGTATTGGAGCTTGATTGCTTGAGCTTGGTTGATCACTAGAAGTGTCTTGAGAAGATGTACTAGCTTGTTGATCTTGTTGTTGAGCACCACTAGCTTGAGTTATTTGCAATTCATCTTTGTCATCTTCAACTTGAGTTGGCCTAATATCACCAATGTCCATACCCTTCATGGCATTTACCAATTGAGTTCCACTAACATCATTGAGGTTCTCATCTTCATCTTGGGACCCATTGGTTTCATCAAATTCAACATCATGGACTTCTTCCAATAGACCACTTGAGTTGTTCCACACTCTATATACTTTGCTTGTGGTGTAATAACCAAGTAAAAACCCCTCATCACACCTCTTGTCAAACTTGCCAAGTCTTGCACCCTTCTTCAATATGTAACATTTGCATCCAAATACTCTAAAGTATGCAATGGTTGGCTTTCTTCCATTCAATAGCTCATAAGGTGTCTTGTTCATCATGGGATGGCAATACAATCTATTGATGTAGTGGCATGCGGTGTTGATTGCTTCGGCCCAAAATGATTGACTCACATTATACTCACTAAGCATAGACCTTGCCATTTCAATGAGAGTCATATTCTTCCTTTCAACTAGGCCATTGGATTGTGGTGTGTACTTGGCCGAAAGTTGATGCATAATCCCATAATCATCACATAGCTCATCAATTCTTGTGTTCTTGAACTCACTACCATTGTCACTTCTCACTTTCTTCACTATGATGTCAAACTCATTGTGCACCCTCTTGAGAAATGTCTTGAAGATTGAGTATGTGTCACTCTTGTCATTGAGAAAGAACACCCAAGTGAATCTTATGTAGTCATCCACAATCACAAATCCATACTTGTTGCCACCAATGCTTGTATATGCGGTTGGTCCAAACAAGTCAATGTGTATCAAATCAAATGGCTTGCAAGTACTCATGAAGCTCTTCTTTGGATGAGTGTTGCCAACTTGTTTTGCCGGCTTGACATGCACTACATAGCCCTGTCCTTGTCAAAGTGAACATCCTTCAAGCCCCTCACTAGATCATGTGTCACTAACTTGTTGAGTTGCTTCATGCCAACATGACCAAGCCTTCTATGCCATAGCCAACCCATGTGAGATTGAGATATCAAGCATGTACTAATTTGTGTCTCACTAGCACCAAAATCCACAAGGTAAAGGTTGTCAAATCTTATCCCCTTGAAGATCAAGCTTGAATCTTTTTGCATTCACTATCTCAACACTATCTTCACCAAAGATGCACTTGTAACCAAGATCACAAATTTGTGCCACCGAAAGCAAATTGTACTTCAATATGTCCACTAGTG
This sequence comes from Hyparrhenia diplandra, assembly GCA_015847255.1. Taxonomy (NCBI): domain Eukaryota; kingdom Viridiplantae; phylum Streptophyta; class Magnoliopsida; order Poales; family Poaceae; genus Hyparrhenia; species Hyparrhenia diplandra. Next base: position 99,986 of record JADLZK010010370.1, read on the forward strand.
CCACATTTGATAAGGTCAAATCGTTGGTTATTGCTATCTTGCCTAGGCCTTGTATCTTGCCACTTTTGCTATCACCAAATGTAATAGGCTTGCCATTATCTTGAGTTGAATCAATAGTGGTGAACTTCCTTGCATCACCGGTCATGTGTTGAGTGCACCCACTATCAAGAATCCAATGATTCCCCCCAATCTTGTAATTCACCTACAAGGAAATCAATAATATTTAGGTACCCATTTTCCCTTGGGTCCTTGGAGGTTAGCAACCAAAGCCTTTGGTACCCAAATTGCCTTCTTCTTTGGGCCAACAATGGGTGTACCAACAAACTTTGCCTTGACACCCTTCTCACCCTTGGTAAGCAAATAACAAGAATCAAAATGTATGGAATGCACTTTGCTTGATTTCTTGTTCATGTTCATTTTAGCACATTTATGCTCTTGATGCCCCACTTGCTTGCATCTATTGCAATAAGCACCATTGCTCTTCACAAAGCTAGGCTTTAGAGTAGCAAAGGCCTTCTTTCCTTTCTTAGGGACATAGCCTAAGCCTTCCTTGTTACGGGAAAACCTTTGGCTACCCAAGCACTTTAGCAAGCCGGGCATCCCTACCATATGCCTTACCCAAAGCATGGGTGAGCTCATCCACCTCTCTTTTGAGAGTCTCATTCTCGCTTTTTTAATGATGAATCTAAAATTACTTCATCACTACTAGTAGAGAGATTGAGTGGGTTGTGTGGATGTGGAAGGAATGGATGATTCTTCAACATCAACCACAAAGCGGGGTTCATCTATGATGTCACATGTTGAACCAACATCCTTTTTGATGATCAAGCAAGCTTTATCATTCTTCTCTAAGAGCAAGGCATGGGCTTTTTGAAGCCTTGTATGAGCTAGCTCAAGTTCCCCGTGGTCTTCCTTTAGACCCTCATGGGTGGCCTTTAGCTCACTAAAACTTTGTTCAAGAGTTTTGACACTCTTTTGCAAAGTTCAACATTCCTTGTCCTTAGTCTTAAGCATGATATGAGTTTGCTTAAGCATCTCTAGAAGATGATCTCTCGTGGGTTCATATTCATCATCATTGTTGATATTTCTTAACGACATTACTAGAAATAGATAATAACCCATTTCCGTAACGGCACCGTAAACGCTTGTTGGCATTTCATAGTGCAATCACTAAGAATAAATAATATTCTTAGAGATCTCATTAAGAGATATCAGATGATAGATGGATTCATGTGTTTACTTTAGTCAATCCGCAAGCGCACGGATCTATCATTGTAGCATTTCACCCGGTGGTATTCGGGTATCGTGATTTATATTTTCCCAAAGGAAGGAAGGCTTATGTGGTTAGCTAGCATAATGATGATAATGATCCACAATGTATTTATGAATAACCATTAGTCAATTGTAGGGGGTAAGAAGAATGGTATTCGGGATAGTGACAAACACACATGAGTTACTACACCACTAGAGGGAAGGAAAAGGATAAAAAGAGAATCTACAATGAGAAGGTGGTTCTAAATATTGCACATGGGTGAACTCTAGTTTTACATATGAGGAGGCTAAATCATGATGGGATTACGATCATATATGATGAGGAGATGCGCAGCTAGTCCGCTAGCCCGATGACACTTCGAGAACTCCAACTCAACATCCGAACGTGGAGGAATACGATGGGCGGAACAGGGCTGTCACCACCTGCCCCTACCTCACTACCATGGGATGCCGGCATTTGATGATTACTATAAACCCGGACACCATGTCCACGTGTATAGAAAATTACCTAAATCCCCGGGACTCGACCCCAACGGATCGACAAGCAAGGATAAAGGTAAACCCGAAGGTACACCAAACCATCATAATCTACATAAACCAGACCACTCTCTAGCGAGTCGACACATGGCCGGTTAATTCTATAATTAGCCAAGTCCTATCTACTAATATGTCAACTAGATCATAGTTCACACATTAATAAGATAACATGAGGGTAACTATACTCTAGTTCGAACGCATTGCAATATGAATATAAAGACTTGAATATTGAAAGGAACTCCATAATAATAATAATATTACCAAAAGATCCTTCCAAGGAGACAAGCCCTCCTTGAAGCTCAACCTTGCTCAAAACTACAACTAAGACTAAAGAAAGTGAGTGAAGTGCTCAAGGGTGTGTGTGTGTTGTGTTTAGGAAGGGGGTGTGGCCTCTTATTTATAGTGAAATGAAAGTGATTCTTGGCGGGAGTTTTTGGCGCCAAATCCCCGAAAAACACCGCCATGCACCGCCTCGGCTCCTCCGAGTCGGACACGGAGACAAGGCGGCGGGGGGATCGGGCACGAGCCCTACGGGCGCCGCCCCGCACTTCTGGCGGCGCGGCGGCCGAGTTTGGCCCGCCCCGCGCCCATCCTTCACGTGTGTGGGCTGGTGGCCCAGTCTAGGTCGCCTTTCAGGAGGTGTTTTGGTCCGTTTTACTTCGGTTACGGCCTGTCACGTTCCCCTTGGCCAAAGCGTATTTCCCTGAGTTTGCACTTTACTCTTTATTTGGCGTACTCTCTCACTTTTTTCCGTGTTTGTTTCGCAAAACAAATATTCTCGAATACAAGTGGAACTAGGTGAGTAGTAAATGTCTATTTGGCATAAGTGTGTTCCATCTCTCTTAATTAGAGCTAAGTTGGCGGTATAAGATGTATGATAGTGACCGCCAACAAACTCCCCAAGCTTAACCTTTGCTCGTCCCGAGCAAATAGCTAAGTGTTTTGGTTGATGATCGGGAGTTGCTTCAATGCCGATATAAATCAAAGTGTGCCATGTTTATAAGCAGTGTTCACTTATTGTTTAAATAAGTTGGCAATTTTCATCTATCCTTATTACTCGAATCATATGGGTCTTATAACATTTTTCCACATTCTTGGGTGATTGCAAGATAGAACGGTTTGTAGAGCTACTACTTCTTGTATTCTTTTGAGTAACTATGCATCCGTGATTTTTTATTTAGCATATGTATATAAATGCATACTTTTTTTTTTTAATACTTGAGAGAGTGTGATGTTCTCTCTTTTTTTTGGAGAGGTGGGCTCTTCTCACCCCAGACTTGTGTCTTTTATTTCCTCTCTTTTTCGGAGATGTGGGCTCTACTCGCCCCCTCGAACACTTGTCCATTTTTCATCTCTCTCTTTTTTTTTTTTTTTAAATTCAGATTCCCGGATGTCAAGTTCTCTAAGAACAAAGTTATAGTAGAGTCTCTTTGTACCATATCGTATCCAGCAATAACTTAGAAAAGGATTCATATTCTTGCAACCCATGTTTATCAAGTTTTTAGGACAAGACAATATTAGCCAACAAACTTAAACATCAAGGAATTCTAAGTTATAAACTAGGTGCAAGTTGATTCATAAACGAGCAACTATTCATCATTTCATCTTAAGAGAAACCTACACCATCTTATGTCAAATAAAGGAGTGGAATATTTTTTTTTGAAAGGAAAGGAATTGAAATGACTTGGGAAATTAAAGGCTTACCCGGTGGGGGTCCTCCCCCAAGCTAGCTCAAAGCCTATGGGTCGGGATTATATCCCATGTGGAGCCAAAAATGCTCTCTCCAGGCGCGGGCGCCGCTCCTCTCGGCGCGGATGATCGGGTGAACTCCCGCCGGTACTCCCCGGTGGCTTGACCAGCCTCGTACATAGGAGTGGAGTGTATCATGAATATTTTATTACTCACCTCTGACCATGGATGCATGTGCCGAGGTTCTCGGATCGTTTGAGGCTCCCTCCGTGTCGGCGTTGTGGTGATGGAGGCAATCCTTCGATTTCACTCGCACGAGATCTCGTAGGGAGCCCCGGCCCATGCCGAGCCGCCGCTCGATCCGGGTGCGGGGTGTAACCCGACCGGTAGCCTGGTATGTACCTGGGTTCTAAGATAGCCGAAAAGAAACCATGTACTGGACCTCGGGCGTGAATCCATGGTGGAGGGAAAAGTGTGGGTCACGCACAAAGGTCCGGGTGGTGGTGCGGTGATCGTGAAGTTCCCGCCTCCCCATCTCTTGCTATCCTCTGGTTGACCGTGAGAGACGAGCTGCCGTGCTTGTTTCGTCGGAAAGGATCCGAACGAAGGTAAGTGAATGGGACTTATACAATGAGTATTCGGGTTAGGAAGCCGGAATCTCCATTGTGTCCACTCTTCGCGGTGGTTTCAATTCTAAGCTCACAAGCTTCGCAGATTTACTTTGTTATATATATTGTGCTTGCTTGTGTAGTGTTGTCGTAACTATCTAGCTTGTTGTAAGGTCCTAGATGGCTAGAGGGGGTGAATAGCCTATAAAATTTTTCTATAAACTCACTAAACAAACCGATTAGTATAACAAATGGCGAATAAGCGGTTTGCACTAGCTCTAGTGGTCTTGCAAGCCTTCTAGTGACAAGACTAAATATTGCTATGATCTCTAAGTCACACAAAGTCTATGTCACTACTCTATCTAGTGGACAATCCTAGATATGATCCTTATGCTAGCACGAACACCTACACAAGCAAAGCTAGCTCTCTACTCAATATAAGCTAGGAAAGTAATGCAAGAGTGAGACACTTGTTATACCACCGTGTAGAGGCAATGAACCAATCATCATGAAGAAGATGAACAATCAATCACACGAAGATGATGATCCAATCACCAAGACAATGAACAAGTCGATTTGTTCACCCGAGTTCACTTGTACACCGACAAGCTAGTCTCCGGTTGTGCCGACCAACACAAGGATGATGTTTGAGCTGGGGCAAATTGCACTTGCTAGCCTCAACACACCACTCACAAGTGAGGTACCCAAGACACGAGCAATGTATTCCTTGCACTTTGTCTTCCCGACGAGGAGTGCGTGATCCTCTCACAAATTCGCTTTGGAGGTGGCCAAGAACAATCTCCTTTTCTTGCCAACAACTCCACCAAATCACCAAGCACGGGCTAGGAGCTGTGTCTCCAAGAGTAGAAGGAAACTAACCGTCTCACAATGATCCCCAAGTGCCTCTAGATGCAAGAACTCGATGCAAATGCACTTGGATCAACTCTTCTCTCAAGAATGAAGCTCACAATCAAGAATGAGAGAGGAGGAGGCTTGTTGCTCAGCTCTAGGAAGTTAGAGTGATTCAAATGACCAAGAGAGAGAGCATGAGGCAGCCAAGGGTATAAATAGGCCACACCACGAAATGTGGTCGATTTGGGGTGAAATCCACCTTATTTTCTGACTTTGCCGACCGACCGACGGACTCACCGCGAGTCCGGGCTTGGTCCGGTCACAACCGAGATAGCCCCAAAACAAAGTGCCCGACCCCCGCTCCATGCGTCCGGGTCACGCGTCCGTTTGGGCATCCGGTCAGCACCGGAAGCTCCTGGCTTCGGTGGGTCCGTCGCCCGCCGACCACCGAAAAAAAACATGCTCTGGGCCGGACGCACATACGGAAAGGTCCGGTCAAATCTTCGTGCTTCCTGGGCGGTGAGTCCGGTCACCATCCGAAGCCGCGAAAATCCGTCGTTGTGTTGTTGTTCCTTCGCCTTTGCTCCAAACCGACTTCCGTCACTTGTTTCTTGTAGCCGACACGTCGAAGAACACCCCGACATCATGTGTTAGCATTTTCAAAAACATTTTCGACAAGTGCGGAGTTACCTCTTTAGGTTAGAATGCATGCATATGAATTTTGAACCTAAAGGCACCGAGGACCGATATGTACGATAAGTTTCCCCTCTTTATAGTACGGCTTTTTTTATCGATCCTATAATCACTCACACCCCTCTATGGTGTCTTGAGTGTAAAATCAAAAGGCCCTATAGTTATACCTTTGCCTTGGGCTCAATTGACCTCCTCCAAGTTGGATGCTTGATCATTGTCGTGGTCGTATACCACGGTCACAGTAATCGTCTGGCTAATGTGTGCAACGATGGCCTAACTCAAGGACAATGACACGAGGGTTTATCTTGGGTTCGGGGCAATCGGGCACCCTAGTCCAAAGGTGTGGCACTATCGAGCTCAAACTGCCAGACGGGGGCGAATACAAGCCGGGCGAGAGGGAGATGAGCTCCCAAGTCTCTATGTTGTATGCGAAATTGGATGGTTCGTGTGTGTGTTCTGAGTGTGCGAGAGAGCTTGTCCCTTGCCGGTGGCCGAGCCCTCCCTTTTATAGCCTCAAGGGGAGCTCACAGGGCACCACCGAATCGAGGAGGCCAAGGTCGAAGAAATACAAACGGAAGGGGTAAAGGAGAAGATGCCTCGTTATATCTCTGCACGCCGGCTGTCCGGCAGCCCGCGGCCGCCGCCCTATCTCGCATGCCTGGGTCGGTCGTCAGAGACTAGAATAGGGCGTGTTCGTGATCCCGATACGCATCACGCACGCCGAGCTCGAGCTCGGGGTCGGTGTAGAGGGAGGCAATGAGTCAGACGCTGCCGCCGCATTTTCGCACCATGCCGCCTGCCGCACGCTACGGTGCTCGCGGGCCGGGTCGGAGGCGCCCATCGCGCTTTAAATGCTCGTGACTTTGGGTGTCGCAGGAAACCGTGGTGGCCGAGAGCTGCCGAAAGCTCAACCCGTCCGAGGTCGCCTTTTGTCGGGTAGTGTTTGTCCTTTGTGTTTGGCGCCACTGGCGTGTCCCGCCCCCCATGACGCTGCGGCCGGCCCATCCCGCCCCAGCAGTAAAGATCCGGATCGTAGCTTGCGGCGCCGGTGGCCTAGCCGCGGGTTCTGGGCGTCACAATCATCGGGTCCCGCATCTTCCCGATCGCGGGGTCCCGGCGCCGGGAGCTCGCCCGAGACGAAGAGAGCTCGCCGCCGGGCCAAGCTCTGCCATACCCCTCACGCTCCTCCGGGAGCTCGCTTCGAGGCGGGGGTTACCTCCCCAGACGAGCTCGAGCCGCCCCGGCCTTTGTGGCCCGCGGGGCCTCGTCCGAGACGGAGGTGCCCTCTCCGAGTTGAAGCCTTCGCCGCGGGGAGCCTCGTGTTGCTAATGAGCACGATCTCCTCCGACACGTTGTTAGGGATAGATTCGACGGTTGATTTCATCCGGAATATCTGTGTCCCACAATCATCTTTTGGATCACCTCGATCCATCCTCCATGATCACCACGCTCCAACCTTGGCCCGACCAATCTCCAATCTAGTCAAACACTTAGCATCGAGAGATTAGTCCTTAGGTGTCACTAATTATCCAAAACCAAACTAGAGATCTTCACTTGTGTAGCTTGTTTAGTTACTTTGCTTAGTTTGTGTAGCTAAGTAATTTGAGCCTTTTGGGTTAGGTGTGTCGCCTTCTCCATTGTGCATCAAGGAGCTTAGGTTGACTTTTTGCTTTTGCTCATTAAAATTGTGTAGGAGCGCTCCCGTGCTTGAAGTACTAGTGCTTAGGTTTGTGTGACGTTGCATTAGAATTGAATAGGAACTCAAGCTAGGCTTATCGCCTCACTCTTCTTGTGTAGGATCTTTTGTGAGGTGATTTAGAGTCATAGATAGAGAGGTGAAGTCTTGGCTAGACAGATAAGTTTAATTCCGCATTAGTTTCGGTTAGCCGGTGCGATTAGTTTTAGAAAGGACTATTCACCCCCTCTAGTCCGCCATCTCGACCCTTCACCGTTTGACCCGTTATGCCTATAAATAGCTAAGTACCGCCCCTGTTTTCTTATCTTTTTCAAATAGGGGCACCCTTTTGAAATTTTTCCTAGAATTGCGAAGCCGAGACTGAAGCTAACTTTCCTGTGAAGTTTGATTTTCGCGATTGTTGTTTGCGATTCAGCTAGTAAAGGTATTTTACTTCCTGAATTTTTTTAAAAAGTTTTTGTTTTCTGTTTGACTTAAATTTTCTTTTTGTAATTTTGAATTTCATAGATGGTCGATGAACATGATGTTGTTTTGTCACAAGATCAGGAGTCTACAAAGTCAGATGAAGGGTTGAGTGATGTGTCAGATGAAGGGTTGAGTGATGTGTCTGCTTCAGAGTCGGAGCTAGTGCTAGATGACGGAATTTCTCTTTGCTTTGGTGTTACCAAAATGCAGAAATCTGGCTACGAGAATATGATAAGGCCTGGAATTCTCAAAAAAGATCAGTATAGAGTTCCTCTAAAACTACTCTAGATCCAAAGCCACACGAGTGTGGTATTCAAGGAACAATTTTCTGCTGGATTTCGATTTCCCCACCAAGATTTTTCCTAAAGAAGTGTTACAAGCTTATAACATTGAGGTACATCACTTGACTCCTAATGCTATCATTAGGTTGTTTATTTTTATCTGGCTGTTCGAAGTCAAGATGTACAGCCTGATATTGATGCCTTTTGTGCTTTGCATGAATTGTGCTTTGCATGAATTGCATTGTCAATTTCGCAACAAGATGATTGATGGTAAAAAGGTCATCAAATATTTTGGTTGTTGTGACTTTAAAACTGCTCGTGGAGCAAAATAGATTGCACCTGCTGGTTCTAGTACTGGTTTTATCACAAAGTGTCGATTGTTGAAGAACGTGACAAGGGTAAAAGAGTGTTATTCAAAGGTACCCACTAGCTGCCAGGATGCATAAGGAAGAGTTTATCTCTAAACCAGGTTCTGATAGCACCAGGAATGCTAGTACTTGCATGAAAGCATTTTTGCTTGTTGCTTTCCAGCAGGGTACTCGAGATTTGGTTGAAGAGTATATAGCTGCTAGGATTTGGCCTCTTTGAAGTGGTTGGAGTTTTCTTCGGTTTCATACTAGACACAGAAGTTGTTAGACCCACGAAAGATGGACTTGATAGTATTGTTAGGAGCTGTCCAAAAGGATGTATGAGGATAATATTTAGCTTTTAGAATAGAGAAAAAACGCTTATTAGTCCACGTATATGCCGGCCCACTATAGCCAAGATCAAATAAAACGCTTTGCTTAACATACCTGCAGAAATTAGAAATACGATTAACATCAGCAGCACTAGGACCTAACTTTTCAGTGGCATCCATAATATCATTAAAATCGCCCATACAAACACATAGGAAGAGTGTTGTTAAGCTCTACAAAGTTCAGGACTTGGTTCCAAATAAAACCAGTGAGACGGTGGTGAGGGTCTCCATAAATACAAACTAAACCATACTGCTTCATAGTTGCTTTATTAATGCACAAAGCAAATATGAAATGATGGTATATGGTCAACAACAGTTAGATCAATATCATCATTCCAGATCAACCAAAGGCCACCTGACTGGCCTTGAGAAGGCACAACAAAAGCATCGTTGTGTTTAAGCGACTGAGCCGGACCATTTGCTATGAGTTGGTAAGAGGTGGCTATGCAGGTTGGAGAATGAACTTGAGTACTCTGGACATCTCACGCCCGCAACCGGAGGACAAGTGGGCGCCAGGCGGAGTGACCGCCGGCCGGCAAGTCCTCCTTCCGGGACCCCAATCCCGAACGGCAGGCTCGCCGCCCTTCTCAACAAATGGGAAGGGAAGGCGGAAGGCGCAACATCACGCACTCCGGACTCCACCATTGCCAAAAGATTCCAAGATCACTTCGGGCGTCACGCCCCACGGCCAAAGCCAAAACTATTTTAGGGGGGCTGAAACCATGCAGATGTTCATTTGCATGAAGATTTAATGGTGGATTTTTGTTTTTCTACAGTAATTAACCTTGATTTCCTATTTTTGGGGGGCTAGAGCCCGGCCTGCCCGACCGCTGGCTCCGGCCGCTGCCCACAAAGACAAATGGGACAAGGTGCAGATCCTAGTTCCTCACGGTCGCGATACGCCGGAATCGCCGCCGTGACGGGCGAGGACTGCCGAGCAAGCAGCTCCTTAGAGCCTCGCTGAGTTCTTCATAGTCGCGAAATAGGTTTCCTTTCAAAGTACAATCTTTTAGCTCACCGTTCTAGCCGGTGCCTTTTGTATGTGTGTCGCTTAGTTTACCTTTGGCATCTCGCTATTTGTATGACTAGGATGTAACTAAACTCTCCGGCTTCTCTTAATGCAAAACGGGCAATGTCCCGGTTTAGAAAAAAAAAAAAACTTGAGTACTGGAAACGACGCTTGTGAGCGATGTTGTAGCCTGTGCAGCTGCGACAGCAGGAGGCGTGGAACGAGATGGAGCAGAAGCGTGGATGGATGGATCAGCGTTGCGCGTGTTGAAGCGGGATTGTGGTTGATGGGAGTAGCCCAGAGAGGACTCGGAGGAGCCGTGGGTGGCGGTGGTTCAGGAGGCACATCCTCCATCGGGTAGGGGAGAGGAGCATCAGTATTGTGTGTAGCCATGGTTGGAAGCGGGAGGAGAGAGCTAACAACATAGTACAGTAGGCTTGAGCTTGGTGCCTCGTCCAGTTGATACAACATGAAGGCAAGCAGGTCCGGCCTGGCGGCAGCGAGTGCGAGGGGCACGCAGCCGATTGCAGCAGGGGCTAATTGGTGGGACTCGGATCATAGATCTGGGGAGGAATGGTATGAGCAGGTGGGATACGGTTGGGTACGGCAGTACTACTTCAAGCTACTGCAGAGAGCCAGCTTGTATTATGAAAAACTATTTCACCTATTCTTTGAATGTCCAATTGAGATTGTTGGGCTGCCATACCAATAGTCTGGAATCTCGACATGATCCTCCAAGGAAGAGCAAACTTTGACAAGACCATTTTTGATAATGGGCAGAAGGATATCTACACATGGAAGAGAATGTTTAAGGAAGAGCTTGACTAGTGTGCATCAAGGCCAAACCATCTAGAAGCTTGCCATTAGTGCCCAGAGAGATACATATCTGTAATGCCTTTTTTTTTTTCTTCTTTTGAGCCTAGATGCCTTGTAAGTCTTGTACATAAACATTGTTTCATTTAATTTAATTGAAAAAAAAATAGGTAGGCGACTCCCTGCTGATTAGGTAAAAAAAATGGTATGGATGTGCAAGAAATCCAAAATATGCTTCGACGAGCCAAGACTACTCTTCTTAGCATTGGCAAAACCTATCCTTGACGAGCGAGGCAAGAAGAGATTTGCCATACAAACTACCAACGGGATCCTCGCACTACCGAGCCTTTTCCGTGAGTTGCTCATGGGGAATGGAAGACGGGAAAGGAAGCATCGGGAAAGAGCCTTTCCCGTGAGCCGGACATGGGGCTCACGGATAGCCTCGCATAAGATATCATGACATCTTATAAAATTTAATAATTTTTTTTTTTACGGTTGATTTTTCTAGAATTTTTAAAACCACTCGAGCACGGCTTAAGTTTCGTGTTTTCGTAATAAGATATTCGAGATTTGGTTTTATTTTTTATATGCAAGGCCTTAATTTGTGATGAATAACAGGAATATTAATTTTTACTATATTTTTTCAAAAATTTCAAGCACTTGTAGTTCAAATTTGGCTTCATTTCAAAAATTGTCGTGAGAAGAGAATAATTACATAAATATACCAAATAAATTCAAAAAAAATTCACCAAAATTGAACATGGAGTGCCATATGATGTATAATAACTGTTTGAAAAAGTTTAGAGTTAAAAAAGGTTCTCGCTTTTTGCCGTGAGAGAGAACCGGCTCACCACGACGCATTAAAGAGGGCTCCTTTGCCGTGAGCTTGTTGTTGCTCACGGCAAAGTGGGGCCTTTTGCCTAGAGCTGCAAATGCTCACGGCAAACGTGGCTCACGGAAAACCTTTCCGACGGCATAGCTCACGGGAAAGGGGGCCGAGGATCTAACGCCTCACGCCGTGGCCTTTCCCGTGAGGTACGCCCCCTCACGGAAAAGACTTTTCCCATGAGTTGATCCTTTCCCCGTGAGCGAGACTCACTCCTCTTTTCCGTGGGACGCATCTAGATCACGGAAATGTTTTCACGGAAAAGACGGGAATCCGATAGTGTCGAAAGCATACCGTTGGAAATGCTTCTAACAAACCCGCCCCTAGATCATCGTGGTCCATGTCCATGTCCATGCCATGCCTCCCCACTCCCCGGCGACAGCAGCACCGTCGTTCCCATGGTGGCCTGCCCCCGCTCCCATGCTCTGCCACCGCTGCAAACTCGACATTTCCTGCAATGCAATACAATAATAAATAAGCTTATCCATCCATCCATGTCTGGTGGTGTGCCCCCGCTCGGCGTCTAGTCACGCCATTATCCGCCCACGACCCGACTTCCGTGCTCCACCAGCGCGGGCGCGGCGAAAAACACACACAGCGAACAGCGTCAGCAGCGGGCAGCACACACTGGGAGTGCATCAGTAGCGCCACCAAAGCTGAACACAGCAGGCAGGCAGCAGTTGCACGAAACCCACTTACCCAGGAGCCGAGCGAGCCATGCTCAGCCGACTCGCCGCGGCGCGGCGCCAGCTGCTGCCGCTACCCCGCGCGGCGCCCCGGCCGTCGCGTACCGCTCCTCCTCCTCGGCAGCAGCAGCGGCGGTCCACGGTGCCGCAGCGCCGGCGTCCGCCTCCGTGCTCCCGGACACCCTCGACAGGGGCTCCGACGCCTACCAGCGCAACGCCGCCGCCGTCGGCGGGCTGCTCACCGACCTGCGCGCCCGCGTCTCCCAGGTACTGGCGCTGCCCCTCCTCACTTCCTTCCTCGCCTAGTCGCGCGCGCGCTCTCTTCCTCGCTTCGTTTTGTGTCTCCTGATTGAAGACGGATCGGATTGTGCAGGTGCTGCGCGGGGGAGGCGCCGAGGCGGTGAGGCGGAACGCGGCGCGGGGGAAGCTGCTCCCAAGGGACCGCATCGACCGACTGCTCGACCCCGGCGCGTCCTTCCTCGAGCTCTCGCAGGTCAGGTTTCGCTCACCGCTCGAGCTCCGACTCTCAGCGTTGATCAGGCCACATTGTCAAGTCAACTCCATGCCTGAATCGTTGGCCTAACCCAGTAATGCTATAAATTTGGGATTAGTGAGAGGAAGAGACTTAAATTTTCCTAGATTATTTGTGTTTATTGGCTCTGCTCTTTACTCTTTCTCAGCAAACAATTGCAATAGAGGGTAGCAATGCTCCATGAGCCATTATGTATCGCCTCCCATTGTTACTCCATAGTCCAAATGCTAGTATTGTGCCATCCCTGTCCTCCTGAATTAGATATACTACTAGGCCTGGATGTCAATGGTTGATGCTTGTACATGAGCTACTAAGACGCAAAGTGTCTTCCAAGTTCTACCAGTCCCCTAGGGGAACCCAAGTGCCTCCGCATTTTTTTTTGGGGGGCAGTGTCAGTATCTAGGAGGATGAACTAGAATATAAACGCTTGTTTTCATTGTTGCTGTACTTCTTATTCTACACTGCAACTGTTGATGTTAAGTTCTTGCTATACAGCTTGCAGGCTCAGATGTTTATGATGAAGCATTACCATCAGCAGGTATAATAACTGGCATAGGACCCGCTCATGGACGACTATGTATGTTTGTGGCCAACGACCCGACCACTAAGGGCGGCACGCACTATCCCCTTACTGTCAAAAAGCATCTGCGCCGCACAGGAAATAGCTTCTGAGTGCAAACTGCCTTGCATCTATCTCGTTGATAGCGGAGGTGCTAATCTCCCCAGGCAGGCTGATGTTTTCCCTGACCGTGAAAAATTTTGGCCGGATATTCTACAATCAAGCTAAGATGTCTTCAGACGGCATCCCTCAGATTGCATTAGTCTTAGGATCTTGCACTGCTGGTGGGGCTTATATTCCTGCAATGGCGGATGAGAGTGTCATAGTTAAGGGAAATGGGACTATATTTCTAGCGGGTCCGCCACTTTGTAAAGGTCAGTATTCTCTGGCAACCATTTTTGTTTATTTTGTACATCATGAGATGAGATATTGAGCAATGCCTAATTAAATCATGCCTTATAAAGTCTAAAGAGGCAAGTTTTGTAGGCGGCTACAGGAGAGGAGATATCTGCTGAGGACCTTGGTGGAGCATCAGTACATTGCAAGGTATCAGGAGTCTCAGATCATTTTGCACAAGGTAAAGTTTAACAGCACTTACTGCATCATATGATTGGATTACTTCCCTCTTGGATATTTGACATTCTTTACAACCTTATATTCTATATATGCTTCTAGTGAAGTTCTAAAATGCAATCTTTTGTCCTTTTCTTTTCTCTCTCTGTTGTATCACTGTCCTGTTAATGCTTATTTCTATTGTTATTCTTATTCTATTAACAAATTTGATTTTTAAATGATGTCTACTTGTATGGACAATTCTGTTTGTTTTTTTGGAAATTATTTTGGGGGTGTGTTTCATGTTCATATTTATATACTACTTTGGTCATTTCATATTTTGTTCTATCTTCTTGCTTGCTCTGATATTTTTTTTCGTGATGAAATTGATGCATTGGCTCTTATTCTGGCCTGTGGCCAAGGCCAACTTGACTTATTCTGGTTACCCTTTCCTTTTTTTCCCTTTTTATGTGACCATGCATTTTCAGTCTCTTTGTTTTACCATAGGTGCTCATCTTATGTATTGTGATGTTTTAGTTACATTTAAATTGATGCTGCTTTAATATTTTAGACAACTCCCACAATGTTAATTGATGTAGATGAACTTCATGGGCTTGAGTTGGGGCTTAAATATTGTGAAGAACCTGCACCTAGCTGCTAAAGGAACAAATATTCAAAGTTCTGCTTGTGGTTACCAAGAACCATTGTAATGCGATGTAGAGGAACTTCGCCAATTGCACCAGCTGATTTGAAGCAGTCCTTTGACATTCGTTCAGTAATAGCCCGTATTGTTGATGGAAGTGAATTTGATGAGTTCAAAAATTGTATGGAACAGTAAGGAGTTTTGGTTGAACTTAGCTGTCATTTACATTCTTCATCTTATGCATTGTGCATCTCAATTTATTTTTCTTTAAATTTATGCAGACACTAGTGACTGGTTTTGCAAGGATATGCGGGCAACCAGTTGGAATTATTGGAAACAATGGCATTTTGTTTACTGAGTCAGCGCTAAAGGGCTCCCATTTCATTGAATTGTGCGCTCAGCGGCATATTCCTTTGATTTTCCTTCAAAACATTACTGGGTTCATGGTATGGTATTCCATTTACTCTTCAAATTACTTCTTTGAGTTCTTTCATTTCATACCCTGCTATACACACAGTAGACAGACTTGTTATTGTATTGACATTTTTTTAGTGCAAATCAAAATTATTGTCTACATAGACTTATTGATCATGCAAAGGTAGTATTTATGTGGAGCTCACTGCCTCTACTATGTTCGTGGACCAGGCTATCGTGCTAAATATAGAATTACACAGTTTACAGTAATAGACTGCTAGATTTTATACAGTATGGTTGGGATGCTAAAACTTAACATACAAATTAGTTATCTTATCAAGTATGCCTTTATGAGATGTTTAACATTTTTGGACAATATCATGTTCACTGTTGGTTGATCTACTTACTGCTGTAGGTCGGGTCGAAGTCTGAAGCTAGTGGAATTGCCAAAGCTGGAGCAAAGATGGTCATGGCAGTTTCCTGTGCTAAGGTAAACCCTTTCTGGACCCTTTGATGACATACAAAAACTTTGCACCAATGAAACTTGGCAATAATATATGAGGCATGTGTACACAGGTTCCTAAAATTACCATAATTGTTGGTGGAAGTTTTGGAGCTGGGAATTACGGAATGTGCGGACGTGCATATAGCCCAAACTTCTTATTTCTTTGGCCAACTGCTAGGATATCTGTTATGGGTGGCATCCAGGTAAGGGATCCTCACACTTGTTATTGTTATTGCAACAACTAGACTGCCTTTACTAATTTGAAAGTAACCATATTATCATTGCCTGGCAAAGAATGCCCATAAATTTTATTGGGTCCTCATTATCAATATTTTGATGCGTAGAAGATTGCAGCACTTGCTGTTTTTCAGCATTATCAGTCTTTGAAGATGTGTTATCAATTCATAGGCATTAAGAAAAATGGGATGAGGCGAAAAGGGCCTCTAGCCTAGTGGTTAGGGTTTCCCTTGCTGACTTCGGGTCAAAAAAAGAAAAATGGGATGAGGTGCATTAAACAGAGATCCATTTGGTGTCTCAACTGTCAACAGTAGCTCTGCCAGAATCCTAATATTTAAAACTAGATAACACTCTCCAGCCAACTTTTGTTGCCTGCAAAAATAAAATAAAATATGGAAAACCATGCTTCCGTGAGACCATGATTCAAAAGAAGTGTGATGCAGTAAATTCTTCAGATTGTGCCATGATGCTGAAAATGTGGATTTTACTGGAGTTTCTGTTTCTTTCCAGAGGTCATGTTCTTCTGACCTGTAACAACTTGGTCCATATGAAGCTTGTTGAAATCTTTCTGAATATTTTCATGTGTTGCATTCTAATTTCTTGCATGTAACCACATGCAAAAGCAAGCTGCCAATCCCAGCAAAGAAGTATCAATCAACACTTCTTACTGTTCCTTCCCTTGAACCTTTCCAGGCAGCCGGTGTCCTCGCCCAAATCGAAAAGAACAACAAAAAAGAGACAAGGAGTTGAGGTAATATCGAGCATTACTTCCTTCTTTCAGAAAACACTAAACAGCAGAAGTATTTGAATATTTGAAAGTCAAAATGGCTTATTTTACATGCCGAATTCTAATTTTTGTTGATACATACATACATACAGTGGAGCAAGGACGAGGAAGAAGCCTTCAAAGCGAAAGTCGTGGAGGCTTACGACAGGGAAGGAAGCCCCTACTACTCCACTGCTAGACTATGGGACGACGGGGTCATCGACCCTGCCGACACCAGGCGGGTTCTCAGCCTCTGCCTCTCTGCTTCCGCCAAGTCGGTTCCGGAAGATACAAAATACGGTGTATTCCGGATGTAAATACTAAACATCTCTGAATAAGGCAACCATGTGTCTAATAAAAATGCTTCCATGCGCCTAATGTGTGCGCGCTGGACTTTGCCTTCTGCGCCAAAAAAAAATCGCCTTGTTTTTGTTGTCCTTTATGCAGCACGAGACAAGCACCGTTTACCTAATATGTTGATATGTTGATTGATGGTGTCAAAGTGTTCTTCATTGTTTATTATTATTACTGTCTGAATGGAAAGTGTTATGTTATTCATTTAATATTCAGTCTTTTGAAAGGACCAACGATGAATACGAGTAACTTGAATTTAAACTTTTTATTTGAAAACTAGTTTGAATTTAGATGATTGGATTGTTTTTCGAGTAAAATATATTTAGATTGTGCCAATAGAATGTCGAGAAATTCAATTTTTGGGCCTTCATCGGCACAACTCGCCTGTTCGGGCCGGGCTGTCCTTTTGGTGATCTTTGTGAGAAAGATCGCTTAGGCTACCGATCTTTGTGAGAATATCGCTGACTGGCTGGCTGAAGCCCAAGCGAACGGGGCCTCGATTTTCAAGCCCAGCCCATCATCGTCTAACCAACCAAACCAATGACCGTACGGCGAGGCGGCAGGCAGTGACGAGCAGTCCACAGTCCACGCTCCACGCCTCGGTCCCCCCGGTCCGCCCTCCGTTCCCGATCCGCCCGCCGCCGCCCATGTCCGGCCGCCACGCGCCGCACCTCCGGCTGGCCGTGCCGCCGCGTCTCTCCGCGCACCCTTCCTCCCGCTTCCCCTCCACGCCGCTCCCCACCCCATCGAAAGCCCGCGGCCTCCCTACGTCTCCGCCACCGCCGCCGCCTCGCCGTCCTCCTCCCCCTACGCCGCCGCGCTCCTCCGCCTACTCGTGCTGCACGCGCTCTTCCTCCTCGCGCCCGCCGTGCGCGCGCTCCCGTCCCTGGCGCACGCGCTCGCGCTCTCCCCGCCGCTCGCGCTGCTATCGGCCGCCGCGCTCCTTCTCCTCCACTTCGCCGCCGCGTCCCGGAACAACAAGACCCACCACCAGCCTCACCACCCGTTCCCGGGGTTACCCGCTCTCCTCCGCCCGGCCCTCCTCCTCGCGCTCTCGATCCTCCTCCGCCTCGTCGCCCTCCGCTTACTCCCTTCCCCGGGCCTCCCTCGTCCCTCGCGGACTCCGCCCCGGCTCCCTTCTCGCCCGCGCCCTGCGCCGGCCCTCCCGGCGCCGAGTACTCTCCGTCGCCGTCGCCGCCTTATCCCTTGCCTTCATCTCCCCTCCCCTACCTTCATCCTCGCGATCCCCTTCGCCTCTGGCTTTCCTTTCCTCGGCCGAGCAATCGGCCGCGGCGCGGCATGCCACACGCACTCGGCGCGCCCGCGCGGCGGCATTTGCTCTCGCCGCTGCCTTCCTCTCCGTGCCGGCGCTTGTGGGTCTCTCCCTTTTCGGTGGCAGCGATGCGGGCGACGCTCCTGAGGTAGCAGTGCCGATCGGCCCGCTCTGGTGGCTGCTGCTTAACTCTGCCTTCTTTGGCATGGCTTTGGGGCGACGGCAGGAGCATGGCAGCGGCGGCAGTAGGCCAAGTGTGGATTTTGCAATGACCTTCTTATGCACTCTTGTTCTGGAGCTGCTGTACTACCCAAAGCTGTCTTTACCGGGCTTCTTGATCTGTGGATTCCTCTTGTGGATTTCCAGCAGGGAGGTAGCTTCTGCAGGATATGTGCAGCTTGGAACCGAAGATGTCTCAGAGTCAGTTTTTGAGGCAGTCATGGGGCCAGTTAGGCATATCTTGAGTGAGCGCAAGTCGAGGAAGATTGCTGCGTTTCTATTGATAAATACAGCCTACATGTTTGTGGAATTTGGCAGTGGGTTCATGAGTGATAGTCTTGGGTTGATCTCTGATGCTTGCCATATGTTGTTTGATTGTGCTGCACTGGCAATTGGTCTCTATGCGTCCTACATCGCGAGATTGCCTGCAAACGGAATGTACAACTTTGGAAGGGGCAGGTTTGAGGTTCTGTCAGGGTATGTCAATGCAGTGTTCTTGGTTCTTGTTGGTGCGCTGATTGTGTTGGAGTCGTTTGAGAGGATTCTTGAGCCTCGGGAAATATCAACTAGTAGTCTTTTGGCAGTTTCAATAGGTGGACTGGTTGTAAACATAATTGGATTGGTGTTCTTTCATGAAGAGCACCACCATGCTCATGGTGGTACCTGTTCTCATTCCCATTCACATTCTCATTCACATCATGGCCATGAGGAGCACCACCATGCTCATGGTGGTACCTGTTCTCACACCCATTCACATTCTCATTCACATCATGGCCAGGAACATCACCCACACCATAACCATGAAGATCACAAACATCACGATCATGATCATCACGGTGCTAATAATGTGAAGGCATGTTGTGATCATGGAAGTGACAACCATCACCATAATCACCATGGCAATAGTAATAGTGAGGGCATTCATAACAATATCATGGGTAACACCTGCAAGGAGGAGCATAGCCATAGCCATAGCCATGGCCATGAGCATCATCACCAGGAACATTCAGAACATTGCCATCAGAGCAGAGATCATGGTCATCAAAATTGCAACAGTATTACTACTGAGCAACAGCTTCTTGACATTCCTCTTAGCAATTTATCTTCTCATGACACAGAAGGTCACTCTTCAAAAGCAGGATTGAGACCATCAGATTCTGGAAACAGTAAGAAGTCAGGACATCAGCATCACATTGATCACAACATGGAAGGAATCTTCTTGCATGTCCTAGCTGACACAATGGGAAGCGTTGGTGTGGTGATATCAACTTTACTGATCAAGTACAAGGGATGGCTTATAGCTGATCCCATATGCTCAGTATTCATTTCAGTAATGATTGTAGCTTCTGTTCTTCCGTTGTTAAGGAATTCTGCTGAAATTCTGTTGCAGAGAGTCCCGAGGAGTCATGAAAAGGATTTGGCTGTAGCATTGGATGATGTTATGAAAATTGAGGGTGTCCTCGGAGTCAACAATGTTCATGTATGGAACTTAACTAATACTGACATTGTAGGCACTTTTCACCTACATGTATCAGCAGAAGCTGACAAATCTTCCATAAGAAATAAAGCTTCACGGATATTTCAAGAAGCTGGGGTTCAAGATCTGACTATCGAGATCGAAAGTATGTTAAAAAGGTAGCAAGAGTTATTGATAGTATGATAGGATTTGATATAGAGAAGTTTTTGGCACTCCATACACGAGTCATCCCCTTGAAATGTATCATGGAAGAAAATGTTTTTTTCCCCAAATACGAATATGCAGCTTATCATTCAGGAATAGCATACTCTGTTGTAGGCGTGAAGCAATCAATTTTGAATCCAAATGATGTTTGGTGTCACAGGAAATAGTGGACGTGATATTGATGAATCTTACAACTCAATAGTGGACGTGATATATTGTCGAGACAAAGAATAACACTTATAGCAACTTTTGTTTATTGCTGCACTAACATCTTTCTCTAATAATTGGCTCTAAATAGATCATTTCACAACTTTCTGGTACCTGTTATTCACATTAGTGATTATCTGATGGTGAAGTAATAAATCACATAGTTGCCCTTGTGTAGCTGTTCATAATGGCTGTTTATTTGTTGTTACACTTGCAACCCGAATGGGACCAGATATTTACTTTCATTTGGCTTAATTGATGCATCGATCAACAAACATTGAGCATCTCAGCTCCATTCAGCATTCTTTGAAATTAATTATGTTTACTATACTACACATATTCACTCCACCAGTTCAGTGAAGTGCACAAATTACAAGCGAAACTAGAGAATGCATATTCTAAACTCGATGTTCAATCTTGTCCTCTGAAAAAGAAAAACTAAATCACTCAGAGATCCTATCTGTGCTCTGTCTTTCCCCTGACAGAATGCTATATTCATGTATCTTTACATAATTTTGTTCTGAGGAAACCTCATGTATTTTGAGTGAAACAGTTTATTCTCCTTGGCGGTAATCTAAACCGGCTCCATATCTCCAAGCTTCCAGGTACCGTTTCCACTGATATTTGTCCCTTGGGGGCAAGGATTCCACCCAAGACCTTCAAAATGTTATGAAAATAGCAAGCACGTCAAACTCTTATATGGCACAAGTAGGAATTTTGATATTAGGGACAGGCGATAACAGTTGTACCTTAGAACTGGATCAATAAATGTAGAAAGGAATGTGTAGTAACCAAGCATCATAAAATGGCCTGACCACTCAAGGATGACTCCCAGCCCAACCTAGGAGAAAACAGAATAAATTACTAGCAAATTTTAACCTCATGAGTAAATGATGTATTTTCAAAAGTCTACCTGATTAAATATGGAAGGCAAAATTTGTGGTCGAGTGACCATTACTAGCCCCAAAGTTTTCACAAGAGGTCCAAACTGTATTACATCCTACAAATGCACAGTTTCATAAGTGGAAGACAAGTATTTCTTTATGGATATAACAATGTAACATTCATCGGTTTTAGTACAATGTCCAAGTAGCAACCTGTAGAAATGGCCGAAGTACTGAATCCCTAGTTTCTGACATTGAAGAAAGCAAAATTCATAAGATGAATAAAATTATTGATGTGTGTATTGCTTTTAAGTACCTCAAGTTACCTGCATTGACTGAAAATTAGCAAAGAGAAGCTCATTGATAAAAAGATGGTGAAACATTGACATGTGGCCTCACTGACATTGCTCGTTGGAACAACCATGACGCACTTAAGTTTGGCTGCAATACCAAAACCAAATAAGCTTCCACTTCAAATTGTATAGAAAGGGTTATGGTGTGCACTAACCATGTAAGGGGTTGAGCAGCTGCAAACTATGAGCATCCAGGAAATCCCCTTCAACTGCTTCACATATACCTTAACCCCAAAAAAAAAAAAAAAATGAAGTATGTGAAACCAAATGATTAAAAAAAAAAAAGAACAAGTAAAGGTATCCAAAATTTATCGTGAATAAAGTGATACTGCAGCTTAAGATCCAAACTACTACCATCTTAACATATGTGTCAAGTTTGTGTAGTTTCATGAAATGGATTCCAAAAAGGTTAGGTTTATGATATTTTTCTATATAAGTATATTATAAGTATATTATTATGTGTTTTAACTCTAGTGCACATTTCTAAACTCTGTTTCCTTAATATTAGATCAAACGTATTCAACAGTTATATATTCTAAGACAAGGAAACATCAACAGACAAACCACTAGACAAACGACCAAGATGTCTCGTCAAGCTTCCAAAACCTCCGAAAGAAACAGGTGACTGTATTCCACTAGCATCACCAACCTGAAGTGCAAGGGATCAGTGATTTTAAGTATAGTTGCAGGTGCAGGAGCAATAAGGCTTCTGTTAAGAGAAATCACATGCCTGTAAGATACGGTCGAATGCAGCTGGCAAGGGGCTGAAATGTTGGAATTATTTGTCAGATTTAGCACAATCAACTAAGAAAATAAGTACCAATTAGTAACTACAGCATAATGAGAACTCAAAGACAGGCAAAGTACATAACTCTGCAGATGCCTTGCAAATGATAGTCAGCAAAAAGCTTATATACTAGAGACTAGAGATGTATATACAAAAACACACTGCTCTCAGTATCAAATGAGCATCTGTAAAGGGTCTCTCCATTTTTAGGAACAAATAAGAGTGTCTGCAAATATTCCATTGTAACACAAAATGGCTGTTTTCTTTGTATAGTACTTCTCACATATTTAGAGCAACCATGACGCAGAAACAATTTAACATGGATTGGCATGAGAAAAGGGGGAGGATGTAGGCAATACCTATCCCGATAAGTTGGAAAAATTCCAAATATAACTCTCCTTATATCCAATTTTTCAAGAACCACATTCTACAAAGAACAAAGTAAATAAATAACAAAAAAATATGATAACATTAGTATGCAAATGAAGACCATAACATATCAAATTCATGTCCACGTTTTCAAAATTTTAATTGATTAATTTGATGGTTTCCAGCATTTCAGCTTACATATGCTATCATTAGAGCATATGCAACTAAGCAATCACAAAATAACAATCTATAAAATAGATAAGGGAACTTCCATGGGCAAGGGCACATCAGACTTTTGCTGTGAGATCAAAGACAACAGGGCCTTTTGTGGACAACTATCAGAATAAGAAACAAGAAGCATTCTTAACAACATCGTATTTGACACCTAAGAGAGAAGGAAGGCAGAACGATCAACAAAAGTAGAACAACTATCTGTTGTGCTTTTTATCCATGTACCAGATATTGTATGACTAATAATGCAACAAAATTTTGCTATGCACATTTTTAATCATGGATATATGGTGCAAAATGAATATACACAATTGAATGATGTATTCCATTATTAGTAGTTATACCAGCATTTATGCTGTCAGATCGACTCATGCCTATTTGAGTATTAAACAAATTGTAGAAATCATATTCAGTTATACATACCTATCTAAGTATGGACATAAACCAAGTTACTTATACAAATATTGTTGATTTGATAAAACAAACATGTTAATTTTAAAATGCTTAAATATGTAGAACACCATTCACCTGGTAAGCAGGCATAAGATCCCAAAACAGTTCCAAAAGTTCTTCTAGCTTTGGGCCTCCAAATTTTGGATCAACATAAGTGAACATGTATGTAGTACGATCATTGGGACCAGAACCAGCAGGAAAGGCCTACGAGAAATGCTCAGATCAAAGAAGAAAAATAACATTAACATCAAAAGGATATTGAATCCCATGTGATTTAGTTTTAGAAGTTCATTAGATTAGCTTTTTTTTTAACTAGTTCACAGGGTAGATAATGTTGCAAAACAGGTGGTGACTGAGAATAACACAGAATAGATATCAGCTGTGATAGAAGCGTTTCTGTTTTGAAAGAAATTATGATTTATGTTGTATGTTATAGTGCAGAGCACAAAAACATGAAGAACATGCTCAAGTTCAGATATCTTTGTGTTATAAGTTCTGAGTCAAATGGAAACAATTACCTCCCAAAAGAGCTGTACTCCTGAATTCCCAGCTCTTTTTACTGATGAGCTACTGAAAATAATGTCACTTGTTGTATTTTTTCAAATCCATGAGCGCAAGCACCAACAACAAGGCACATTCCATCTGGTTTTCTACCAGACCGGATCTGGCACAAGGACAGAAGAGTCATAACTAACTTGTAGATGGAATCAGGAAATGGCTGCAACGGTAAGATGTATATACTACGAATAGATGCGAATCAGATTCTGTTCAATGATCCCAAAACTTAGATGACATGAATCTCATGACTATTTCAGCTTTTCCTATGGAAGCTTGAAACACTTAGGAAATGATATTTCAGATTTGCAAAGCTTCTCTTTTAGTTAAGTAACAAAAATCCATTTCCAATTTTTATCTTTGATGTTCGAGCTGTAATCAATAAAGACTTTGCTACAAAGCTACTTCTGTAGTGTAAGCACGGAACTTGGTTTGCAAAGGATGACACATGGCAGCCCAAATATGTTTAACCACTCCTGGTATACTACTGAACTTACCATACTGTTCAAGCACAGCAACTATTCAGGGTGCATCAATGAAATCAAAGAGCATGGCACAAGAATGAATTAGGGTGACAACAAAACCTTATAGGCATCAGCATACGCTAACTTGTATAACTGGAATATAACAATTTGAAACTACCATTACTATACTAAGTGGAAGATTTATGCTCCATGTGGACAAATATGGTCAGGGGACCATACCATAAAACTAAAGCGGTTTTGAGAGGTGTGGTTACCAGCCACTAGCCCTGCTCGCTTGAACTTACCAGCCATGGTATAGTGTTTTTCTCTCACAACAAAACAGCACCAGAGAAACTATTAGCCAACAGATTTTTAATTTCAACAAGCTTGTGTTATAAAGACAACTGCCACAGTAAGTTATCAACTACTAGCATTTAGCACCCTACATTATAAGCTATGTGCAGATTGCCTTCTGTAATATGGCTAAACCTTTTTTTTTTTTTGGAACACAAATGGCAGGAGCTCTGTTCTTCAATTACGTTAGGAAAGAAGAGTTTCGAACAGTCTCCATACAAGGGAGAATATGGATAAGTTATGATGTGACTTTGAATACCTGCCGTACTATTGGAGAAAAATTGCCCATAGCATCAACAAGAAGTCGACAAGACAAGGAATCACCATCACTCAGTTTCAATACCTGCAAAAATAACATGGAATGTTATACTTGTTTGAAATATGCAATATCTAATGCCAAAAAGACACAAACAATGTTTACTGATCTAACCTCTTAATAAATAGATTTTGAAGAAAATGGAAAAGTATACCTAACAACTAGAATGATTTCTTTAACAACATACTCTATCCATCCCACAAAGAGAGTTACCCCTAGAAAAAGTTAGCCTATGGAGCCTTTCTCTGTGGGTTGGCCTACCTAGGTGGGATACACATGTTTGCCTATAGTGACATTCTTTGTGGGACAAAATTTGAATGCTATAGTGACACTCTTTACGAGACAAAGGGACTATGAGCTTATTATATCAGTCAAGAACAGAATTACATTTCTAAAATAAGATATGAAGGCAATGCAAGACAATCTATTTATTTGTAAATTCTTATGGCTAGCAATCTCCAGAGTCCATTGAAACAGTTTTACTATGGCCAGGGGGACAGAATATAATTTTTCTTACAGCGAGATCATCATAGACATAAATGCTTGATAGACTTTTCCCCTCAAATATTGCTCCTCCTGAAGAAACGAAGCGTTCTTTCATGTTCTCAACAAGTTTAGCAGGCCTGAAAAGGTAAATGAAACATAAACTGATACATGAGATAAGTTATTGTTTTATTTATGTCTAAGAGATCTTTCTTGCTGCAAGATATACATAGAGCACTAACACTATACTATAGGTAGGCATCACTATTAATATTATTACTGTTAGAATTGGATTCCTCACTTAGTGCTAACCCTAGAAGGGTAGACATATAGTTGCATACATGGGCCTCATGGGCCTAGCCTCATGGGCCTAATACTCATACTCTAACACCCCCCAAGATCGAACTACCGTCGCAGCCGGAGTTTGCGTGACTGGACCGAAAAAGAAGTACAACACAGAGCCCCCCACGCACGCAACTAGCCACGGGTGATGTTGAGGCCGGAGCGAAACTCGGTGAAGGTCGAGGACGGGAGACCCTTGGTGAAGATGTCGGCGAACGGGAGGTGGTCGGGCGACGCAGACCCGAACTTCGCCGATGGCGACCCGATCACGGACAAAGTGTAGATCGATCTCCACATGCTTGGTCCCGGTGCCGCAGGGGGTTGGTGGAGAGGTAGACGGCGCCGACGTTGTCATGATGAGACCAGCGTGGTCCCGAGAGAGGGCTCGGAGCTCGGGGAGGCGCCGGAGCCGGGAAGCCTCGCCCACGCCGTTAGCAACAGCGCGGTACTCCGCCTCAAAGATTTGGAGCGGAGACGCCCGGCCGACGCAGGCCGACCAGACACCAAGTTGCCGCTAAGGAAGACGGCGTGAGCCGGGAGGTGGAGCGCCGAGTGTCGGGACACCCGGCCCGGTCGGCGTCGGTGCCACCACCACCGGCTCGGTGGAGGGAGACCGTGAAGTAACAACCCGTAGTCAACGGTGCCGCGGAGGTAGCGGAGGAGGCGCTTGAGAGCGATCCGTGGGGCTCTCGAGGATCATGCATGTAGAGGCAAATCTGGCGCACGGAGTAGGTGATGTCCGGCCGGTGAAGGTGAGGTAATGGGGTGCACCACCAGACTCCGAGACTCGGTGGGGGTCCGCCACGGATCGCCCTCGGCCTCCGACGGCCTTGCCCCGTGTGTCAACCGGAGTGGAGCAAGGCTTGCAGCCCATCATCCCCGCCGCCCGGGATATCAAGAGTGTCTTGCCGCCGGTGAAGAAGAAGTCCAATGGGGACGAGGCTCGACAAAGGACCCCGAGAAAGTGGTGGAGCATGCCCGGATCCTTCAAAGGAAACTCCCCGCCAAGAGCGCCGATGATGCGGTGTAGTAGTGAAGGACCGGAGGCTATGAGGACAATATCATCATAGAGCAGAGCAAAATGCCAGTCTCGGCTCCATGGTGGTAGATAAACAGGACGTATCGACTTGGCCTCCACAAAGCCCGGTGACACCAAGAAGGCTCGCAATCCGAGAGTGCCACGCCCGAGGGGCCTCGCTTGAGGCCGTAAAGAGACTTGTTGAGCCGGCGGACCATGTCGACGAGAAGAGTCGACAAACCCCGCCGGCCGACCGCAGTGGAAGCGTCTCGTTAAGGCTCCCATGCATTGAGGCATTCTTGACATCCGGTGATGTACCGCCGGGAGCGAGCAAGAGCTGAGTGAGCACCGTCGGCGGACGGTGGCCGGCCACCACCGGCTGAAGGTCTCATCATAGTCAACTCCCGGGCGCCGAGTAAACCCGCGAAGAACCCGGCCGAGCCTTGTACCGCTCCAGGGTACCATCTCGCCCGCCGCTTGTGTGTCCGGATCCACTTGCCGGTGGCGGCGTTGGAGCCGGGCGGGCGGGGCACCGGATCCCAAGTCTCGGTTGGCGGCGAGCCGCAGACTCTCTTCCATTGCACGGCGCCGGTGAGGGTCGACGGGCCGCGAGCGAACGGAAGAGGGTACCGGGGAGACTCGCGAGTCGCCGGGCATCGCCGCAAGAGCCCGGGACCGCGCAGAGTACCGCCGCGTGCCGCGTCACCATCGGGTGAACGTGACGCTGGTCGCGTGAAGTAACGGCGGGTGGTACACGGGCGACACAAAGACGCGGAGCCGGGGACGCGGGCGGTGGAGTAGGGTGTAGCCGGTGGTGAGGAGGCCACCGGTGGTGTCGGTGTTGTCGGTGAAGAAGACACCACCGGTGGTGACCGTGGAGCCGCAGACGAAGGAGAGGCCACCCCGGTGGGGTGTGGCGGACCGGCTGAACCCGGCGGCCGGTAGGTCTTGCGGCTCAGCCAAACGCCCCCGGTGCAACGTGCACCTCGCGGGCGCCGCGGTCCGAGGAGCGCACACCGGTGTCCCTTGGCCCACGGCAGGGGCCGCCCGGAGGGCGAGACCACGGACCCGACAAGGTGAGTCGGAGTCGTGCGGCTGCGGGGGGGGCGGCGAGCCGGGACACGGTGAAGGAGGACCAGAAAGGAAAGAAAGGTGGCTGGGCCACCGGGTCGCCAGACACATCTCAAAGAGGTCGAGGTCGGGAGGGAAGCCGGGGTGGTGGTGGTGGTGGAGAAGGGGGAAGATCGACTCATCAAACACCACATGGCGAGATGAGGACCCGACGAGAGGTGAGGTCATAGCACCGGTAACCCTTGTGGTCCGGAGAGTACCGAGAGGAAGACACACAGTGGTCGAGCGGGGAGCCGCTTTGTGGGGAGCAAAGGGCGCGGTGTTGAGGTAGCACGCACACCCAAAGACACGGAGGTGCTTTCGTAGCGAGGAGGGGTGCCGAAAAGGGCATGGTGTGGCGTGGGAGCCGGGCGCCGGCGGAAGGAAGGCGGTTGAGAAGGTAGGTGGTGGTGTGAAGACTCTCGGCCGTAAGCGAGCGGGAAGGACGCCTGGAGAAGAAGGGTGTGCGGGACGTCGTTCGTGGTACGGATCATGCGCTCCGCCTTGCCGTTCTGGGAGGAGGTATACGGACAAGACATGCGGAGCTGTACCCCGTGCTCAAGGAAGAAGGCACGAGAGGGGCTGTTATCGAACTCACGGCCATTGTCACACTGGACGGCCTTGATGGTGCAGCCGAATTGAGTCAACACCCATGCGAAAAAGTGGTGAAGAGAGGGAAAAGCCTCCGACTTGGCACGCAAAGGGAAAGTCCACGAATAATGCGAAAAATCATCAACCACCACCAAATAGTATTTATAGCCAGAGTTACTGATGACAGGAGATGTCCAGAGGTCGCAATGTATAAGATCAAAAACATGAGTCGCATGTGAAGTGGAAGAAGAAAAAGGAAGACGAACATGGCGGCCCAGTTGGCACGCATGACACAAATGCTCATCGTGAGCTCGAGTACATCGAATGTCTGAGCTACGACTAAGCTGCATCAAGGCGTCACGTCCAGGATGGCCGAGACGGCGGTGCCAAGTAGTAGACGAGGTAGTGGCGGCGAAAGCAGCTGACAAAAAGGCCGGCGACGAAGAGGAAGAAGACGCCGGAAACCGAAGAGTGTAAAGGGGCCCCCGGTCGTCACACCGAGCAGAGGACGCCGGGAAGCCAAATCCTTTACAAGAAGACCGGAGGAGTCAAACTCAACGTAACAAGAATTGTCGGTGTAAAACGACGAATAGAAAGGAGGTTGTGAACCATGGAAGGAGCAACAAGAACATCAGGAAGACGAAAAGACCCGTGAGCCCCGGCGGCACCCACGGAAGTGACAGGAAGACACGACCCATTTGCGACCATGATGGACGAAGGAAGGGAGGAAGAAGGAGGGCGAACCGACGAGAGTATACCAGGGTCGGGAGTGGTGTGGTACGTGGCCCCCGAGTCGGCGACCCACTCAGGCCCCCAGAGAGGGGTCGGGACGCCGTGCGGGTAGGCGCCCAAGGGTAGGCGCCCAAGGCCGCGGTCCCAGGTGGACGCCAACCGGCCCACGGGGCGAGGTACCGGCAGGAGCCGGTGTGGACGCCCGGGAGTAGGCGCCGGAGGGGTCCACCCACGAGGGTCGTGTAGGAGTACCCCGGGAGGAGCACCCGCCTCCACGGCCACCGCCTTTGCCGCCACGACGACGGCGGCCACCACCACCACCACCCCCGCCCCGCCGGCCGGGAGGAGGAGTGCCAAGGAGAGAAGACGGCGACGGAGTGGTGGACGGACGCAGAGGTGGAGTGGTGGCGAGGGCGGTCGAAGAGGACGAAGGTGCCGGCGCGGAGAACCGATACCATGTTAGAATTGATTCCTCACTTAGTGCTAACCCTAGAAGGGTAGACATATAGTTGCATACATGGGCCTCATGGGCCTAATACTCATACTCTAACAATTACCATACTACAATATACCAAGCTCTCTTTTGCTAAGACGAATTTTCATCCTGAAATAGAATTAAATTATATTCCTAGTTCCTCCGTAAAAGATGTTTTAGATATTTATTGACTTAAAATATTATTAAAGAAAGACAAAGAATTGAAAGCCTCTCAGATAAAAAAATAATGAGACAGATTACTCTTTTTGTAACTGCGTACTTTTTTACGTACTACTCCCTCATTTCCAAAGCGTAGTTCACTTTAGCTTTCTCCTAAATCAAACTTTTCTAACTTTGACCAATTTTTAGAAGAATATATTTACATTTTCAAGTTCAGATAATGCACTATGACATATTTCATGACGAATTTAATAAAATTAATTTTATGTTGTAGATATTGATGCATTTTTCTATAAACTTGGTCAAAATTAGAAAAAATTGACTTGGAACAAGATTAAAGTGAATTATAATAGAGGGAGTATTCCATATGTACAAAGTAAATGTCAATTCCACCATATTTATGTACTATCATCTTGCATATTTCATAAAGCATTTTTCAGATCTTGCTCTGTCTCCATACCAACTAACGAAAACTAATCTATATGCAGCGTCAGTAGATAACTTACGAAACACCAAGATTAAGAATGTTCTCCACCCAAATTTCACCTTTATCTTCAAATCCACATCTATTCTGCAGATTAAAAATAAAAAGAAATAAGTGAACTGGTAAGGTAGCAAGGCATGGTTTAATGATAATAAGATGTTCCATAACTGACGTCAATTTGTGATCTGAAAGACCTTACAGGATTGAAATCACTTGAAATTATTTTTTCAAGGTCTGCTTCTGAAAGGATGCCAATCTCCACGATGTCCATAAGCTCCTTTCTTGAAATATTCCACTCCTGTTCCCTCTGTTTAGCAGATATAGGTGTATGTCTCATGGTTCAGTAAAATGTTCTTCAGATAACTCAGGAATAGCCATATAGGGTTGAATTACCCCTTTGATTATGTTTCTTTTTCGATAATTCCAACCCGAAGGCCTTTAGAACTGAGAGCAGTAGCTACAAATATACCTAATGTGCCACCACATACAATTACATCAAATATCTCTGAACCAGAACCAAGATCAGAATCAGCCAACAGCCCTTGAACCCGAGTAACAACTTCAGGGACTTTGGAATCTGCATGCATGCATTTCCATTAGAATGTAATTAAAGAGAGATTCAAGCTTTCGGATAAAACTTTTGAAACTTATCCATCAAATAAAGCTGCAAGTTCTTTGGAACATTGGAAAGTCATACAGTCTCAAAATTTGAGAAGCTAAGTACTGAATACGAACACTACCAATCGTGCCCATCCTCTAGTGATTCATCAAACAGCAGAATACGTATGGCAATATTAGTCTCATGATTGTGTGGACAAAATTTCTAGAAGAATTGGTTTTCAGTAAACCTTGAAAAAGCTTCCTATAGAGCAAACTAATTTTCATGTGTAAACTTAGAATTTAAGGACAGCTTCCCACATGATGAGCTAAACTAGACTTTTCTGCGGCATTGTGTCTGTAAAAGAACACGGAGGTAGGAAAACTCATTTCAAAAGATATGCATCCAAGTATGAAACCTTGGTGTGGTCGAAACAGGCTTCTCTTCCAATCTTAATAGCAACAAGATCGGAAGCAGAAAATCCAGATAAACTGGTATATAATATGTAGTGTTTGACCATCTGACACACACCTGCTTGAGCTTCACAAATACTAGACCATATTTGATCCAATCTTTTCAATGCATTATACGAGTAAGCCCCTCCAGCGCCCCCGACTTCTTCAGCAGCGGAGATCTTCTCCATTATCATCTACATGGCTTAGTGATGTCAATTCATCGTAAGATAAAATCACATGATGAACCAAACAAAAACTAAAGCACAACCAGTAGGACAAGTACGTGGAATCTGCTGTGGTCACAATGCCCTGGAAATAGCGAACTACAGGACACTGAATCAACTAGCGGAAAAATCACATTACGTTAATGCTGAATTTGCGTCCACCAATACTCCGTAAATTAGCATGTCACAATAGCCACAAGATTGATGCGTTTAACTTTGACCTAGGCGCCGGCCCATGTTTCCACCAATTCGAATGATATTTTTGTTCTTATTATCAAGTTATATGTAATCCTGTGCCTCACCGACTGTATTATTGTAGCTCTACTATTCAGTACTCTCAGTTCGGTAAGAACTTTAGGCCCATTCATAGGATTTGAAAACATAAATATCGCACAGCGAGAAATGGCGTCATAATTGCAGGAGTTTCTGTTTCAGTAAGGCCGTACGTACAGCAGCAGCGCGCGGCTCACCTGGGTTCTAGAAGGCGGCGGCGCGTCCTCCCCAGCCGCTGCTCTGACACACAGGGGCGTGAGCGTGCGGCCGACATGGCCCCGACGCGCCCCGGCGCGGCCACCGCGAGCGCAGCAAGGCGGAGCTGCGGCGAGCAGGCGAAGAACAGGGGAGGCATCGGGTGGGTGTGGGGCGGATGATTTTGGACTGCGATGGGAGGGAGTGGCCGCGTGAGAGAGGTGCCGGGGCGGGCGGACGAGGAGGAACGGGAATGGGCGCTCCAGCTGCCACTCGCATCGCATCGTGGATTTGGTGTAAACGGCTAGGAAGTGGTGGGCTCCGATGGCCCCCGCTTGGTCTTCCCTCTTCCGCGGCTCCCCTTCCCCGATTCCTTCCGGGGCTCTTCCGCGGCTCCCCAGGCCAATCTGCTGCTGTGTGCTGTAGAATAGAATTGTGATAGCAGACGCTACGCCGCCGCAGCCAATCCCATTTTTTTGCTCAATCAAACAAATGGCAGCTTGGATCGAGCCCTGCACTGAGCTCAGCTGGTACAAGCAAACTATCACAGTACAAGTACCACTGAACAATAACAATCGACCATGCGGCCACATCAACGAGCTCATGTATCAACAACAACATGACTTGCATTATCAGCCACAAAGGGGGCACTTGAGTTATTAACAGTTAATAACACACACAGTGCATTAACAACGGCTACGCTGACCAAGTCAACACAATGACTGTTCTTTGTTTGTCCCCTTGCCACACTGGCTACACCGAACAAAACCGTTCCCCTAACAGCAGCAAACACTGGTTCTACTAGTGCACTGTACACATCTGCTCTCACCACAGCAAAAGGGCTGATTCGCCACAAAAGCTAGCAGCACATCTCCCCCCTTTCTTTACCCATGGATGTTGGCACCAGGCAGAGTTGTCACCTCCTCTGCCTTTTTGATTCAGCCTGCAATTGGCAAGCAGCCACAAGGGAACAAACATATATCAGCAAAACCGTGATAGAAAGCCAAAAGATTTTTGGGTGTGGTTCAATTATTAACAATATGTCCGGTGTGCGCCAGTGACTACTAAAATCATAGCAACTAAAATACTTACATCGATATTGCTGTGGTAATCTAGTTATAAAGGCTGATTGGTGGCAGACACAGCAAATTATGGATTCACTTCCTTTTCCACCTTTTATTCACACTATAGCAACGAAAACTAAACAGACTTGCTCTAGTATCAATCCAATAATCAACCACACCGACACCAAGGATACATAAAAGTTTAGGTCCAGATTATCGAGTTAAGTTGAATAGTGTTTATATTCATGAGGCACAAGCAACTGCAGCCTAGATATATTATTTTCTAAAAATAGC
Organism: Hyparrhenia diplandra; assembly: GCA_015847255.1. Taxonomy (NCBI): domain Eukaryota; kingdom Viridiplantae; phylum Streptophyta; class Magnoliopsida; order Poales; family Poaceae; genus Hyparrhenia; species Hyparrhenia diplandra. The sequence goes on from JADLZK010010370.1 coordinate 133,438, forward strand.
ATGAAGCTCCAGTCCATGAAGGCTCAGAAAAACAGCCTAGATATTTAAAATACCTTTCTAGAAGCTGCATACATGATACAAACCAAAGATTATGTTTCGGGTGATTTCATCAAAGCAAACAATGAAAAACGAAAATTGCCTTCTTTAATGTTCGCTAAGTCATTACAACAGGATGAACATGAAGTTGTTGGGAAACAATGCCGACATCTCAAAGAACTCCAAAAAATTGAACCAAATAACCTAGAGACTCAAAATCAAGGTTTTCAAGGCGTCGCTTTGGCGTCGCCTAAGCGCCAAGGCGGACGTTTTGGCAGACGACTCGCCTCAGCTCCATATGGCGTCAGCCTTAGGAGCGTGGCGTCTGAAAAACATCGGTTTGGCGTCCGATTCATTCCAGATCGCAAGCAAGGCGGGCGCTATACGGACCTACCTGCTCGCCCGCGAGAACGCTGCCCCGCCCCGCCAGCGCTGCAGGAGAGATGTTACTGCCGCCGAGCCTCCACCTCAAAAATAGGCTCCGATTCCCCCCTCCCATCTTCCCCATCCACGCAAGGAGCAGCCGCCGGCGGGCTGCTGTTTCCCCGACGCCTGCTCTGGTCCTCCATCCGCGCAAGAAGCAGAGGTGATTGAGGAAGGGGTCCTCCTCCATCCGCGCGAAGCAGAGGAGAGAGAAGAAGGGGAAGCAGAGAGGGTCGGAGGAAGAGCAGAGCAGCTCATCCGAGGGAGGAGGAGCAGGGCATCTGGAGAGGGGCGGAGGGAAGCAGAGCAGCGACTTGCGCCGTCATGCTGGTGCGGACTGCGGATTAGAAGTTAGAACGGCGGCGCTGAAGGGGATCGGGTCTATGAAAGCCACACGTTAGGAGGGGAAGGGAAGGAGCATATGGGCTGCTTAGTGGGCTGGGCAAGGCCACTTCATAGTCGGGTTCATTCTTTTCCTTTTTTTTTCCTTTCCTTTTTTTTTTCTTCATCTGATATAAGCTGCTATTTTTAATTTTTAATTAATTTCTTAATTTGCGTCGCTCGCCAAACGCCTTGCTCGGTTAAGCGTAAGGCAGTAGTTGGTCGCCACACCTCGCTTTACCGCCTTAAAAACATTGCTCAAAATATTAAGATTAACTATTTAGACAAGAAAATATCCAACAGTATATAAAGAACAAACAATTAACTTACTTTGGGCTCAGAGGTTGGTGTGACATATGCATTTGAAAGTCTCTTTGAACCATTTTCTTTCAAACAGTCTGAGCAAACAAAGTGATCTAGCTTTTTGGCCTGTTCAATGGTCATAGACATGCAAGATGGATGGAACCTGCGTATCATAGGACATGAATGAGGTAGGAACACAGTAACATAAATCAATAGAACAGTAATAGCAGATTTTTAGCTTTATTTGCAAGTTCCCGAGTCCTGACACCTCAAATATCCTTTGGAGGAAATCCAGACAGATTTTCAATTTTATTTTAAAAGGTTAGGTGATATGACAAGCAAGGTCATAAACATCATGAGTGAAATGAAAAATCTACAGGTTATAACAATTCTCTATATATAGCAATACAAATCTATATATAATTACACACAATTGTATACACTGCCATGTAAGATTATTAATTTTAGATGAAATGGTTATCCTTCAAGACAAAAGCAAAAGTTCAATTTCTAAACTTTCCTATTTAGGACCATATAGGGTGAGAGACATTTTTCCTAACATCTACCGATTGGCTGTTTGGATTTGAGCATCTACAGACTGCAACCAACGAGCAGCTGGGCCATCAAAGTGCATTTTACTCAAACCCAAAGAGTCATCAATCCCATACATAGTACTTCTGACAACACGATTGTCAGATACGTAAAGCGCCGCCGTCCGAATTTGGGATAGTGCAGTGTGGACGATGGCGAATGCGGAGAATATCAAAAACATAACAGGACAATGAACTAGAGCTTAGGTTAGGTGGCCACTGGTCCGTGCTGCATCATGGCCAACTCACCCACGACGCTGTCCCCAAAGCCGCAGCCACGAGCGTATGAGATGGAGGCTGCAAAGTCCTCTCCAGTTGAGGTGCAGCAGAGGCTGTTTTGCAGCAGAGAGTGAACAGTGGAAAGTGAGAGAGAAGCAGAGTGCGGGCGAGACAGAGTTGGGCAAGGAAACAGATAAAGGTGTGAGCTTCAGTGAGAACTTGTAACTTGAGCACAGTTTGTTGTAGCAGGGATTAGCAGCAACTAGCAGCTATCGCAGCTCGATGATGTACAAGCACAGAATAGACGGGGGAACAAAGGCAAATATCAGTGAAATGTAAATTGCAAATCATTGAGACAATTGTACCAGTCCTTGCAAGTGTCGCACTGCACCATGAGGTCATCGGGGTTGTATGGCATCTCACATTTGCAATACCTTGAGAGAAAATACAGACACCCAAATTATCACAAACAGGCTCAAAATGCATCCACAGAAAAGGAACAGATCAATCAATAATGAAAGGATTGAGGAGCTCCGTACACTGCGACGCGGTCAGGGGTGAAGGAACCAGTGGCCGCCTTGTACTCAAATCTGCAGAAGAAGTCCTCAGGCCCGACATTGTCAAGCTTGGTGTAGTTCTTGAAAGAGTGGACAACACACTTCCCCTCGATGGTGTGGGCGCTCTGGAGGTCGAAATGGTCGGAGAGGAATAGCTCCTTGGCGCCGTGGAACTGCCGCCGGCCGCCCTTAGACTCCTCGGGGCGGTAGTACCAGCGCACCTTCACCCGCACGCTGCCGCGCCCGTCGGCCTCCATCTTCTCCACCCGCGCCACATACGGCTGGTTGTCCGAGTCCGACGCCCGCATCAGCACGCAGTCGCCCACTTCCCGGCACAGACATTGCAGCAGCATCAGATCAGATACCTCCTCGCGGGAAAAACAGACAGATACAACCGGATCGGGGGCGCGGGAAATTACCATGGACGAGCTTGTTGGTGCCGCGGATGGTGTACGAATCCACGTCCTTCTTTCCCTGCTTCGTCTTCGCCATGGCCGTGGAGCGAGGACCGATTGGAGGGGTAGAAACCCTAACAAGAGGAGAAACAGAAACCCTAGCAAGAGGGAAAATGGGGAGCGGAGGAGAAGCCGAGAAAGAAGTGGTTGCTGCTGGGCCGGAGTGGGGAGGGGGAAAGCAGCTCAGGGGAGATCAACGTCTCCAGCACCAATTTCACTTTTTTTTTTCTTAGGTTATTTGATCGATAGTGATGCAATTATAATTCTTGGAACTTTAAAATGTATTATACATTTCATGTATTTTGAGATCTACCATTAGAGCAGAGGTCTGCAATAATACACATCGGTTTGACTTATAAGCAAAAGACACATCATCAAATGTCTAGATGGAAAGAGAATAGAGGAGAGGCGGGCGCTTGCACACTTCCCCGTGATTCTGAGTCCCGCCATCTCCTATGGTCCTGCGCTCGAACGATGCATGCGCCTACCAGGTCTGCATGGTGTGTCCTGGAAGCAAGTGAATGAGTTTGTGTGGTTCTACAAATAATAAAAAATATTATTTATAATAGAGGGAGAGATTAGATTGTTGTATGGCTTGGCTATTGTGGTAGGCTCTTGCTGATTAGGCTTGGCTATAAGCCAAGCTTATTGAACCTGCTCTTACAATTCAACATTTCATTGAACAATGTCATTCTCTGTCTGCTAGTAGCTTGGGCACATTGTCAGCGTATGTGTATTGTACATATTTTTATATGGACATTTTTTCCTCTATCCCAATCCTAAAAGATGCAATGGCCTAGGCATTGGGCCCCTACTCTCATTCTCTTCCTCTCGACGCTCTAGCTCTGACACTTCTCTTGCTCCCGACACTCCCGGGTGCTAGAACTCTAACCTTAACTGTCGACCTTAACCGCTGGTGGCCGCTAGTGACTTGGAGGTCGCACTCGCCTAAGCTCTGCCGGTGGTGCCCGACCTCATATGCTCGGCCGCGTCGCTTGGCCGATCCCGCGCCAAGCCACGCCGCCTCGGCATCGACCATCGCAACCAACGCAACTGGTGCCGCTGGGCCATGGCTGACCCAGTGGACACCGGGCACAGTGAGGAGGTATGGATCTCGATGCTTCAAGCTTCTCTGTCTTCAGTCTCTGTCTTGATGCAAGTAGGTAGAGAACTTGCACTAATGAATTGTTTTCTACTATGGTTCGGTTGTTTTCCGTGAATGGTTGGCCATCCACAGTCGCAGATGTTGATGTTTTTGATTCCCTAGAGCCTCTTTGTGTGTTTCCACCTGATGCTAACCAAGATCCATAGCCAAATAGGCATGAGAACCCTATTCCAGACCATGTTGAGCAACCTACTCCTGTATCCCTTCTACCGATCCTATTACTCAGCTAGATGAAGGAGCATAGTATCCTGGAGAGCCTAAACTAGAGCCTGATAGGGAGCCAAACATGTTTTGATAACGAGGAGGAATATGTGGGTGTCGATGACAAGGCAATGTACATGCCAGTACCTCCCTCTCAGTTCAATAACAATGCACAGGCTGCTAGCAATACTCCTGATCCATGTGGTAATGTTGTTACAATCGATGATGAGGCAGAGGTCGATGATGGAGATCAATGAGGTAGAGGTCGATGATATAGATCCACAGGAGGCCTGTGTGGTCCATGATCTAGAGAACCCCCGACATTGTTAAGGGAGCGCTTTTGTCCTGATTGTTACATTCAGAAAAGGCAATCAAGCATTATGTAGTGAAGAAAGGCTTTGAGTTTGTTGATTTGCAAACTGGCCCAACAAGTAGACACGGTAACTACTCTTTGTCTTGGTTGTTGCCAAAGTTGTTTGTGGCGAGCTACAGCTCGAGATCGGCCGACAAACAACGTTGCCACCAAAGCTTGTAAACTCAAGTAATCTGGTTCTAAACTACATAAGTAGTATATATCGTAGCCACTCCACCTAGTGTGTTACACCACCTAACCCTAGTGATGTATTTTTCTACCTCGTTCTTCCGAAGTGTAATGATTAAATCTTTATACGAACATATATGTGATTTCTCACTAACATTAGTCTCTACACCGAAAGCCTACTACACCCTGAGAAAGCCTAGAAGTGCAATCATTTTGTGATGGAGAGAGTACACAACATTAAGAAAATAAACATATTTATTGATGTAAAACCAATTATTCTTACATTTATGCAGGTAAAAAAAATAAATTATTTTAGTATGTTTTAGATATATTTATTTATGTATGTAAAAAAATCATACATATTTGTTAAGCAATTAACAAACCAAGTATACATATTTATGAATATAATAAACTTAAGTATACAAATTTATGCACGTAAAACTTAACTAATGTTATCCATTGTTTATATATTTTTAAACCATTTATAAGCAGTTAATCATCTAACTTTTGTTCATCTCTAAACAAAACAAGTCACTGTTTATTTTTTTCATGAATACCAAAAGGTTTACAACGTGCCACGAATGACGCACTAGGGGGAGCAGAGTTATGCAATCAGTTCAGCCCTCCCTAGCGGCGCACTAGGGGGACAGAGAGTTATGCAATCACTTCAGCCCTCCCTAGCGGAAGAAGATCAAGATGGGTCATTGTTTATTGTTTAGCTGGGAATTTTTAGGGAGTTTATTGTTTAGCTGTTATAAACCTGCTTGCTCGTATTGGGCCGCACCTGCTTGGGCCGACACATGGTCTCAAGCAACAATGACATCAGTGACATCAAAGTACATCATACTTTGGTTTTTCATAAGTGAAACATCAAGATCACACTTACACATTTTTCAAAAAACGAAGATCACACTTACACATGATTGTCACACAATTATATTAGTATTTTCTCAATCAAATATAGCGTGTGGTGCCTAAAATTTGTAACAACTTGGGTACTGTAAGGTTATTATATTAGTATTTTCTCAATCAAATATAGCGTGTGCCGCCGCCTTTAACTTGTGCTTTTAATTTTTGTTATGGTTTTACATGTTTCAGCTTCTTTGAGAAGTGGAGGCCACCTTGTTCTCGTCTGAGTGACCTGGCTGATTTGCAATTGCAGCAGCCTTTTGCAATTTGTGCTTTTTTTTTTTTTTTGCTGGAGCAGGCTCCTTCCTTCTTCCTTGGAGGTGATCTGCTCTGTTGCAGAGAGTTGATCTTGATCCTTGTTTAGTTTTTTATTGAGCTTGTGCGCCCATGCTCTGAAACTTTCCATCCAAGCACATCGTTGGGCATGGATGGATCCTGCTGTCTTAGACTAGAGTATCTGGTAAAGCTTGCTCTGCTTTTTGTCTGATCACTTTTTCCAGCTCCCCTTTTCCTTCTAGGATAGTAGATAGGATGGGATAGAGTACTAGATGATGCTACCATGTTCAAATCAAAGAGCACTTAGCCAGTGGAATGGGATGGTTTAATCATATTAATTCGGTGTCATGCAGGCTGGAGATGACGGGCAAATTTGTGGTGCAATCGATCATGCATGGCAGAGACCATGATGGCATCAGATCAGACTCTGAACTCTGAGCTGGGATCTGAGAAGAATAAGATCACACCGGATCTTGTAGCACCCAGAGTCCACTTTGGGTTGATCGGATTAAGAATATGCTTGACGGAGTAGAGAGTAGCTTTTTTTCACTCGCAGTATTGAGGGACTGTTCTGTTGTTTACCACTGCAGGAGTTTCTCACAAAACCTTGCAAAAGTACCAGTACTTATTACAGTACTAGTACTATACTAAAGAAAAAAAAAACTAACAGCAAAGATGTGTAGCTAGGTAGGGTAGCGTTGGCTTTTCTCAGGTGAGAGGAGGGGAGGATGCATGTGGCAATGGGGAGATAGTTTGCTGGTCAGCTGGTAGCTAGGACAAGAAGAAGTTCGACGATGGACAGATTTCAAATGCTCTATCTCGCTTGACAGTGCATCCAGAAACATACCATCCCCGGCCGTTGGTCCATAGCGTAGCCGTGTAGCAAAACCGTGACAAAACCGTGCGAATGGTATTTATTTGGCACTACTTATCTCGGCTCATCAATCAGCTGACTAACCAAGAAACGGTAGAGTAGTTGCATGCTCTGGCTTAACTTGCTCATGGACATGCCATAAGACTACCCACGACGACCACGTCCCTGTTTGACAAACGGAGAGAGAGAGAGCGCGCGCGCGCGCCAGTCATCGGGTAGAAACATTGCCGATGCTTGCTTCCAAATCATTGGTATCGAAGAATCGGTGCTGGGTATCGAAGAATCAGTCATCGGTGCCTCCTGTCACGTATAAATATTTTTAGAGCATCGCTACTCTGTGAACAGTGTACCAGTGTCAGCCAGCCGTGCAGCTCCAGAACATGATGACCGGCTCATAGGCCAGATTATGACCTGCGTTTTTTTTACCGACCGGACCTAGGAAACCGCCGGGTCCGAAACGGTAAACCGGTCCGTTACCGTAAACCGGACGGTTACCGGACGGTTTGAAATTTGAATTCAACTGAATTCAAACTGCGCCGGCGAACGGTAAAAATCCGGTAAACCGGGCGGTTTGGAATTTATACCGCCGGTTTGAGCGGTTTACCGAGCGGTTTGAGCAGTTTGAACGGTTTTTTTCAAAATTCAAAATGTAATTTTTTTTTTTATAAAATGCTAAAAAAATTCCTAAAAATACTTCATGATTTGTAGAATCCAATGATGTCAAAATTACTTAAATTTGAGTGTGTTTAGTATGTTTTTCGACCTTCATGATTTAATGGGCCTTAATGGGCGGGCTGTGTATTTTTCTTTTTCTTTTTTTCAAACTTAGATTTGAAATTTTTTATACCAAACCAACTCCAATTTGACAAATTTTTACACCCTTGGCTTCTATAAATCACGAACTATTTTTACAGAATTTTTTCAACGATTTTTTTTAAATTTTAAATTTTAAATTTGTCTTCTTTTATACGGACCGGCCCGGTATAAACGGATTATGACAGCTAGACACGCACGGGACCTCAGATGCGTCATCACACTCTGTCAAAAAAAAAAAAAAAACGCTTAGTGCACTATTCCCTCCGTGTTGCTGTACGTACAGATTTGCAAGGCATGAACAGACGCTGGGAGCGCATCAGGCAAGATCCGAGGACCAAAACAATCCAAGCTCAGGTGCCGCGTATACGCACAAACAAGGACGCTTCGATTCTGATGGTACCAGGACATTTGGCCCAATTTTTTTTTGATTTTCAAACTCATCTACTTTATTTTTAAAATATCCTCAGATGATGATAAATGGCAGCTATATACCAAAGTTGTATCTCTCAATGCGAGCTACAAACTTTATAGTTGATAATATTTTTATCTAAGATCCTTTAGAGGTCCACATATTCCTTTTAAGTTCACATATTTTGAAAAAAAAAAAAAAAAACATTTTTTCAGAGCATTTAAGTGTCCTTGGCCCATAAAAAGTTGTAGATCTCAATGCTATCTATCAACTCGTAATTTTTTTTTTTTATTTGTGATCATTAGAAGTTTAAATATTCATTTTAGTTTCTTGTTATGAAATTGAAAACTTTGAACTTTGTCAACGATCTCAGATGGAGACCACTTTATACCAAATTTGTTGTGTTCGACAAGATTGAAACCTGTCTAGGTTTTCTTTTTCGTTTTTGATCATTTAGAGCATCAATAATAGATGGCGTAGCTAAAGAAACTAAAGGCAAATAGTTAAAAAAAATAAGAAACTAAAAGCATTGAGGCTCCATATATGATATACCATATCGAAACCATTTTATAAGTTAATTCATTGATAATTTATTTATTTGGTTCTAAATTTCAAGAAGATGGTATGTCATTGGTATTTGACCACTACTACATATTTCTTTTTCGGTGGCGGTTTTTTTTTTTTATTTACGGTGCCGGTTTTTGCAACCGCCACCAAGCTAGGGTCACCATTAATCGTCCTATTGCAAAGTGACAATTTTTCGACACCCCAAAAAGCCGCCACGGTAAATCTAGGAAAAGAATAATAAAAAAAAAATCCAACCCCTAACCTAATGGGCCCCGATCGGCCCGGATCTAGGCCCATTAGGTTAGGGGTTCCAAGCCGTCGTGCCACTACTCGCCGATCACGCCGCCGCCGAATCTCGAGCCGTGGTGCCGGATTCGGCCGCGAGCCCAACGAGGAAGCCGGGCCAACGCCGAGCCGGGTCGCCGGCAACGAGCTCGGCCACCGCCCGGCGGCGTCGGGTTGCCGCTGGCCGGGCCGTCGTGCAGCCGGGCAACAAGCTCGGCCGCCGCCGCGTGCGGGCGGATCGCGCCAACCCGTAGGGCAACGAGCTCGCCGCCGCACGCCACGCGGCGGATTCGCTGCGGGCTCGGCCGCCCAGACCGCCGGTGACGACACGCAGCCGCGCCGATCAGCCACGGAAGAGGAGGGAGAGCGTGCTTTGGCCGGGAGTGAAGGAGGGGCGAGAGATTGCTAGAGTGGAGAGGCGAGTGGAGTCGGCCGAGTCGGGTGAGAGAGTGGAGTGGAGAGTTTGATGCTAAAACCCTAGCTCCACAATATATATGACCCCGAGAGTATGGATGGATATGGGCTTTTGGTCGACCTTGTTGGGCCTCGGGAGGTTGGACGATCGTGCTTCATTAACCGTGACGGTTCTTTTTTTTATATATAAAAACCGCCACGGTCGATTTTGTGTGGCGGTTATTATAACCGTCATCATTAATAAAAAATAACCATCACGGTTAATCGTGATATTAATCGTGACGGTTTTTAAAAAAAACTGCCACGGTTAATAAAAGTCAAGTGCCTTGTAAAAGTTTTTTTAGTAGTAGAGTTCTGATTGTAATTATAAATTGAACGATAAGTTAGTGGGGGATAAATTGGACTTTATTTATTTTTAGCAAACCAGCACGAGATTGTGGCGATGAATATACAGAAGAAAGTGGATCAGGATTCAGGAGAGTCTTGTAAAAAGACAGAAATTGACTGAATTGAGGGCCCGAGGCCATAAATAACCCATATTCTTGTTTAACCGGACCCTCACCCAGCTCTGACAAAAAAGACGGCCCGGTAAACGACCGGCACCAGCTTTCTCCCTCCGCCGTCCCGCGCGACGGCGACGCGACTGCATGCGTGCCTGCCTCCAACCGCAACACTCCATTGCCCCCACCACCGCAGCCTCCTTCTTCTTCTTCGCCCTAACTAACCGCGCTGCTGTGATCCCTTCACCGCTAAGTCACCTCTCCTCCGCAATATTTAACCGCCAAGAAAAAGCCCTCCACTCCACCCCAGCCAGCCAGCCAAAGTTGCCGAACCCCAGCCCGAAGGCCAAAAGCAGCCGCCATTATTGGCGTTGCACCACCAAAAGCAGCTGCTGTTGAAAAGCTCCGGCGCCGGGCGGCGACGCGGCCAGATGGGTGCCGAGCGCGCGCGGCGCTGGAAGCTCCTGCCCTTCCGGTCGCTGTCCCTGCCGCCACTGGCAGCAGCGTCCAAGCCCAAGAACAGGCCGCCGGACGTCACTGTCACTGTTCCTCCTTCCCCGGCGACGACGAAGGAGAAGGAAGGGGAGGAGGAGCTGGTGCCGGCGGACTTCCTGTGCTGCCCCATCCTCCGCACGCCGATGGCCGACCCGGTCATCCTGCCGTCCGGGCGGACGTACGAGCGCGCGTGCGTCCTGACTTGCGCGGAGCTCGGCCTCTCGGCCCAGACGGAGTGGTAGTAGCGGCGGGTACCGACAGGGGGCACGCCGGGTGGTGGCGTTGCCGCCGTTATACCCAACGACGCGCTCCGGAAGGCTGTCCGGACGTGGTGCGCGCGCTCTGGTCGCCCGGCGCCCGTTGCGCCTTCGGCTGAGGAGGCGAGGGTGGCCGTGCTCCGCGCGGTGGCGGCGAACGCGGGGACGCAGCCTCCGATGAGGTCGTCGTCGAACCTGTCTTGCTCGTCGGAGGGCTCCGGTCCCGGCGAGGTCGGCGTCGAACCTGTCGTGCTCTTCAGAGGGGTGTACGCTGCATCCACATCGTCGTCCTCGTCGTCGGGTAGGTCGTCGAGAGATGGTGCCGGTCGAGGTGCAGGTGGTGGTGCGCGGGAAGCAGGCGGCGAAAGAGGAACAAGCAGACGAGCCTGTGCGTGTCGCTGCTGACGCGGGAGGAGGAGGCCGTGGCAAAGGCAGTGGAAGGCGGGGGACGAGACGGAGGTGGAGGCGGCGATGGCCGCACTGCGGCGTGCGACACGGAGAGCGCGGCGAGGCGGCGCGCGCTGTGCGGCCCGCGGCTGCTCGCGGCGCTCAGGCGCGTGCTGCTGTCGTCGCGCCACACCGCGTCAGCGCGCGCGGACGCCGCCGCGGCGCTGGCGAACCTCTCTGGAGCCGGAGAACAAGGTGCCCGTCGTGCGCGCGGGCGCGGTGCCGGCGCTCGTGGAGGTGCTGGCGTCGGCCGCCTCGCCGGCCGAGGCGCGCGAGCACGCGGCGGGGGCGCTCTTCGGCCTCGCCCTCCACGAGGGCAACCGCGCCGCCATCGGCGTGCTGGGCGCCGTGCCGCCGCTCTCGCGGCGCTCGCGGACCGGGACCACGCCCACGCCCCGCGCGCGCGCCGCGACGCCGGGATGGCGCTGTACCACCTCTCCCTCGCCGCCGTGAACCAGTCCAAGCTCGCGCGCGCGCCGGGCGCGTCCAGGACGCTGCTCTCGGTGGCCTGCGACGCCGCCGAGCCGGCGCCCATCCGCAGGCTGGCGCTCATGGTGCTCTGCAACGTGGCCGCCTGCCCGGAGGGCCGCGCCGCGCTGATGGACGCCGGCGCCGTGGCGACGGCGTCCGCCATCCTGTCCGAAGGAGCGTGCGACGCGGAGCTGCAGGAATGTTGCGTGGAGGCGTTGTACGCCATGAGCAGGGGGAGCCCGCGCTTCCGGGGCTCGCCAGAGCGGCCGGCGCGGACCGCCCGCTCACGCTCATCGCCGAGCAGGGAGCCCGGGCGTCGACAGGGAGGTGGTTCAGACGGTGCTGCGCACGATGGGCCGTGACAGCAGCGACGACGACCACACGTCTGGCCGCAGCAGTTTGCCTCACCGCCGGCGCGTGGCAAGCTGGAGCGCTCCCCCGCCGCGACACCACCAAGTTCTGATCAATGGAGATCCGTGTGCATTGATTAATTTGGTTAATCTGCTGGATTATGTTGGGACAAGCTTTCGAAATCTTGCTGTGCTTTCTGCTTGGTCTGTCATTTTGGATGAGTGAATTGGTGAAGAAATCTACAAGACAGTTCTGTAATTGAATCCAGTACGGTTGTGTGCGTTTGTACTCTGCACTGTACTGTTACTTACTTATGTTCCTGTCTTATTTTTTGGACGACTTTATGTTCCTGTCCTGCTAGCCAAAGTGTATATAGGTTGTTGCTTGCGTTGCATGTTTTGTTTGTTGTTGATTGCATTACATATAGTAACTTTTGTGCAAATGAAGGATCAATATGTTTGCCAATTGCAAATGATGTTACACATGTTATGCATGTTTCCAGTTTCTTTTATGGTGGGTTTGAGGATGAACTTTCGTCACATCGTTTAATTATAGTGACTAGCAGCATGGTTAGAGGAGTGGGCTTATGTTTGCAACCAAGCAGACCTAGCAATGTGCCCTCTTCAGTTTAAAGAAAAAAGGATCCATATTTTTACAACTGCGTTTTGATGGGAATAATGGTCTAAACTATGTCAAATTTGAGTAGATCATGGGGTCATAATGTCAAATTCGAGCCTGCTTATTATTTTAGCCAGACAGTGCTCACATGCGGCATGACACAAGTTTGACTCGTCAGCAAAGTTGTTTTTTCCCCCCTAAGGCTTCGTTTGGATAGGGCGGGATTGGCTTGGATTGGGGGCAAAACCCCACCGCGGGTGGATTCAACCCACGTGAGTGCAAATTTCTGCATTTGGGAAGGCATGGACGGGAGCGAATCCAACTCAATCCCCCCTCAAACCACGTGTGTCTAGCGCATCTCCACTTGTGGCGGGGAACGAGTCACGCCGTCTCGCGTCGGTCTCGCGTAAGCTCCGCTCCCAGAAGGCAACGCTGACGCCACGCATGCGGTGGATCGGGTGGACCACGTGGATCAACCCCACCACGCGGGGCGGGTCTCCCTTGGGCTGGCTTCACCAGTTGCCAAACGAAGCCTAAGGGCATATGCCCCCATGTGAATGCACGGTTGGGTGCATATGGGAGAAAAATCTCTCGTGCTACATATGCATTCATTTGTGCATCCAATGATGATGCACATAGGGAGTATATGCCATTGAGGGAAAAATTTCCATTCGGGGGCAGGTTGCCAAGCAATTGTAGCGCTTTGGTTACCTGTTTGCTTGTCTCCCCCTCCATCCACAAGAACATCTCTCGCTACTATTGTTATCCGTGTGATGATGTTCTTATCATCAAGTATTTCATTTAGACGGCGACCATTAATGTCATCTTCTCGTGGTCATGATGAGAGTGGATACAATTGCCCTCCCAAGCGAAGGTGTCAAATTCTTCTTCATCATCTCCATTAGCAAGTAGGAAGAGCGGTGAATTTGCTTTGTGATAAGGTTGATAGACAAATCCAATGCTT